>JABCIY010000341.1:0-42649 GCA_014298035.1 Pseudocercospora fuligena | reverse complement strand
TCGTACTCTATCTAAATATATAAAGTTAAAAGTAAGTACTATCTCTACTATTATATAGCTATTTCCTTAATAAGATCCTTCTCTTTTAGTAGTAGATTATATCTAAACTTATAGAGATTCTCGAAAGCTTCTTAGATTATATAGGAACCGTATTCTATAATTCTGAGAATTTCTTAACTTAATAGATTACTATTATAATAGACTAGTACCTTCTAAGAAGTAGAGCTCTCTATAACTCTAGGTATAGTTATCTCTAGTTCTTAAATACTTTCTAGACGCTAAGCTATCTATTATATTATATCTATTCTACTAGTCGTATCTTATCGCCTTTCTACTTATATAGATATAGATACTCGCCTTAGCTATACCTTACTTATCTCTCTACTATTACTAGTCTATTAATTTATACTATATAAAGGATGTCCTTAATTAGATAAGTCTATCTTTAGAGATATCTCTAATATATATTCCTAATAGTAGATCTTCCTTATTATATCCTATTCTAGATAGGTTCCCTTAAAACTTATAGAGGGACTATAATTATATTCCTCTTTATATTCTAGTAGGCGTCGTCGCGCTTAAAATATCGTATTATCTTTATAATATTTTAATTTAGGAGAAGCTCGCTTCTCTAGAAAATAACTTTAGCATTTTTTAGGAGCTACTATCCGTATAGCCTATTACTCTACTAAGCGCTAATTCTAAATAACTACTTTCTATCTTTCTTTCTTATATCTATTATCTACTATAAACTCTAGTATATCTATATACTAGTAAGCTCTTAAGCTCCTTTAAAAGATTTAATTATATCTCCGTAAACTCTATTTATTATAGTATACTTAATATTACTTATTATCGAGCTAAGGAGGGCCGATAGGTATAAATAGATTATAAAGTATAATAGAAGCTATAAGGAGTAGTAGGGGCTAAAGTAGGAATAGTAAGTATATTATTGTTTTCTATAGGTTAGGGCTAAACCTAAAAGGTATTAGCTTAGATTAGTTATATAATTGTAATTATATAATCTAGCCTATCTTAGTATCTCTTACTAGGTTACTAACTAGACTATATATTCTAATACTCCTACTTAGGATAGTTAGTCCTTAAATCTAATCTAAAGGTATAAGTTTAATTAAGAATTTCTATTATCTAATTAGGTATAATAGCTTCTAGATTAGTATAGTATATCTAATCTACTAAGTTTAATTCTTAGGCCTAGTATCGATCGTGCCTATTTATATATATTAAGTATATATAGGTAGATCCTTTTACTATTATATAAGTTGTAATTGTCTAATAAATTCCTAGAACTATAGCCCTATCTTTAGCTTAGTTAGGCTATTAGCTACTATCTCTTTTATTAGAGTATATTCTACTATAATTTTCCTTTACTACTAAAGATTTCTAACTTATTAAAGCTAATATTAATATATTTTAATCTCTTATAGGTATAAGTATCTTTAACTAAAGTTAAAGCTACCTAGTTGTACCTATAATCTAAATAGATCTAATCTTATTTACTATATTAGAATTTCCTTTAATTAGTAGTTGAAATAAATATTCTCCTACTAACTATATATAGTCTATCTCCTTTAGGAGTACTATAAGGAACTAAGATTGCTTTATATATATATTTATTACTATATACTTAGCTTCTATAGTTAATATAGTAACTAACTTTTACTTCTTACTTATCTAAGAAACTAGTAATCTATAGAGAAAGAAGATACTTCTAAGGATTAAGACTCTATTAGCCTTATCTATTATATAATTAGAGTCTAAATATCCTATTAGCTTTCCTCCTCCCCTTCTAAATATTAAACCTAGGCTTAGGAATAATCTTAGGTATCTAGCTAGTTTCCTAAGTACTTTTAGGTATCTCTTAGATAGATCTAATATATATAATCTAAGTCTCCTAAGAGTAAAAGCAATATTAGGTCTTATTATAGTTATTAGCTATATCTATATACTATTCTAACTTTAGTACTTAGTCTTATTATACCTTTCTTCCTCTAAGTTAGATTTCCTTAGACTTTTATAGCTATTAAGTAGTAATAAGGTTAGGTAAGCTATTTCTTTAGTTATTCTAAACTTTATAAGGTTTTCCTAGATATAGTACTCTTAGTCTAGCTTTAGAGTACTATTCTTTCTATCTCTAGTAAGCTTTATCCTAAGAATTTTAGTTAGTTTACCTAGGTCTTTAATTTTAAATACCTTACTTAGTTCCTTCTTAAACTAAAGAATATCTTCTAGCTTTAGTACTATAATAGGAATATTATCTATATAAGTTAAAACTATTTAGGTTCCTTCCTTTATAGATAAGTAAATATAGGTCTACCTCTAACTAGTAGAATCCTATTTTCTCTAGCTTTAAGATATATAGCTTATTCTAGTCTCTTACTACTTGTTTTAGGCTATATAAGCTCCTTAGAATTTTTAGAGCTATACCTTATAGGATTTCTATACCTAGTAGGGAATTATAAAGATATCTTCTTATAGGGTACTCTTAGTAAATATATTGTTTATATCTACTTAGTATAGTTCTAGATCTTTTTTATATATAGTAGCTATAAATACCCTAAGTATATTATACCTAACTATTAGTACAAATGTCTCTTAGAAGTCTACTCTAAACTTCTAAGAAAATCCCCTTATAACTAGTCTTACTTTAAACTTATTAATTGCTCTACTAATTAGTCTCTTTATATTAAATACCTATTTTAAGGTAACTAGGTTTGCTCCTTTTAGTAGAACTACCTAATCCTAGATATAGTTACTTCTAAGTATAATTAGTTCTTTCTAGATTGCCCTCTTCCTATATATAACCCTATTTTAGATCTTATATGCCTCTTAGTAGGTTCTTAGAATTAGAACCTCCTATCTTTATATAATCCCTAGTATAAAAGAAAAATAGGCGAATAAACCTTATAAATATACTCTAGAAGTTTATCTACCTAATCTATACTTAGATCTAGATCTTTTATTAGTAGATAAAGGCTCTATAATATTTAGCCTTAAGAAATTATTATCCTTTAATTCTCTTAGTCTCTTCTATATAGTTAATCTATAATTATACTATAAACTCTTTCTTCTCTTAACCTTTATTAGAGATTAATCTTCTTCTCTTTAAATTCCCCTCCTAAGTATAGATATTCTAGTTATCTTACTAAGGTTCCTCTTAGCTCTAATTTAGAGCCTACTATTTATGTTTTCTTTTTCTTCTTCTAGATTATCTATTACCTAATATTAGTCCTTATCCTTTAGTAGTAGAGGTAGCTAAACTTATAGTAGTTTTAGATCTAGTTTCTCCTTTCTTACTAGTCTACTAACTAGGTTTCTAGCTAGAGTATAGCTTAGCTAGTTAAGTCTAGGAATATTTAAAGTTATATCCCCTCCTTTCTTATCCTTAAACTAGATATATATTATATACTCTTATAGCCTTTATATTAGGCTCCTAGAATAGCTATATCTTAGATATATTAGGTATATATCTAATAAATATAGTATCCTTTCCTCTATTTATTAGTTTTCTAACCTTATCCTAACTAGCTAAGATTTAGTATCTATATATATAACTACTCTATATCCCTAAACCTTAAAGTATAATATAGAAGGTTTCTTTCTAGTAAAGGCTTTATTAGGTAAAACCTTAAGTCTATCTATATCTAGCCTATTTAGAAGGGTATTTCTTATAATAGTATAGGTATCTAATACTTCTAGCTAGAATTTAACTAGTATATTTAATTCCTTAAGTATTGCCCTAATATATTCCTTAGATATCTAGATTAACCTTTCTATAACTCTATTTTAGATTAAGTTATATACTTTAGTTATATAGTAGGAGATTCTAGATTCCTTCTCCTACTACTTAAGTAATATAAGCAATTCTCTTACCCTATTACTTCTTACTACCTAAAGCGGATTCCCTAATTATAGTTTAGCTTTTCTTTTCTATTCCTATAGTATATCTACTATATCTTCTCTTAACTTTAATAGGAATACCTACTTCTTTCTTAAGAAGTTATTAATAATCTTAAGCTACTATTTAAAACCTAGCCTTAAGATAGGTAAAGATCTATAGATATTAACTAAAATAAAGGAAAGTCTAGCTAGCTTTCTCTCTATTTCCTTTCCTCTATATTTCTTTATTTTAGCTAAAGAATATACTCTATAGGGCTAGTATCTTATAGGGATAGGAATTTTTTCCTTTAGGTTAGTAACTTTGTAAAGATCTCTTAGAAGTCCTTCTCTAAAGTATCTAACTCTTCTATACTATAGCTCCTACTAATCCTAATTAGTCTAGGCTATAAAGGTATAGATATTATTTTTTATTAAATCCTAGGAAATATACTAGTATATAAGTTTATCTAGATCTTAGCTAATTTCTTTAATAAATAGTACTCCTCCTAAAAGCCTTATCTAGATAACTAGCTTCCTATTAGGTAAATAAAGTATAAATTTTAGTAGTTAAATACTAAACTACTTACTAAATTAGTTCTAAGAAACAAGATTAACTCTAAGCCTAGGTATAAAGAGAATATCTTTTAATATAATCTATTTTCCTTCCTTCTACCTATTACTATATTCCTAATATATATAGCTATTAAGTAGCTATCTCTAACCTTAATCTACTTTTCCTTTAAGAGCTTTATATCTCTAAAGAGTAATTCTTAGTTAGTTATATAGGTAGAAGTATAAGAGTTAAGTAGCTATTTAGATAGCTTATACTTACCTTTTATCTCTATAGTTAAATAAGCTATCTTATTAATATCTTCTTCCTTAGGTAGAGGAGATAATTTAGAGGATACCTCTATATCTTATACTATATAGGCTTTCTTAGAAGATAGCTTCCTAGATCTCTTTTCTAGGGATTATATCTTTAGGCTTAGTTTCTTTACTATCTCTTTTAGTTACTCTTTATTAGGTAAAGATCCCCTCCTAGCCCTAGATAGGGATTGTTTCTTTACTATCCTATAGCTCTACTTTAGCTTAATAGCTACTTTTACCTTATCTAGATTAGGGTATTCTCTAATCTAGTACTTTCCTTTATATAGGAAATATAATAAATCTCTATCTATCTAATTTCTTTTCTTAGTAAATATAGCTATCTCCTATCTTATTATCTATTCCTATTTTTCTCTTAGAATACTAAGAATATCTTATAGGCTTAGGTCCTATCTTAGATCTATTCTATTCCTAATAGTATTAAATAATTCTAGAAGGGCTACTAGAAGCTATTAAATCCTTCTCTCCTTAGTCTTAATTTCCTTAAACTATAGAGAGATTAATACTACCTTTCTAGCTATACTACTTAGGCTTTACTATACTTTATTAACTATTTAGCCTTCTTTTATACTAAAATTAGTATACTATTAGAGTAAGCTTCTTCCTATTACCTAAAGCTTCCTCTTATATTTTCCTTTTACCTATATCTATAGATACCTTATATATTTAAGCTCTTAATATTTATCCTAGTTATCTTCTAAAATATAGATAAACATTTTATATAATACTATTATATTATAAACCTTATAACTTACTCTTCTAATTAACTAGTCTAGTAATTCTAATAATATTATTAAGATATACTTAGATAGTATAGATACTAGGGTACTAAGGACTATTTTATCTAGTACCTATTTAACCTTTAGCTTTATTAGGTATATCCTAATTATCTTAAACTATAATTTATAATTCTCTCTTATTAAGATTAGTATAGCCCTTCTTTTACTAATTCCTCCTTCTTAATCTATAATTTCTTCTATAAATTAAATCTAAATAAACTCTAGAAATAAGCTCTTTCTTTAGTCTAAAAATAATAGTTTCTAGATAGCTGTCTTCCTTAGTTATAGATCCCTAGCTCTACTAAGCCTCTTAGTTTTAAAGGTTACTAAAAACTTAGTATAGATTCCTACTCTATAGGGCTAATAACTTCCTTAAGTCCTTCCTAACTATTATAACCTATAGGTTAGGGTATTAGTAGTACTAAGTACTAAATCTAAGGCTTATCTAATAGTATTTAAGACCTAGGCTTATCTATTCCCTTTATACTCTAAGCGATCTAATACGTTTTAAGTAAGTATACCTTACTAGGTTCTTTTATAGCTTATATATATAGAGCTTCTTTATATAATATATATAGGTCTATCTCGAGTCTCCCTCTCCTATTTTGCCTCTTCCTTCTAGGACTAGACTTATAGGTTTAGGAATAACCTATACTACTTTAGTCTTCTACCTTATAGTTATAAACCCGGGCTTATAACCTATCGAGCTAAGGAGGGCCGATAGGTATAAATAGATTATAAAGTATAATAGAAGCTATAAGGAGTAGTAGGGGCTAAAGTAGGAATAGTAAGTATATTATTGTTTTCTATAGGTTAGGGCTAAACCTAAAAGGTATTAGCTTAGATTAGTTATATAATTGTAATTATATAATCTAGCCTATCTTAGTATCTCTTACTAGGTTACTAACTAGACTATATATTCTAATACTTATATAGTAGTACTCTTATCGGCGAAGAGGCTACCTACTCTTTTCCCGAAGTAATAGCTTTACTATAGAGCTAATCCTTAAGAGTTATAGTCCCTTCTTTCCTAGATATTACTATAAAGATTATCCTTTACCTATTATAAGTATAAATCGAACTCTTCTAGAATCTATTATTATAGTTCTTAGAGGCGAGTCTATTAAGTCGAGCCTATAATCTTCCGAGAAGGATTAGAATATAGATATTCTCGCTTACTATAAATAGGAGATATAACTCTATACTATATACTATATACTAGACTATAGTATATTCTATAAATCGACTCTAGCTACTAATAGTACTAAGCTAGTAGTACTCCGTCCGGACTAGAGCTAGCTTATAATACTAGAGTTAAGTAATACTAATAATATAGATCTCTATATCTTTATCGATAATACTCTCTACTTTTAGTCTACTAATATATATCTTAATCTAGGGGCTAGCTATAACTATAAATAGTATAGAAGCCGCTAAGGTATTAATCTAAGTTATATCCTTATATAGCTTATAGATAGGAACTATCTTCTCGATAGTAGTATATCCCTTCTACTATCTATTCTATATATCTACTCTAAGTATAAATATCTCGGCCTCTACCTTCTAAACTTAACTATTAGGAGGTATCTTTATCTACTAAAGTAACCGAGTATATACTCTAGCTATAGCTATAATAGGATTCCGTATTTCTAATACTAGATCTAATCTAGTATAGACTAAGCTAGATTTATTATTATCCTTAAATCCTACTCGAGTCGCTATTACTCTATAAGAGTTACTATATCGAGCCTTTCTATAGTTCCTTAACTAGTTCTAGTAATCTAGATTATTTAGAATATATATACCTATACTACTAGGAATACCCTTACTATACTTCTATATATCTTTTTCTATTATTAGAGGATACTTAGCTCTAGCTCGTATATCTAACTAGAATAGCTCCGAGTTACTAAGTAAGGGTTCCTATTAGAGGGCTTACTTCCTAATATAATTATCTTACTAGAGAGATACTAGCTTAGAGTATATCTTCTTTATCTTACCTTAGATAGGAGTAATAGGTATAGGCTTACTATCCGGATACTCGTACTCCTAGTTAGGTATTTCTTTATCCTCTACTTCTACTATAGTCTAGCTAAGCGGATTAGGACTCTCTATATAACTATTATCTTTATAAGTATCTTCTAGAGTAGCGACCTTCTTAATAAGCCTCTCTAGTACTTACTTATATTTAGTAGTAGTACTCTTAGCTATATCTACTACTAGCTTAGTAACCTTAGATACTAGTTTTCCTAGTAGCTAAGATAGACTACTCGGCTCCTAGACTAGCTCCTTTCCTCTAGTCTATTATATTATATTAGTAGTAGTATTCTTATAGTCTTATACTATCTTTACTAGAGCCGCGAATATACTTATATCTTTAGAGCTATCTATCTACTCTAACTTACTAGTTCTTACGAAATTACTATACTTATTATACTCTCTAAATATATATCTAGATACTATCTCTCTAATACTACGAACTATAACCTAACCTAGTATAAATACTAGTACTATATTAGCCGACGACTTCTTCTCTTTCGGCTTCGTTACTATAATATCTAGTATCGACTAAACCGAAGGAGGTTAGTATACTATAGACTATTAAGATAGACTAGGCTATACTATCTATCCTATAGCTAGAGGATTACTATACTAGAGCTAGTCTTTAGTATTATATTAAGAGTTCGATCTATCTTCCTTAATACTAGTATAGTCTCTTTAGCTCTATTCTTTCTAATAGATATCTATACTAAGTTTCGTATCGAAGGTAATAGCTATTCTAAACTTCTACTTAAGTAAAGGTAGTATTTTATATAATCTCGGTCTTATCTAATCGAGCTATTTTATATATAATAAATCCGCTCGATTACCGAGTCCTAGAGGTCTACTATAGTAGAGTCTCCTATTCTCTCCTTTATAGTAGAATCCTCTAGCTATTAGGTTCTCTATTACTAGATAGTTAACTTATAGATAGATTATATCTCTATAATCGAAGTACTTACCTACTATCTATAGAGTAATATTATTCTAAATATTATATATATTAATCTTATCTATTAGAATATATAGTCTAGTTAGTAATCTAGTAAGGGATACTAAGGTAGACTAGATTATATAATAATAGTTATATAACTAGTCTAAGCTAATACCTTTTAGGTTTAGCTCTAACCTATAGATAATAATAATATACTTACTATTCCTACTTTAGCCCCTACTACTCCTTATAGCTTCTATTATACTTTATAATCTATTTATACCTATCGGCCCTCCTTAGCTCGATATTATCTATAGTTAGTATATTACTCTACGGCTATATAATAGAAACTACTTCTACTATATTAATTTATAGTATTCTAGATACTCTATACTACTAAACTATTAATAGCTATATAGATATAGCTATAGTATTATCTAGATCTCTAGTATAGAGGTAGAGTATTATCTTATCTAATCTCTTACTAATCTCTTCTATTTACTACTATATATTTATCTATAGAGCTAGTAGCTTATTTCTCTTAGTAGGAGCCCTTCGCTCTATATCCTATCTTAACTCTTAGATACGAGTATTAGCCGTCTCTTTTCCTTTAAATAATACGAATCCTTATCTACTTTTAATAAAGTATCTAGCTAAGTTAAAGATCTTATTAAAGTCTTAGTATATCGATAGGTCTTATAGGTATAATTCGTATCTCTTATATAGTCTTCTAGAATAGGATACTAGTAATCCTATAAGGAATAGCTAGATTCGTTCGACTACTAATAGATCCTCTAGTAGTATCTTATTTAGAGTACTTCTATACTTATAGTAGTAGTTCTCGATATTATCTTTCTCGTCTCTTCTCTATAAGTATAGATCTTTTAGCTATATAATACTATCTACTTCCTAGTAGATATCGTACTAGCGATACTCTACTAATATAGCTTTCTTTAACTTCTTCTAGTTAGCTAGATTCTTAAATCTAGCTAAGATCTTAATATTGCCTTATACTAGTATATTATAGTTTATTCGAAAGCGACGATATAAGATATCTCTATATATTAAGCCGTATTTAATAATATAATCCTCGAACTACTTAACGAATTTAGTAGTATCGTTTCTATTAAAGAGTAGGTTTTCGGAACTACTAGACTATAGTAGTTTTAGCTATAACTAGCTTATTAACCTTAAGAAGTCCTTCTAGTTTACTATAATAATATTCGTTAGTTCTAGAGTATAAGGACCTCGAGGAGGTAATATCTCCTACTAAGACTTGCCTTAGCGTATACGCCGTATACGTAACGTATAGGCTTTTTACGTAGCGTCGTATATATACTCGAATATATACTTATTAGTTCTACCTTCTATCGACTTATCGATTAGTAGGTATCCTATATATTACTATATACCTAGCCCCTTATAGTTCTAATAAGTCTACCTATTGTAGCGGCCTATAGGACCTCGTACGATAGACGTAGGCGAAGCGACCGCGTTAGGCGGTAAAACTAATAATAATAATACGCCTACGACCGACGAAGAACGCGTCTAATAGGATACCGAACGATAAGCTATACTTAATAAGCGATAGGCTACGCTAAACGAGCGCCTCGTACGCGAAAAGGTAGAATAGAAACTACTAAAATAAGAAGTCTAAGCTTAGGAGATCGAGCGTAAAAATATATATCTTCGTATATAGCGCGATACTAGGAGAGTATAGGTAAGAGCTAGTCGAGAAGTAGGTAACGAGTAATTAGAGTAAGAGCCTATAGAGCCCGTTACTACTAATAACTCTAACTCTTCCGACTCCGAGTCTATAGAGACTATACCTCGTACCCTTCTATATCGACTAAGTCTACGTTCTATACTAGTATATACCCTAAGCGATATAGATAAGCTAAGTATAGTAGATATAGTCGCGGGCCTTACGAGTAGTAAGCTATAACTAAAGGAACCTAAGCCTTTTAGAGGTAATACTATTAAGGAGATAAGGAGGTTTCTATAGGAACTAGCCTTAATCTTTATATTATCTAGGGATGCCTATCGTACGAATAATAGTAAGACGCTTTATAGTATTATATACCTTATAGGCGATACGTATAAGAAGTAGTATAATAACTACGATATCGAGAATCTAGATATATATATATATTAGGATTTTAAGGACTTCTACTACGACTATATCGGCGATCCTATAAACCGTATACTTAACGTAACTCTCGAGTATAAGAGTATTCGTTAGCGTAAGAACTAGTCGGTTTAGAACTTTGCCCTCGAGCTTATAGTACTAGAAGATTAGCTAAGCGACTATACCGAGGCGTAACGAGTACGATACCTACTCGTAAAGCTATAGCCTATACTATATAGCGTAATCGTTAAGTACTATACCGTTCTAGTATTACGATAAGAGCTCGTAGAGCTTACGGCTCGTATTAAGATACCGGACAAGGCGTATAGTAAGCGACGAGAGCGTAACGATAATAACTATAGTAAGAGTAAGAAGAAGCGTCGCTTCGATAACTATAGTAGCGATAGTAGCGGTAGTAAGGAGTAGTCTACTCGCGATCGAAAAGTAAGCGATAAGTAGTCGCGAAGTAATAATAAGAAAGATAACTAGGATATTAATAAGGTCGAATATTATAGATACTATAGGAAGGGCTATTATAAAACCGACTATCCTAACCGCTACTTATAGAAAGATAACAACTCGTATAGTATACGTAAGATTAAAGTAGCCGAAGAGGAAAAAGGTAAAGTACCGCCTAAGAGCTAAGAGTAAGTACTATAACTAATTCTAGTAGCTTAGTAGTCTACGTACTATCGAAGCGAGTACGTAGCGTAATAGTTACGTAGGAGGGTAACGTATAAGTCGAATACTTACTCGATAATACTACCGATATTAATATTATCTCTCGAGAATTTATCCTTTAGTATTAATCCTAGTAAATCGTAGACGCTACGCTTCCCTCTATAGACGGCTTTTAAGGAGAAAGAGGGTACTACTATAGAGCGTACTACCTAAGCCTATATATCGTAGATACGACTAGGTAAGAATAGGTTACGAGCGGAACCTTCTATATATTCGAGATATCTAATCTAGATATTATCTTAGGTCGGCCTTAGAGAAGGGATTAGAAGGTTATTATAGATAGCGTAACCGATATATAGACGTACGGCAAGCCTAGTATAGTAAGCTCGGTAACGGTACGGGAACTATAGTAGTTTTAGAAAGATATATATAATATACCTTACGTATATATAATTAACCTATATAGTATTACGGTCGGTAATAATATAGACCTACTAGAAGAGTTTAAGGACTTTATAGATATCTTTACTATAACTCTAGAGGCTCGACGCTAGCTATACATAGATATAGAGTATACGATCGACCTTATCGATAGGAAAAAGCTACTATATAAAGCCCTTTACTACTAGTCTAAGCGAGAACTTCGTAAGCTCTATAAGTATCTAGTTAAGGTATTAGATAATAACTAGATCTAGCCTAGTATAAGCGAAGCGGATACGCCGATCCTATTCGTACTAAAGAAAGATAGTAGTCTCTAACTCTATATCGATTATAGAGGGTTAAACGAAATTACTATTAAGAATCGTTACCCTCTACCCCTTATAAGCGAGACGCTTAATAGGCTTAAGGACGCCGAATAGTATACGTCCTTAGACCTATAGGATGCCTACTATCGTATCTAGATTAAGCGAGACGATAAGTAGAAGACTATATTTCGTATATACTACGGATACTTCGAGTACTATATTATATCTTTCGGCTTAACTAATATATCTATAACGTTTTAAGGATATATTAATAGAGCCCTAGCCGGATTAGTTAATATCTACTATATAGTCTACCTCGATAATATCCTAGTCTATAGTAAGATATAGGAGGATTATATACGCGACGTACGCGCCGTACTTAAACGTCTTCGGATATTCTCTCTATATACGAACTAGAAGAAATACTCGTTTTAGAAGAAATAAGTAGAGTTCCTAGAATATATCGTTAGTACTAAAGGCGTATCGATAGATTAGAGTAGGGTAAACGTAATTATAGAGTAGCCGTAATCTACTATACTTACTAAAGTCTAGTCCTTCCTAGGATTCTATAACTTCTATTATAGATTTATCCCTAACTACTTTCGGATAGTTATATCTCTAATAGCTCTCTCTAAGGGAGCTAAGAATAGTAAAAAGCTAGATTAGATTAAGTAGGACGTAGCCGAGGAGTAGGCTTTTAAGAGTCTAAAGGATACCTTCTACTCTATATCGATACTTCGATATTTCGACCCTATAAAGCCCTTATATCTCGAGACCGATATATCTACGTTTATAGTAGTAGGCATCCTTTCGTAATAAGGAAAAGAAGGCTACTAGTATCCTATTACTTTCTAGTTAAGGAAGATAATCCCTATAGAGACTAACTATAAGACCTATAACTAAGAACTACTAGTAGTAGTAGAATCCTTTAAGTATTAGAGACCGTACTTCGACGGCTTATAGTATATAGTATACGTACTCGTCGATTATACTAATCTTAAAGGATTTACGACTATAAAGTAACTAGTTAGTAGATAGGCAAGGTAGGCTATATTCCTAGTACCCTTCGACTTTATAATTAAGTACTAGATAGGAAAGAAGAATCCTACTAATATACTATCGAGGAGAAGCGACTACGAAGGCGAAACGTAAGCGATAAGTAACCTACTACCTATACTCTAAGCTAAGCTTTTAGTATAGTTAGACCTAACTAGAAGTATAGAACTAGTAGTAAAACGTATCTCGGTAATATATATCTCTATAAGAGGATTAGGAGTAACGTAAGTATAGTATAATAACTTCGTTTACTATCTAGTAAGGATAGCGGCTATAGTCGCTAAAGATAACGGCCCTTACTACTATATACTAGACCTATTACTTAGCTTTATATAGATACTCTAGTAATTAGAGCTATTAGCTAAAGAGTTATATAAGGCTACGAAGAGTAATAGCGGCGTATTTAAAGGATATTCGCTCCGCGATAATATCCTTTTTTAGGATAATATAATTTATATACTAAAGGATTATATATTAAGAGCGTAGGTTATACGTATATATTACGACGACGTCTTAGTAGGGTATTTCGGCTATATAAAGATAGTAGAGTTAATATATAGGAAGTACTACTAGCCTAATATATCTTAAGAGATAGCCGAGTATATCTCTACCTATAGTATCTACTAGCGGTCGAAGGCGAAGCGGTACCGCCTCTACGGCGAACTATCTATACTACTAATACTAGTAAGACCGTAGTAAGAATTAATAATAGACTTTATTACTAATCTTCCGCTAAGTAAGCTTAGCTCCTACGTCTATACTATAATACTCGTAATAGTCGACCGCTATACGAAGATAAGCCTCTTTATCCTAACGACGAAGAAGTATATAGCTATAGAGCTTACGGAGATCCTATAAAAGGAGGTAATTAAGAGGTTTAGAGTACTAAGCGGTATTATTAGCGATCGAGGGTCGCTATTTACTAGCTAGTTTTAGAGCGACTTCTATTATAAGACGTATATAAAGCGTAAGCTTAGTACTATATTCTATCTATAGACCGACGGTTAGACGGAGAGAGTAAACTAGACGCTAGAATAGTACCTATAGTACTACTACTTAGAGGACTAAGAAGACTAGGCGTCTTAGCTAGTATAAGCGGAGTTTATATATAATAATAGTATATACCCTACGCTATATATAAGTCCCTTTAGGATATTATACGGATACGATCTAGATATAGTATCTATATTAACTCTAGCGACTTCTATAGCTCGAGACGAGCTATCTAAGGGAAGGGTACTAGCGGCAATCGACGCTATAGATAGGTTACGATAAGTATATAAGATACTTACGTAACGCTAGAAAACTATAGCTAAGTATTAAGCGAAGTACTATAACGCTTATTATAAAGTAAAGAAGTATAGTATAGGTAACCTAGTACTACTAGTATCTAAGAATATTAAGCTAGATATACTAAAGAAGAAACTTAGACCGAAGTTTCTTAGACCGTTTCGTATTATCGATATAGTAGGTATATAGGCGTATCGCTTAGCGCTACTATTAAGTACGAAGATCTATAATATCTTTTATATATTACTACTAGAGCTTTAGAAGGGCCGTAAAGATAAGGAATATAAAGTAAGTATACCTATTATAGAGGAAGCGGATAAGTAGCGAATAGAAGAGATCGTAAAGAAAAGGATATAGAAATAGAAGATATATTATCTTATTAAGTAGATAGGATAGCTAGATAAGTATAATATATAGGAACTAGCTAAGTACGTTAAAGATACTATAGCGCTTAACGCCTTCGAGACGTAAGCGAAGAGTAGATAGAAATAAAATAAGACTAAGATAAGTTAATAGTACGTACTCGTTTCGCTATTAAAAAACTATATAGGGCTTAGCGGCCCATAAGTACTAAGTAGTAGGAGAGGAGGATATATATATACGCCGCGTAGGCGCGTATTTAGTCGGAGTCGTTACTAGGAGTAATAGTACGGCCTATAATCTCGTCGATAGCGTCGATAGCCTTAGTAAGGCTATCGTTAGCTAGACGCTAGAGCGGTTAGTATACGAAGCGTATACGATACGGAGTAGTAACTTATATAGCGACTAATCTCGACGAGAGCGGTAAAGGAAGTATTAATATACTTAAGTATACCGATAGTATTAAGGCCGCCGAGTATAGCTATAGTACTACCGGCGCGCTTACTCTTAAGTAGGGTACCGTCGGAGGAGACCTTATTCTTATTATAGTAGAAGGCGCGGAGGGTTAGCTTAATAGCTATATACAATTAGTATACGAAGCGTAAGCGATAAGTAAGATATATATACTAGAGATAGCTACGGCGAGCTCGTTATCGATATTAGCCTAGACTTACTAGCGCTCCTCGAGATCGTTATAGACGTCTAGCTTAAACTTATTATACGTAGCGCGTATATCGCGTAAGCGCGATAGTAGTACTAAGAGGGCGGGAGCTAATACTAGCTTATACTTCTAGTTAATACCCTTATAGCGGCGATAGTAGACGGCCTAGCTAGAGTCGAAGTAGCCCTCGGTATAGATATCGACTAGATCGACTAGTAAACGATTAGTATACGTAGCGTAACTATAACGGGAGCGAGAAGCTTACGGTTAGCGGTTATATAGTCGTAATAGTAGGTACAACCCTCGGCTATAACCTTAGTATACTTCTTAAGAGTAGTAAACGTAGGTATAGCGGTTATATAGTACTTACTTAGAGTATTAGAGGGACCTACGGTAGCTATAGTAAAGATATTAAGGTTGTTTAAAGAGAAGAAATAGGTACTTACTAGTAGGTTACTAGGCGTAGGAGGGGCGTATACGTAGCGTAGGCTATAAATAAGGGAGACGCTTAGGAATAGGAGAGAGTTCTTAGATAGGCTTCGTAGACTACTTATACTCGCTACGTATACTTAAACCTATTACTATAGACTACCCGTAAAGCCGCTTTGCTTTACGTAATTACGAATATATATATAAATAATATAGTAATAAAGCCTTTACTATAAATAGTAAAGGCTAAGTACTAGAATAGTATAGCGACGGAAATCTCGCGTATAGTAACTAGTATAGAGCGACGAGAACGTACGAGAAGTATAACGAATACGCTAGATAGGGGAGCTTAATATAAGATTAGGCTATGCCTATAGCTAAGGATAGCTATACTAGGGAGAAGGAGATAATTATAAGGACCTCGAGGAAATAATATCTCCTACTAAGGCTTGCCTTAGTATATACGCCGCGTACGTAACGCGTAGGCTTTTTACGTAGCGTCGTACGTATACTCGAATATATACTTATTAGTTCTATCTTCTATCGACTTATCGGTTAGTAGGTATCCTATACGTTACTATATACCTAGTCCCTTATATAGAGCTAGCGCTTCTAGCTATCTAGACGGGCTCTCGTTTAATATCTCTTTAGTAGATATCTCTTTAGATATAGAGGATTCTAGTATAGTAAACCTCTCTAGAGAGGCTTCTAAACTATTATCGTCGTTATATAGTATATTAATATATAGATACTCCGGATAATCGGATAACGAAGATATATTATAATAAAGTCGCCCTTCTAGAAGATAACTTTACTAATTTAATAGATTAGTATTAAAAAATCGTTATATATTACCGCTCTACTAATCTAGAAACTCTTCTAAATTAAAGTACGATACGATATCTAATATAGATAGTAAATAAGAGATAGGTATATATAGAAGTCCTAGGAATCTCGAATATCTCTATATTTAAGACCTTCCTTCTACTATATATATACTATCTAAGTAAGAATCGAAAAAGTCCTTTCTATTATATCTAAAGTATACTATACTATCTTTCTAAAAAGTAGATAGTATACTAATTTTTCCTTTTCTAGAGTCGTAACTTCTAGATAGTTATCTTCTAGCTAGAGACTAGGATTCTCTCTAGATAAGCTAGATCTATTCTAGCTAGAGCTAGGTATTTATAATAAATCTCTATTCCTAGATCGGTCTTATAAGTACCGTAACCTAGAAACGGTATATATAATATTATAGCCCTTTCGCCTTTAGAAGATATTATTAGAATAGCCTTTAGTAAAGACTAAGAGTATCTATAAAAGTAACGTTCCTATTCGTTAAGAAGTAGGACTATACTCTCTTCTAGTATACTAGAAAGTAGTACTCCTATCTATCTAAGGAATAGGACTACGTTTTCGGAATAGGGATATATCTATTCTAGATTATATCTAGATCGTAAATATCGTAGGCCTCTCGCTTTTAGAAGATACTATTAAAGCTATCTTTAGTAAAAGACTAAGAGTATTTATCTATACTAGAAGGTAACGCTTATATTTAATAAGGAGTAGGACTATACTCTCTTCTAGTATACTAGAAAGTAATACTTCTATCTATCTAAGGAATAGGACTATATTTCTTAATTAAAATATTAAACTACTATACTTCCTATACTATCTACTAACCTATAGTAGACTAGATAGTATTTATTATTCGGAAGACTCTCCGACTAGACAACTCGTATCGAATCTAGAAACTAATTAACCGTATATAGGGTATCTTTATAGTAGATAAGATTAGGTATCGATCGGAGTACTTATATATCTAGTATCTTTCCGATCTATATTAAGTAGAGGACTAATAACTCCTATTCTATTTTACTAAGTATACCGATAGATTTATACTACTATCTACTAGCTTAGCTAATACTATCTAGTTCTATCTCTTATACCTAAATCTATCGCTAGTCTTATTAGTAAGAAGGCCCTATCTTTAGCTCTAGTTATTAGCCCTAATCTATATAATCCTAGAATAGATAGATATATAGAAAAGGCTAGTAGTAGGACTAGCTAGATTAGAATATCCTACTAGATATAGGTAGAAATAGATAGATCTTATATATATAGTAGTTAGATATAGATAGTAGGATATAGATATCGAATATATAGAATCTCTTAGAAAATATAACTAAATTCTATTACTACTAGTCGTATTACTATCTTACTAGTATTATCGCTATATCTAATCTAAAGTCTAAAACCGTATATAAAAGTAATACTATAAAAATCCCGATTAGCTAATAATACCCTTTCTAGTAGTAGCTAATAAGAGGCTAAGAAATATCTTTAAATTACTTCGGTTTATCTAGTAGTCTAATTAGCTAGGTTTCTATACTCTTCCTATCTACTATAGACTATCTTAGTACTTCCTTAACCTTCTTATTATTCTAATTAATATCCTCCTTCTTATATAAACGCGATAGAGGTAATAATAGTAGTAGGGATCTAATAGGCTCTAAGAAGATATTACTAGTATCTCGAAGTAAGAAAGGAAGTAGAGGTTCTAGTAATAGAGGATCTTCTTTAGTAGCGACTAAGAATACTACTAAGTTAGTATCTATATAGTTATACTTACTAGTAGTATTATAGAGTAAAGTAAGTAACTTCTAGTAGTAGTAGTAGTATCTCTATAGAGATTTCGAAGATACTAGAAATAGTAGAGGATATATATATAGTCTAAAGAATAGTTCGTAGTAGTAAAGGATCTATTTTATAATAGGTATATATTTTAGTAGTAAAGGAAACTAACTCTTCTTCTATTAAACTAGATTAATCGTCTAAAGCTATAACTTATTTACTTATTAGAATAATTATAGCTAATTAAGAGATATATATATAGAGCTATCTAATTAAAGGCCTATCTTCTATATCTTAACCTCTTCTAATTTCTATAAGAAGTATTTATTAAAGCTATCGAATATATAGCTATTTTAGGTTACGAACTTCTAGATATAAGTAATAATATAATAGAGATAATACTATAGTAGAAACTATCTTATTAACTAGAAATAGTCCTCTCTAAGAGATAGGAGATACTAATTAGATTTAAAGGCGAAATTATTAATATAGCTCGTATTATATATAAAGTTAGTTATACTATCGTCTTCGCTAAGATCTAGTAGAAGGCCTTATTTATATAGATAGTAGTACTATCTCTTCTTTATATTACTCTTTTTCTACTAGTTCTACTATTAGATCTCGAGTTAGTCGTAGGCCTCGTTATAGGCGGCTAGATATAGGGTTTAATTAATCTCGTTAAGTAGCTTATTAATAGTATAGTTAATATTATATACGAGTCGGTTTAAATAGAAGTTATAGATATACTAATACTAACTTTTATACTTTAATACTAACTTTTATACTAGAAGTCGCCTTTCTAACGGTCTTTACGATATCTTTTATAGAATAAAAGCTAAATATCTATCTCTACTACTATTACGAGCGCTCTCTTAGTCTTAGGCTATATATAGCCTACTATAGACGATATTCTAGAGATTGTTATTATATAAAGAAGAAGAAGTTAAATTAGAAGACTTAAAGTTAGAGAGATTAGTTACTATACGGATAGAGCCGCTTACTTCAGCTAACTAATAAGAGCTTGCGTATACAATTAGCGCAGTTGAAAGTGCACCTTGTTATCGTAAAGCGAGCTCCGCTCGCAATCAGAAGAATGACCTCCCTCTGCCAGCATGGGGTGAGAAGCCTGAGGTCAGAAAGTTCAGTGACTGGATGGCCTTGGTCGACACTACATTTACTGAGCTTGACAAAAGGGAGCCGGCCACGAGCAGATTGATACAGTGCGAAGCGGACGAACCGCGTGGTGATACGACACTCTAACTTGCAGACGATGATTCCTGCGAGCGATGGCTTTGCCAGAGCCACGAAGCTTCCCAGCTTTCTTTGCTGCCGCCATGTCGTGGAACGTCGAACGCTGCTGCGATTTGCTCGGTCGTACTGGGGAAGGCGCAGCTGTCCGCCGAACCTCATCGAAGCAGCTCAGCCTCGAGAACATCATACCAATTGTAAGACCCGGACGCGCACCACTAAAAATCTCTATCAGGAGCATGCCGGCTACTTCGCTTGAGGATCATCACGACTATTTTATGGATCCAGACCACTCTGGACGCCTATATGGTATGTACCAGGACCTGGACACAACAAAGCGACAATTCCGCTTGGTGAGGCTGTTGCCCCAATTCGAAAAGCCCATGCACCTCGACCTTCAAGCGTTTAGCCTTAATGACGAAGTCCAATGGGAAGCCTTGTCCTACCTATGGGGCCGAGGGGAAGCTACGGAAGAAGTGGTGATTACCGACACCACAATACGAATCAGGCCGGGCCTGTATGACTTCCTGGTCCACATGCACCAAGAAGATCGCCTAGGCTGGTTCTTCATCGATGCCATTTGCATCAATCAGCAGGACCTCAAGGAGCGATCTTCCCAGGTGCAGCTTATGGGTGAGATCTATCGAAACGCTCAGAAGGTCATCGTCTGGACACATGTTGAAGACGACTTCTCCGAGCTTCTCAAGAATGACTCTCCAGTAGAGCGGTCAGGGGAGCAACACGGAGACGAACCTGCTCAGCTGTGCAGGTGCGGACTTAACGAAACCCCATGGTATATACATGAGGTGGTGTCTAGATCTGCGTTGTATGTGATGCTCTACGCTGTTCAAAGCCGGTACTGGACACGACTCTGGATTGTCCAGGAAGTGCTGCTCGCCCGAGATCTTGAGTTGCGTGCTGGCTGCATTGCTTTCCAAGTCGATGTTCTATTGGCAACCTATTACAAACTCAAATTGGTATACTACCATGACGACCCCCTTATGTTCTGGACTAAACAGACCAAAGAACGAGAGCGCTTTCTCAATCAAGAGGCGACTTACATCAGATCTACGCAAAAAGCGATCATGCGGGTAAGTGCAATACGCTGCTCGGCAAATATCAATCCTTTTGCTAACATGACTAGCGACAAAGTACATTCGACACGGGAGGATGCATGGAATTGCTAGAAGACTTTGAGCGACATGCACGCGACCTAAGGTCTGGAACTATGCTGCCATTAGCAGAGGCTCTGTTGCTGTTTTCGCATCGCGACTGCACTGAGCCCCGTGATAAAGTGTTAGCGCTGCTCGGGATCACTGTCAGCACGATTGTCCCTGATTACTCCATGTCAATGACGGAGCTCTTCATTGCTACGATAGCGGACTGCTTCGCTGGACCTCCTATGGATATCTCTCATGTTGGAATAACGTCCGCAACGACCTGCATCCACCGACTCTTCCACACTTCCGCATCTAACGCACTCGCGTACTTGATCACTTCCCGAGTCCTGATCTTCTTCGGGGAGCGCCTTCCTGTGACCCCAAAGAGGGTGCATCATGACGTGTTTCTGAATTGGTCCACTCAACATGCCGTAGTGACTGTACTCTCTGACACCACGAGGTCAAACAATCTGGCTGAGAAGTTGCACCTTAATTTAAACAGAATCGATGAAGATAGCGTGCCTGGTAACGAAGAAACACAGTGGCGAAAGATGACTTCGGCGAAAATCTTCGCTATTGAGGATTACTTGGCTCTATACCGTGAGAGAGACTGGCCGCTCACGTGCTGGACCACGCAAGGAGAGACCAGAAAGTACAGCGATTGGGCAAGGGTGATAGACACGACATGTCAGAAGCTCAAAGTCCGCGCGGAGACGATGGGCTTGCATCGGAACTCAATGCACTTACCTAGTCTGTCGAAAGAACTCCATGTACCTGCTATAACCACCGGATACAGTCGCTATGGCATTCCGAGGGTCTACTCACAACCTGGTCAGTTCTATTGGCGTTGCACAAGATGAAGCTGATGTGTAAGCAGAAAAAATGCTCATGAAGCGCACGGAAAAGCGTAGACGCAGTATTTGAGTTGAGATTTCTGTACATACATCACGAACAAGCAATTCATCGAATGCAATGTCACTACTATTTCAACCTCAACCACTGCCCTGAGCGCAAAACAAGTTTAGTCTGCGAGAAGAAGATTGCAATATCCATTCCTAACCACTTCTGCAAATACTACACTGAAATCTGAGCAGCCTCGCGTACGCCTTCGCAATGACTTCATGGCACCCCTAGAGGCGTTTCTACACGATAGCGGAATATGCATGTGGGAAAGTCTAGGCCTAGGAAGGTAATCAAGGAAAGACGAGAGTCTTGTCATTGTCTCGTTACACAGTGTGTCTTGCTGCCACAGTTGCCTGGGTGCCTGGTACTTCCTCCGATCTCCGGGCTTGCGAGTCTCCATCTTGATGTTCCAGGAGACTCTGGGTAGCAACGGTCGGCTCTTCCTTTTCCTCATCCTCTGTGCTTACATCCCTGTCGAATCTCACCCTTGCTCTCGCCAATCGCTTAGGCAAAGGTTCTTGAGCTCTGGCGTCTTCCGGCAGAAATTCCACATTTATTTCCGCACTCCGGCTGGCTCTGAAGATAGTAGAGAAGTCACTGTTATATGAAGCATTCTGCACAACCATGAAAGTGGCACCGAAGGCTACTATCAGACTTGCAAAGAAGATTGCCAGACCATATGCCACCCAGAGCGTGGTTGATGCATAGACGTAGATGTTCATCGTGAGTTCTGATGTCACATTTGTCAACCGCTCGGGCGCGAACGGGGAGGAGTAATTGGGTCTGCGAAGGCTAGATCAGCATTGTCGAACACTTCTGCCCAAGGTCAATACTCACTGTAGATAAGGGTCTGCGAGAAGGCTGATGGTGAAGTTCTGAAAGAGCCCTTCCAAAGCATCGCGCAGATATCCTCGGGTTCCGTGGGGAACGGGATTGGCTAGACCTCTGTATGCCCACTGTGTGCCGTCACTGACCTCGTTCTGCAGGTTCTGCAAATCGGACTTTGGACACAATTTTGAAGTTTGATCACCGCTATGAAGAAAGGCGAGCTCTTCGGTATCTGTGAGGATTGTACTTAGAACACCAATGTCCAGGCCCGAGCCGTCGGACGTCTTGAATTCACCGAAGCCCAATATCAGTCTATTGAACGCTGAGATGATGCCTTGGTAGGAGAGCTGCCGAGCCACAGATGGATCAAAAGTACAGTGCTGCTCAGCATCTACCATGTTAGCATACTGAGACCACAAAACCAACACGCTACAATTGGGATTGTTGCTTGGGCTGGAAGTCTGCAAATCGTCATTTCCAGGCCCGACTACTACTCTGTATGCGGAGTTGACGATAGGGACAGGCGGCTCCATGCCTTTTCGGACTTCGACAACTTGAGTGCCATTCGGATACGAGAAGTTCAGAGAAAGACTTGTGTTGAAATATTTGCAGCTAGTGAGGCTGGCATTCCTGAAGAAATCTGATGGACTGTATCCGGGGCATGGTACAGCCTTTACGTCAGGTGTCGTATAGTTGAAATGCTGATGAAGGTTGCTCGTATTGCGATAAGGACAGAAACATCCGCTGGTCTCAACATCAGGCAGATTGCACGCCGGCTGGTTTCCAGGGAAATTGATGGCGCATGATGTTGGGAAGTGAACACTGGCTTTCGCCCAGAAAGTTGCCGAAGCAATCGAAGGCAAGGTCGCAACATACAGTGCAACAGCTTCTCGGTCGAAGGATAAAGTCTCATTGCCGCAAAAGCCGGGGGCGGAATAGTCCTCACTTTCATATCCCGAGCCCTGGGAGAACGGCAGGATACTCCGCAGCGACGCATTCTGAGAGTCCAGTGCACAGGGAATCCAAGATAGGTATGAATATGACTCATCGCAGTTGCCGCCGTAAGTGGAATCGATCGAGTTCCAGATATTGGTCCATATCTGATCCCTTTCTTCACCAAAAACCTCGTTACACTGCATTGTGGGCGCCCAGACGTCCAATGTCCAGCTAGTATTGGGCGCTGGCGGCTTGATTGGCAGGACTTCGCCAATGCCAGCTACTGCAGTAGCTATACGCTGCACACGCGGACTCGGGCCATTGAATTGGTACAAGTGACTGAAGTTCCCTCCGCCTGTCATCTGCTGCATACTACCGATGAAATTGAGGGTAGTGAAACCGAATTTGGGGACTTCAAGGAGCGAATGATTCCGGTACAACATGCTTTGAACCGAAAGTGTTGCTGGAGTGATCAGCGAAGCAATGTTCAAGGCCCTCAAAATGCTGTCAGCATTTACTTCAATGCCAGACCTGCAATCAAAACTGACCATGAAACAACTGCAAGAAGTAGCAAGAATGGAAATGTGCGCCACACCCGCCCCGTGAAGATGCCCAGAATATTCGAGAGCACTGAGTGTATAGTGTCAAGTTCTCGGAGTGTCGCAGTCCCTTGAGCCTTTTGCACGAAGTACCAGAATGCTTGTGCGTAGGCTGCTGTGACAGCGAGAGAAAGAAATGTCTTAACGAGATAGGCGAAAGTGTTGCCAATCGCTAAATGGAATTGCTGGGGAGAGATCACTTGTCCTGCAATGCGAAGTTGTCCGGCTGGTGAGGTCTGACCTGCGAGGCTCGAATAGTAAAGATGATGTCCTAAGGAGAACAGAACGGCTGTGACCAACGACAAGACCATGACCAGAGGCGTCGCCCAATAGACGCCAGAATGCTGGAAGACCTTCATGGCTGCGGCCTTGCTCGCGGAAGTGAGTGCGGACGAGA
Organism: Pseudocercospora fuligena; assembly: GCA_014298035.1. Lineage (NCBI taxonomy): Eukaryota > Fungi > Ascomycota > Dothideomycetes > Mycosphaerellales > Mycosphaerellaceae > Pseudocercospora > Pseudocercospora fuligena. The sequence continues at coordinate 18,055 of JABCIY010000341.1, read as the reverse complement.
AGAGCACTCCGTTTAGAAATGCGTACTTTTTTCGAAGGACTTGGTCGCGTGGGTGGCAGTGTGGCAGCGAGTGACCTGGTGCACAGCCAAGTATGTCTGTGACCCAACCGTGCGATAGCTTATTGGATCGCCCAGTAGCGGAGCCACCCTTTTCGCTTTGTCCATGGTCGGTGCCGGTGAGGAAATTGCAGATGAATCTTGTCATGAGAATGCGCGAACCATTCTACCTTCAATTGCTTATGTGTCTCGTCAAGCTTCGCAGTGTAGCAGGGCATTGCAAAAATGACAGAGGCATCCTACCCTGTACCATGCTGCAAGGATGATGCATCTGAATGGGGGTGCTTACAGATTGGTGCGACATTTCGACCCGTTGTCCGCATTCCAATGCATTTGCGATGGCGCGGCTGAGCCACCGCAAGAAAACTTCATCTCTTCACAAGAAGTTACTGCAGAGCAGGCCAGACTTGCAGAATTCGGCATCACAGTCTTTGGTAGAAAATCCTCATATCAACAGTCAAGCTTGCGCCCACAGCCCGCCCCTCATCCTCGCAAAGGCAACACGTGCTGCACAAGCGCACTCTGCCTGCAAAGCGGACACATAGGCTGCTCCCTCAACCAGTCCGTCACACAAGTCCAGCAGAAAACATGCCCACAAGTCGTAGCAGAAGGATCCTTCATCGGCTCCAAGCACAACGTGCACTTTCTCTGCTGCCCACTCTCAATCCATTGCATGACTTCCCCCTCCTTCAAATCATATCGATGTCCAGAAGCCAAAGGCGTATGCGTAACTTGCGAGACTCTTCGCTTAATAACCTCAGGATCCGTACCTTGCGGATTCGTCTCAAAAAGAAGTGGCGTGCTGAAATGATTCTCCGTTCCCACCTCAATCCCATCATCAATCACAGCAGTGCCACCTCCTTGAAGAGAATTCGTGCCACTCGGCCCAGGCACCATCTGCACATTCGACGTCGTCTGAATATTCTGGTACGTGTTCCGCAAATGCAAGTAGCCCTGCACTACCATTTGCACGACCAAAAGGAAGCCAAGCACTTCATAGCCTGCTCGCTGGTCGCCTTCTGTCAGCTTTCGTGTAAAGACATATCTCAGCCCGAACACGCGTTTGCTGAGTTGGTAGTACGCTCCGCTGAAGTAGAAGACTGCGAGGCTGACTGCGTAGACTGGTGCGGGCGAAGTCAATGAATCGAGGTGCTTCAGGATGTATTCTTGGAATTGATTGACTTTCTTCGGTGGATGCTTGCATTTCTCTGGATTTGAGACACGTCTATGATGTGCTTTCTTCAATGTCTTTTCTAGTTTGGCCCTTAATCGTTTTCGTAGCGCTGGCAGGAATTTTGTCAAAGCGTAAGGCAAGAGCACGCTTGACAGGATGTATCCGGATCTTCTCGCGAGAGATGGAAGTCTGTTTGAGTCATCTTCGACCTGGACGATATCGCAGTATTCTTCGCCGAGAGTCCTATTCCCGATGAAAGTTGTCAATCCCAGATAGAGCAGTTCCGTGAAGACTGAAGCCTCGTTTGCCCACTTGTGCTCCGAGCGCGTTCCATATAAGGATCTGATCACGGCTGAAAGCTGTGTCAGGAGCACGGATTGGAAGTACGCATCCTTTTGGTTCGATCGGATGATGTCTGGTGCGGCCGCCCAGGGATAGTTGAAGCTCTTGCTCGGGTCCTCACTCAAAGGTTTGCTGCTGTCCCGGACGTGATCAGACATCTCGTCTGGCAGAGTCCGAAAGAGTTGAGATGTGATGATCGTGGAAGTCGCGAACACGCATTGTTTCGTGATACGCGAGGAGAGAGAAGCCTCGGTCGTCGGCAGGAGCCGATGGCTTGTGCTTTGACATGGGCATGGATTCAAAGAAAGCGACGACCTCAGCTCTGCAAGCTTCACAACAACCAAAGCTTCACGGGCCTGATATCAGCTTCATCCTTCTGTTCCTGAGCCCGTGACTGTACATACGTATTCGCGTCGCTGTCTCAATGGACAGACCCAGCGTCCGATCTTGTGCCATGGCCGCCAAGCCGGGAGCCATCCAAATCTGCACAAAAGCAAGAGGCGGTGCAGAATCCGGCCAACTCTTCGTCTTACGTCTCCCAGCCAGCGCAGAAGCATGATGAACGTCAGCAAATGAGACGTCATGGGATGAAATACGTATGTAGGTCCGCGGCGGTGTTGCCATACGCCACAAAACTTGCGGACACAAAGACCATTGCTATTCTCAGCTTTCGGCAGGTACACAGGACGCGTCTTCTTCTTCTTCACCTTGTATATAGGCAGCATCATCCCTTGCTACTGACCTTGATCTCTCTCACACACACCCAAGCCACCCAAGCTCCAACCAAAGCAACCATGCAGCTCAAACAAACCCTCCTGGTCCTGCCCGCCCTAGTCGCAGCCCAAGGCGACATAATCAACTCCATCGTCAGCGACATAACCTCAGCAGGCAACGACGTAACAAGCGCAATAGAAAGCATAGGTTCAGACATCACCTCTGCAGGCGGCGACGTAACCTCCTTCTTCGGCAGCATCGGTACCCAAATCACTTCTGTCGGCGGAAGCGTCTACACCGTAGCAACCGATGGCGCAGGCTCAGTAATCTCAACCATAACCTCCGGAGCAGAAAGCATCGGGGAACAAATCACTTCTGTTGGAGGGAGTGTTTACACTGTTGCTACGAATGGTGCGGGAGATATTGTGAGCACGATTACTTCCGGAGCGGAGAGTGTTGGGGACCAGATCACGAGTGTTGGTGGGAGTGTTTATACTGTTGCTACGAATGAGGCTGGATCTGTTGTGAGTACGATTGAGAGTGCTGCGTCTTCTGCTGCGAATGATGCTACGGGGACATCGGATTCTGGGGCTAAGATTACTCCTGCTCCTGTGATCGCTGGAGGACTACTTGGAGCTGCTGGTATGGCTGTTGTTGCTATGCTGTAGAGGATTCCTAGGGATGGCGTGTGGAAAGCGAGTGCATTTGGCACAGCGAGCTGAAAATCAAGAAACGCGTCGAGCAGACGACAGCTATATTGTACATGTACGAGTGTAAATGAAGCATTGAATAGTGTGATAATGATCTCATGATTTTACCCATTGCGGTCTCTCAGAGTAGTTGAGGTATCATGTCTTGTTGTATGTCAATTGCACTAGTAGCCTGACTCCGATCGCCATGCTATACACTTTCCGCGCGCGCTCGTGTTGACAAGCGCATGATAAGGTATCGTACAGAACTCATCCGCTCCTCCTTGCACCACATCTAATCCTTCTTCAGCGGCGAGTACGTCTCCTGGATACCATCCTTCGTAATGATCATCATCTGCAAACCATCACCAACCTCAATATGTCTCTCCACAGCACTCGTGAACGCATCCTTGACCAAATCCTCCACATGCCCCCGACTCAACGGCCTCGGCACCAACGCCGTCTTATTCAGACCCTGTGGTGCCTGCGGATCATGCTGATTCTTCAAATTGACCTGATTATCCAGGAAAGGCGTAATCAACGAACTCGCCGCACCAGCAGACCGACAGTACTCCCTCTCATAACTCCCCACAGGATCATAAGAGTACAGAGCACCCTTACCCTCCTCATCAATCCCTCCCAAAATCGCAGTCACATAGTACGGGAAGAACCTCTTGCCATACAAGATGTGGGATAATCTCTGAGCGCAAGCTCCGACGGAAATATCCTTGCCGTGTTGATATTTGTACATTTTGACGATGGTGTCGAGACGTTCTTTCAGGGCATTACCATCTGCGGCGAAACCTACGACTGACAGGACGATTTTTGCTCCCACGTGGTCTGGTCCTTCACCGCCGATTTTGAAGAGTTTGGGTGCGTAGCGTGTGTTGATGTTGTAGCCGGAGGTGGAACGTGTGTCGCCTGCGAGGATTGTGAAGTCTTCGCCGCTGATTCCTAGGGTTGAGCCGCCGTTGTCGGTGTATCTGAAGGATCTGTTAGTGTTTGATGAGGCGCATGATATGAGTGAGTGCGCACGGGTAGAAGGCGTGTTGACGAGGTGCTGAGCGGTCTTGTGGAGCTGATGCGAATGAGTAGCCAGGTTGCTCTGAGAGCATCGGGGCGTGGAAGGCGGAGGCCATTGTGGCCGGGATCGTTGTCGCTGGATGTGTCGAAGCTTGAGTGTATTCAATTGAGTGGATATGAGGTCGTTGTAGCTTGATGGAGGTGTTTGGTATGGCTGAAGTGGATTGTGGTGGTGTTTCGATGAGTGCAGCTCGCAAGTAAACGTGAGGCTCCAACAGTTGACGCGAGCAGTCGGAAGCTGCGATGCACAGACGCGGTCCAGCCCGCCGTGGAAGGTTTGCCGCGCATTTCGTCCAAAAAGTTCGAGACGAAAGACTTCACCAATTCTCATCTTCTTACAAGCGACCTTCAGCCAAAATGCCTGCACCGACAGCACTGCAAAGAGCACCGGAAGAACCTGCCGACGAGACTATCCAAGATGCGCCCCCATCTACAACAGAGGACGAAGTCGTTCTCGTGACCGCCACCAACGATCAGACTGCCGAAAATGCAGAGAACGACACAGTCATGGAGGTAGACGCAGAGTCAGGTGCTCTCTTCGCACCAGAACAGCCTTCAAAAACACGGCATAGAGTAGAAGAGCGCAAAGTCCGAGTGCCACCGCACCGCATGACACCTCTCAAGAACGAATGGACCAAGATCTACCCTCCTTTAGTCGAACATCTCAAACTGCAAGTGCGAATGAACATCGCCAAGAAAGCAGTAGAGCTTCGCACATCTCCACACACAACCGATACAGGTGCGATCCAGAAAGGCGCAGACTTTATTGAAGCCTTCTGCTTGGGCTTTGATCTTGACGATGCGATCGCACTGCTTCGACTAGACGACCTCTACATTCGAAGTTTTGAGATCAAGGATGTCAAGAACTTGGAGGGAGAGCATAAGAGTCGAGCCATTGGACGTATTGCAGGTAAAGATGGCAAGACGAAGTTTGCGATTGAGAATGCTAGCAGGACGAGAATTGTGCTGGCCGATCAGAAGGTGCATATTTTGGGTGGTTTCAAGAATATTCATGTGGCACAAGAGGCAGTCGTGAGCTTGATTCTGGGAAGTCCGCCTGGAAAGGTGTATGGGAATTTGAGGACTGTCAGTGCGAGGATGAAGGAGAGGTTTTAGGAGAATTATCATGTGAGGATGCAGGGATCATCTGGGTCGGGAAAAGTGTCAGGAGTTCTGTGTCGATTTAGCGATGGCGCATGGCGTTTTTTGAGGACTGCATGCTGAAATGGCCATGAATAGAGGAACGAGATACCGAGAAAAGAGCATACTGTTCCGGATTCAAGCAAATCTGCAACTCACATCCGGAGGCAAGAGGGAAGTTGCCAAGCTTTAGCTTTCACGTTTTTGCGGCAAGACATCGGCGTCGAAACGCGCTACTCAGAGCTCAAGGAAAGGTCGTCCCAAGATCAGCAACCAACAGAAAGGAACATGCTCACACACGTTTCCAGCCTTCTCTGCGAGCTCAGCGTGTGCCTATACATTCTACCACACGGAGGGAAGTCTGATGTTGAATGCATCACAGAATGTCCCTATCTTGCTTCCTCACATCCGGATCACTGCTAGAGCAGTTCTGACACTTCATTTGACCTAGAAATTTAATGTTGCTGACCACCTCCGCAGTCATTTTCGGACATTACCCGGTGCCCTTGGGGCTCACTCAGGCATCTCTATGCAAGATGTTCTCTCTGAAAATGGCTTCACCTGGGCCTTCAATGCACGATCGCCTGCACAATGCGCACAGACCTTTCTCTTGTATTGTATTTCAACGACTGAATCCGAACTCCTGGACCTCGTCGTCTTCACACCACACCACGCTAGACTGACCAGAGACTACACGACCAAAGACCAGTTCCAGTCGGACCTACACAACAATATAGTCAGACGCGATTGAGTCAAACATATCAACCAGAAGTCCCACAGCTATGGCTTCGAGGCCACCGAAACCACCACTCTACAAAGCTATCATCCTCGAATCGTCAACGCCGTCGGCTTCTGCGAGACCTCATCCGGATGAAGCCAAGATTCGCAAGATCCAAAAATGCCTGAACCTCTGCAAGAGCAATTCCGGCTCACAAGGACACGAGGCCAAGGCAGCTACTCTACTTGCATCACGCTTCATGAAGCAGACGAACATATCCATGGGTGAACTCCTCGCAACCATGACTGAAGAAGAGAAGCGAAACACGAGTGGTCACACTACCGTTCGAATCGTTCGCAACGATGGCAAAGTCGACGGCAAGGTCCAAGATGGTAGGTTTGTGACCCGACTGTCCATCGCCATGAAGATCTTCTACGACTGTGCGTATATCGAACTTGGCCACACACCACCAACCAAGTTTGACGTGATATTTTACGGTGTCGCCGAGAACGCATCTTCTGCCGCAAAGGCATTTGTGCGAATCTACAATGGCGTGCGCCAGCAGGCACAGATCCTGGAGTTCAAAGGTCTTGTCGCCAAGAACTCTTATTGCCTGGGCAATGCTAGCAAACTGTGGGATAGAGCTGAGGCGGAGAAGAAAGCCGAAGAGGAAGCGGCAAAAGCGTATGATCAGAAAGAACAGACTGCACGAGGAGAGCACGAAGACGAGAAAGAACAAGCTCGGCTGCACCGCTCGAATGGTCCTCACCAGATAGGGCAGAAGCAAGTCCGTGGCGACAATCTCCTCCGCTATGAAGAAGTCGACTCCGCTAAGGGTTGCAACCCCCACAGTAGTTATAGAAGCGGCGCTTTTCTGCGAAGCCTCAAGATTGTCGCCGTCAACGTCTTCAAAGGTGGTCCAGCACGTCCTCTGCGTCTCACAAACGCCGTCAACAACCACATTCTTGACGTTGTCAACCTTGACCCAAACTTCAACGCAGTCGAGGCTGGCGATAAACTCGAACCATTCATCGAAGCAGGACACTTCGGCACTACAGAAGATGGCGCTTTGGTCGTGGTCGGCAGTCGAATGAACCGAGAGCTTGGACTTCTCCAAGATCAACCTCACGAAGGCTCCGACACAGAGCCTGAGAACGACGACGACGACGACGACGACCGGGGACCCCAAGACGCCGACCTCTACGTCGATGATACCGCATCTGTTCCCGAGGAGGAAGACACCGACGACGATGATGTCGAGAAGACAGTCGCAGCACTGGCCCGATCTTTCGAGAACGATGAGCCGTCGGCAAATCAATCTATGATCGTGTCCGAAGCCACGGAGATCTCATGTACGAAACGCGAGTCTCACGCACAGTTGATGTCGAGGCGCAAGACCTTCGCAGAGATTGAGGCAGAGTACCTCAAGAAGCTGGGATTCAAGTTGGCGAAGAATAAGAAGCAGAAGCCTACTAAGATGAATTGGGATGCGTACATACGGGAAGAGATGGATGGAGAGAAGATCGATGTGAGGCAGCAGAAGCGGATCAAGGTATAGAGGTGATTATGAGAGGATAGTGGTTGGAGAGACAGGGCAAAAATGGGGAAAAGTTCTGATTCGGATTGATCGGTTCTGGAGAGAAGCGACAAAAGCGATCAAAAAGTTTGTGATTCTTTGGATTTATTGAAGCGTTTCGCGAGCATTATGAGCAGCCCTCTGTCCTGGCTCTGCAACAAGATGCCACAGAAGCTGTGTGGATAGCACAGCTACACTCATGCCCCTACCATCACTGATTACTACACCTTCAAATTTCATAGAAGCAGAGCATGGGATGAATTCCCAACTGGACCGTCCAGAAGGTGCATGGTCGGTTACACAGTAGGCGCAGCCCTGTCCTTTTTGTGCCAAGCATTGGTTCTTGGCAGAGCTCTACTTAGCCGCCGACGTCGACTGTGACTGCATTCTCGTCCAAAGACGACTTGACGCTCCAGCAGGCATTTCGTGACCCTTGGTCAAGCACCGCACCTTGAATAAGCACAAGGCTTAGATCTGGAACCCCAATGAGCGCCACTATTCGCGCCGTATTGACGCTGTCCTGACCCAAGCTGTAGTTTCGCACCGGGACAGTACGACCACTATGGTTTTGCTCTTTACGTGCACTTGGTGGAGATTGGGGCTCGACTTCCGCAAGATGCAACTTAAGTAAGGACGCTTCGCACACTGATTTCACGCTACAGTCCCTATCTCGAATGCCCTCGAAAATCGAGAACCATGGCTGGAATGCAAGCACTTCCTAAGGAGCTATTCGACCTCACCATCGAGCATTTGGTTGTTACCATAGGCATTCGCAAGGCAGTCTTGCTGCGGACGGTGAATCGAGGGTTCAATGCCTCTATCCTGCATGCCATATGCATTAGCAAAGTCATCAGCATTCACGATCCTGCAACCCCGTACCTCGCACGAGAAATAGGCTCTACTATGAGAGGAAGAATTGTAGCTGCAGAATCGACCAATTGCAGCCAAGGAGAGGCATCTTATTTGTCGGTAGTCGCGAGTGTCATCAACTCGCTGACTGGGTCTGCTGACAGGACAAACGAAGAATTGCTTCGATCTCAGCGCGAGACAGTTGCAGGAGCTGTGAAGCTCGTCTCGGCTGAATTCATCTCGCCACAAGTCAAGCTGCAAAACCTCTTGTGCGGCGCTGCCTTGACTGGCAATGTTTCGATAGCCAGCGCACTGCTGGACGAGGGACGGTCTCAGGACAGCGCGGCTAATGTCAATGGAGCTACACCATATTTCGACAATGCTTTGTCTCTGGCTGCCGGGCAGGGACATCTTGAGATGGTTCATCTGCTACTACAACTTGGTGCCGTTCCTAGCCTGGCGTCAATGAGTGGTCACCAGCGCAAGCGACCCATCACACAGGCAGACTGGTATGCTCTTGACGAAATGGCTTCAGGGTCAGCGTTACGTTCTTCACATCCCAGCGCGTTACGTACTGCAGTCGAAGGTGGCCATAAACACATCCTTCACCTACTATTGAAGCACACGAAACGACTCCCCACTGACGATCTTGAGTATCTTCGCGCAATTGTGGCAGGCGCAGCTGCTGGCCGTCTCGATCTCATCCATCTTGTCTTAAATGCAATACAGAAGGACTTGACACACTTCCCTGGACTCGACAATGAGATGATGTGGGCAGCTGTTCGCAAGAATCAGAAGACCGTCGTCCAGTGGCTGCTTGACAAGGGAGCAGATATCAATGCCTATCCATACCCCGACATTCGCTCGTATCATTGTGTCTTAGAATTGGCTGCATCGCGAGGCCATATTGGTATGGTACGATTCTTGCTCGAACGGGGCGCCGATGTCAACTTCAACCCTCTCCACAGATTTGGGAATTCACCAGTTGCCAGCGCTGCCCACTGTGGGCACGATGAGATAGTTCTACTGCTTCTCGAAGCTGGCGCAGATCCTGAAGAAGCGTTCGTTAGCGCTGCTTCTGGTGGACAACCGAGGATGCTTAGAATTCTGCTAGGGTTGTACCCAGATCTAGTAGCTAGAGACAAAGGCGAGCTTGGATGCACAGCTTTCCGTCGGGCTCTGTGCATATGCAACCTATCTGCTATGAAAATACTCGTGGAAGCTGGCTTTCCGATCAATGGACCTGTTGAAGATCCCGCGCTCCTGCCGATGAATATGGCGAAGCAGGGTTTTGGCAGGTGGATTGAGGATTACATGATCGTTCTTGGTGCTCAAAAGACGTATGAGGAGGCCGATAGTCGTATACATGGTACGGGGCTCGATGGGCTCAAAATAACTCAACGTACATGGCAATGGGCGGGCAGATACTAGCAGCGGCGCCTCATCTCGTATCACATGTGCCGAAGACTATGTCTGACTATGCTGTGTCAGTGTAGTGACTCTCCGACGAGACGAGCGAAGGACCAAGTCGATCTGGACCACATCATGGGAGTTGTGCTAAACAACAATCATCCTAGTTACAAACATGGACTCATCCATATCACACGCTGTTTCATGGCTTCTGTAGATCAAGCAGGGCATGGACTCGGGTCACCAAACGGAGTATCTCCAGAAGGTGCGCATACAAGCCCAGTGCTTCCTTGAGCAAAAGAGCAGCAGTATGCTTGGAGCTTCGCAGCGGTACATGTCCTGCGAAAAGCACATGGTGTGCTGGTATCGCCGTTGGCTGATAGCAATGAGTCAAAATGTTTTGAGGCATCGGTTTGTGACGAAACTTACGTGCTACGCAGTTTGTCGCTACAACCTGGTCACCAGTCTCAGGGCAGCAGAATGCTGTTGAACCTTCGTGGAAACATGGTCCGTCGCGGCGGACGAGATCGTCTGGGGTTGGGCTAGCGGATGTGAAGATGGCGGAGAGGAGGATGAGGGATAGATTGTACTTCATTGTGCTTTTTTTGGATAGTGTTTTGGCGTCAAAGGAGGATGTGTTTGTTCGTGCCAAAGGATCTAAGCAGATTGAAGGAGAAATTGTCAACATATATCCTGCTCAAAAACCGTGGGGCAATTGCAGACGCTATATCGATTTTGTACAAGTCGATAGCATCCAAGTCAAATCTGCTGGTGATCGTACCGGAAGCCGAGGAGTGGTGTCCCAGTCTGAATTCACTTCACGCCGTTCGGGAGTAGCTAATCAGATTCGGCACGATCTGCCTATCTGATCCGAGGTCCTCGCCGAAGGTTTTCAAACTCTTTCAACCTTTCGCAGTAGCTTCTGCGGCGAATCAAGCTTCGAGCATGGCATTCAGGCCTGCGATTCCCAACTGGGCCTGAGCCGAGAACGACCTTGGGTCCGAATCTTGGGCGAGCGAAGGTATGCTCGAGCCGTCATCTGCCGGCGACTATGCGCCAGTTGTCTCGCTATGCATGACACATGTCCTTCTCCATGTTTTGTGGGCATGTGAACTTCTTTAGCTCGAGCATACCGCGACACGTATGCATCTATCGTGAGAGCGTGGTCCTGAAGTCCGCTTGCGATGCCCAAGGCATAAGCATATCTCGAGCGGCAGCATAGTGAGCAACATTCATGTCCATAATGAGAGATACAGTATGTAAGTGTCATATGGCTGTCATTTGCGATGTTTCTCCAGCGCAAGCATTGATGAAAAGACGAAAGGAAGGAGGCTGAGAGATTGAACGGATACTAGATTATCCGGAATGCATGCCAAGCTCGGCTAGTCCGGCTACAGTACTGTGTTTTCGTAAAGTTCTGGCCACAGCGCTAAGACCGCCCGTTAGAGGATCGTAACGGCTAATAGGAGGACCCCTTGCTCTTTCTTAGCCGTAGAACCTACCTAATATTAGCTTTATATCCTCTCTCTTATTACGCCGTTCCTCTTAGTACTACTATTTACTATATATATCGAATTCTTATTAGTTAAAGTATTATTATCGGTCGTTTCCGTCGTTCTATCGTTACTCGTTTAGTTACCTATCTACTTATTAGTATAGCGCCTCGTAAGTTAGTAAGAAGCTATAGATCTACTAAGAAGGCTTCGCTAGTAAAGGATATAGTAGAGCCTATAGTTAAGAAGCTATTACTTTATAAGAAGCTAAAGATACTCGAGAAGCCTATCTTACTACTACTATTATAGTATAAGCGTAGCCTTATCGATAAGCTAGAAAGCGAGTTGTCTTCTATTACTTTTAAAGATCTATTAGATATAGAAGTTAAGGTTATTACTAATAACGATAATTACTCGGAGACTAACGAATTTAACGGTATCTTCGATAAGAGTATAATAGAAGCCTCTTCTATTAAAGAGGCTATTAAAGCGCCTATATTTAAGCCGTTAAAGATAATAACTAAGGACTCGGATCTAGAGCCTAAGAAGTACTTAATTACTTAGATTTCTATCTAGTATAGTACTAAGTACTTACTTATTAATAAGAAAGGTAAGGAGCTCGTAGGTACCTCTTATATTAGTACGAGATTAGACCTAGACTTTAATATTACTATACGAGAATAGGCTTCGTATAATACTACTAAGAATAGTTAGCTCGTACGCTAGATTAAGCTACGAGTAATATATACTTCTATTAAGAAGGACGATATCTTTAAGACCGATAGAAAGTAGTACTTAGATATACTTAAAGCGCTAAGGGTCGTTAAATAGCTCTAGGCTTCTAAGAAGTCTAATTTAAGGATTAAGGTTATTATTAAGTATTATACGCTACTAGATAGACTTCTAGGTAGAATACTAGTAGCTATAACTACTAGTAAATATAAGAAGGTAATAGATATTTAAATCGCTACTAGTAATATCTTTATTACTAAAGAGCGGAAGGCTAGTAATTATAAGGCTAAATTACGAGTCGAATAGACGTATATACTATTATCTTATCCTAATTAGAATTTCTACTATTTCTAGTCTTAACCTAGACCTAATAGTACTAAGAATTACTTCCCTTTAATAGGTAACTATTTAAGGTTATAGTCCGCTAAGATACGAGATAGAAAGTACTTAAAGGAAGAGCCTAATATAAAGGTATTTAATAAGCTAAGAATCGCGAAGGAAGTAAAGAATAATAAGTATATAGCGACTTAATCGAATACTAGAGCGACTAGAGCGACTAGAGCGACCTAGATAATACTAGTTTAGTAGAGGATACCGATAACTATAGATAGACTATCCTTAATTATTAATATTAACTTTAGTAATACTATTCGCGAGTTAGTACGTTCTTTATAGTTAAATCGATCGATTATCGCCTCTTCTAGTCCTATTACTCTAATCCGCGCTATAGTATCGCTATTAGTATTATTTATTATATATAAGAGTACTATTCGTAACCTAGTTAGAGATAATAAGTCGCGGCCGCTATAGGACCTTAAATTAGCGCTTTTATAGATAAAGTCGTAACCTAAGTAGAAGAATAATAAGGCTAATTATAAGGCGCTAGTTTTAATCGAGGTAAAGATAATAATTAAGAAGTACGATATCGAGTTACTTAGAGGGTTAAATAAAGAAGAATAGTATAAGCTAACTAGTATATTTAATAGTTATAGGTTTAGGATAAGGAAGAGTTTAAAGAAATAGATAATACTATTAGCTTAGAGTCTCGAATAGAAGGGAGGTATACTTTTAAAATATCTACTAGCTTTATAATACGCTTATTATCTAATACTTACTAGAAGTTCTATATTATAATAATACGTAGAGATTTATCCTATATATATATATTCTTAGCTATAAATAGCTTATTTATATATATCGTTATTATAGTATTCTAGTATTAATCTAAACCTCCTAATTATCGCGAAGCTATACTATAGTCCTCCTATATACTTACTAAGCCCGCTATTTCGAGTCCGAGATAGTAATACTAAGACTAAGAATTTTACGATTCTCGAATTGTTTTATAATAATATAATAATAATCTTAATCTCTATATATATAACTATAATCTCTAAGATATTAGCTAATTTATAAAAAAATAACGAAGAGAATCTATAAACTAGTTATCGAGATATTATAGGTTAAATATAGTAGACCTAATAAATTTTATAATACTACTAGCTTTATAGGGTCTTAGTTACTCTACTTCGTTACGATAAATACTATAATTCTTTACTAAGTAGCTACTAGATTATAAACGGTAGTATAAATATACTTTTTATATATAATAATAGCTATAACTCTAATACTTCTTCTAATCTAGAAAGTATATTATAAAGTAGTTATATTATTAAATAGTAGCTCTAATCCGAAATCTTAGATTTATAGGTTAGTAAGTCTAGAAACTAACTCCTTAGACTCTATTTCTATCTCTTCCTTATTAACGTTATATTCGCTATTGTTAGAATATACAGTCCAGTTGGTAACCTGGCAACGGATGCCAAGGCAGACTGGATTACATGATAATGGTCATGTGACTAGTCCAAGCTGACACCTTTCAGGTTCAGCTCCAACCTGTAGATAACAACAACACACTTGCTGTTCCTACTTTGGCCCCTACTACTCCTTGTAGCTTCTGTTGCACTTTATGATCCATTTATACCTGTCGGCCCTCCTCAGCTCGACAGGTTATGAGCCCGGGTTTGCAACTACAAGGTAGAAGACCAAAGCAGTACAGGTTACTCCTAAACCTATAAGTCCAGTCCTAGAAGGAAGAGGCAAAACAGGAGAGGGAGACTCGAGGTAGACCCACACACATTACACAAAGAAGCTCTGTGTATATAAGCTGTGAAAGAACCTAGTGAGGCACACTTGCTTGAAGCGTGTTGGATCGCTTAGAGTGTAAAGGGAACAGATAAGCCTGGGTCTTGAGCACCATTAGATAAGCCTCAGATTCAGCACTCAGTACTGCCAATACCCTGACCTGTAGGTTGTGACAGTTAGGAAGGACTTGAGGAAGTCATTGGCCCTACAGAGCAGGAATCTGTACCAAGTTTTCAGTAACCTTCAAAACTGAGAGGCTTAGCAGAGCCAGGGATCTGCAACCAAGGAAGACAGCTATCCAGAAACTGTCATTTTCAGACTGAAGAAAGAGCTTGTTTCTGGAGTTTGTTTGGATTTGATTTACAGAAGAAATCATGGATCAAGAAGGAGGAATTGGCAAAAGAAGGGCTGCACCAATCTTGACAAGAGAGAATCATGAATTATGGTTCAAGATAATCAGGATGCACCTGATAAAGCTGAAGGTTGAATGGGTACTGGATGAAACAGTCCTTAGCACCCTAGCATCTACACCATCTGAGCATGTCTCAACAACATCATCAGAATCACTGGACTGGTCAATCAGAAGAGCAAGTTACAAGGTTCACAATGCAACAGCATTGTATGAAATGTTCATCTGCATTTCAGAAGATGACCAGGATGAATGTCAAGAGCTTGAACATGCAAGGCATCTGTGGATGTGGGCAAAAGGAAAATATGAGAGGAAGCTTCAGGCAACAGGAAGAAGCTTGCTCCAACAGTACACCAATTTCAGCATGGAAGAAGGCCAAACAGTTGATGAAGCATGGCAAAGCCTGAGCAGCATAGCTAGGAAGGCAGTGTCAATCTCTCCACAGTTTAAGGAAATCAAGACTGAGGAGAGAAGGATTCAACAGCTTCTGGCAGCCCTTCCAGAATCATTCAGCACCATCAGGGATGGAATAGATCTGAGACAGGACCTAAGCCCACAAGATATTCTTGGTGTCCTGAGAGAAAAACAGGAACAGATGACAAGACAGGAGACAGCTATGTTTGCCAAGAAAAGAAATCAGGCAGGTGGGGATTCATTATGTTTCCTGTGTGAAGGAAAGCACTGGATCAGAGAATGCCCCAACCTGGACAAGGCAAAAGCAGCTGTCAAGCCAAAGCAGAGCTACAGGGTAGCAAAGAAACAATCCCCATCTAGAGCTAGGAGGGGATCTTCACCAGACAAAGAGCAACTCAAAGAAATGGTGAAGAAACTGAGCCTGAGAATACAATCCCTGGAAAAGAGGACCAGGAAACCATCTTCCAAAAAGGCCTATGCAGCACAAGATGCAGAGGCACCCTCTGAACCATCTTCTCCCTCTGAGGAGGAAGATGTGGATGAGGTAGCTCATTCAACTGTTGAAGCAAAAGGCAAGTACAGGCCATCTGAATGGCTGCTTGACTCTTGTGCTTCTGCCCATATGACTGACCAGGAATCACTCTTCAGAGACATGAAACCTCTTGAAAGGAAGAAGTGGATCAAGGTTGGAGGTGGCTATCTGATAGCTACACATGTTGGGAGTGCAGTTATGGGTGGGAGGAGAGGAAAACAGATTGTATTGAAAGGTGTTCTCTTTGTACCTGGGCTTGGAGTCAATCTCGTCTCTTGGAACCAATTCAGCAAGCAGTTTGGTGTTCAACCACCAAAATTCACACTTCATTCACCTGATGGGAAGCCAGTTGTCCAGACAAGGCTTTCAGGAGGAGTACCATTCATTGAAGAAATCAGCCAAGACCTGGATGAATTTGCATACCAGTGCATTTCCCAGGATTTAATGAAAAATGACACCTGTGCCTTTGCAGCCCAGACTGATCAGGATCAGTGGGAGCTGTGGCACAGAAGAGTTGGACACTTTGGAGAAGGACTTCTAAGAGACCTTCACAAAGTTACTGACCTGAAGGAAAAAATTCCTGTCCCTGCAAGACACCAGCCCTGCAGAGTATGTTCTTTGGCCAAAATGAAGAAACACAGAGGAAAGGAAACAGAGAGAAAGCCAGCCAGACTTTCCCTTGTTTCAGTTGATATCTGTGGACCTTTGCCTGTCTCAAGGCTAGGTTTCAAATGGTGGCTTGAGATTGTTGACAACTTCTCAAGAAAGAAGTGGGTGTTCCCATTAAAGACAAGAGAAGATGCAGCAGATACACTGCAGGAATGGAAAAGAAAAGCTGAACTACAATCAGGGAATCCGCTTCAGGCAGTAAGAAGTGATGGGGCAAGAGAATTGCTTGCATTACTCAAGCAGTGGGAGAAGGAATCTGGAATCTCCTACCACACAACTGAAGCATACAACTCAATCCAAAATGGAGTTGTGGAAAGGTCAATCCAGACATCTGAGGAACATGTTAGGGCAATGCTTGAGGAATCAAACATGCCAGTTGAATTCTGGCCAGAAGCATTGGATGCCTGCACTGTTATGAGAAATGCCCTTCCAAATGGGCCAGATGTAGATGGACTCAAGGTTTCACCTGATGAAGCCTTTACTGGAAAGAAACCTTCTGCATCACACTTCAAGGTTTGGGGATGCAGAGCAGTTGTGTACATGGATGCCAAATCTCAGCCAGTTGGGAGGAGGTCAGACAAACTAATGAACAGAGGAAAGGATGCTGTGTTCATTGGATATGTACCTGACACATCCAAGATGTGGCTGTTCTGGGAGCCTGACATGAAGGCTGTGAGAGCACACAACAATGCTGTCTGGTTTGAGGATGAGAAAGGAGGGGATATGACTTTGAATGTTCCCAGACTCAACCAGCCAAGCCATGCTCCAGCTAGAAACCCAGTTGGCAGACCAGCAAGAAAGGAGAAACTGGACCTGAAACCACTACAAGTTCAGCTACCTCCACCACCAAAGGACAAGGACCAATATCAGGTGATGGATGATCCAGAAGAAGAAAAAGAAAAACATGAACAGCAGGCTCCAAATCAGAGCCAAGAGGAACCTCAGCAAGACAACCAGAATGTCCATGCTCAGGAGGGGAATTCAAAGAGAAGAAGATCAATCTCTGATGAAGGGTCAAGAGAAGAAAGAGTTCACAGTATGATTACAAGATCAACTGTACAGAAGAGACCAAGAGAATCAGAGGATGATGATTTCCCTGAGGCCAAACATCACAGAGCCTTCATCTGCCTGATGAAAGATCTAGATCCAAGCATGGATTGGGCAGATGAACTTCTGGAGTGTGTTTGTGAGGTTGCATTCCCTGCTTTTGCACCAGGGATTGCACAAAGACAGGAGGTTCCAATTCCAAGAACCTACCAAGAGGCAATACAAGATCCAAAATGGGGTCACATGTGGGAAGAGGCAATCCAGAAAGAGCTGATTGCACTTGGAAGCAACCATACCTGGGATCAGGTAGTTCCACCAAAAGGAGCAAACCTGGTTACCTCAAAATGGGTGTTTGATGTGAAGAGACTAATCAGTGGAGCAATTGACAAGTTCAAAGCAAGACTGGTTGCAAGGGGTTTTTCCCAGAAATTTGGGTAGATTTTCAGGAGACATTTGCACCAACAGTAAGGCATGACACACTCAGGGTGTTTATGGCTGCTGTATGTGAGAAAGACCTGGAATTGCACCAAGTGGATGTGAACAATGCATTCACTGAAAGTACCCTACAGGAAGATATCTTCATGATTCCCCCACCAGGAGTGGAAATCCCACAAGGTATGGCTCTGAAAATCCTGAGGAGCTTGTATGGCCTGAAACAAGCAGCAAGAGACTGGAACAAGCTATGTGTCTCAAAGCTGAGAAAATGGGGTTTTACCAATCAGAGGTAGACCCATGCTTGCTCATTCACAAGGGCAGGAACCTGATGTTTTAACCCATGTGGATGACATTCCCATTGCAGCACCAAAACTGGAAGATGTTCTTTGGTTCAAGAAAGAACTGGGCAAGGTGTTCAAAATCAAAG
>JABCIY010000339.1:0-10404 GCA_014298035.1 Pseudocercospora fuligena | reverse complement strand
TGAGATTTATGGGTTTCAGTGGTCAAAGCACCTCGCGCATCGCGATGTAGACAGGAGTTCTGCTGAGCGAGCAGCAACTAGGCGAGGTTCGAGTGATTGGCTGCGACGGGCCGCTCTCCAAGGTGGATGGAGGTTGGATGAAGTGGATAAGGTCAGTGAAAGGGAGGGGTATGTGGTTAGGTGCTGGAGGACTGCGGAGTAGTGACCAGGCTGGATGAAGGAGTAAGCTCTGAAGTACGATGTTCGCTGTGGCCCTAGGATCAAGAGTGCTGAGACCTATTGTCGGCCGCGTATCCGAGAGCGGAAAGTGAGTCATGAACCATGGTAGTTCGAATACGATTCCTTGCTGTCCAGCTCTTCCATCAAGGATCGAGCGTGGCAAGAGGGTTCAACGCGTCTAATGCTATGCTCGGCTTTGCAGCCGAGAATGGGACGTGAGGCCAGACGTTCGAAGAAGTTATTTCCTGTCCAGCTCTTTGACTCGACATCAGAGGTGGTGATGCAATCTCATGCGTCCAATGCCAACCACAGCTTTGTGAGCGAGACTGAATAGTGAGTGTGAGCGGATCAATACCAACTCACCCTCTTCGACGCTCCATTACAGCGTTGTCTATGGTCGTCGCTTTCCAGGCGCTAGATTGTGTGATCAGTGCAGCGATTGAGCGTCCTGTGGGTCCTGGTATGCTCCAAGAGCCGAAGAGAACATGAATGCTGTACATTGGTATCTTTTCAAGTCATCTGGGTATTTCGCAGTCCTCTCACGGCGCTCCACTGACTTCCTGCACACTGACACTATTCTGCCCTCTCAAATCTCCATTCAAGCTCAGCCCCGGTCCATTCGTCGAGCTCAGCACAACCTCATGTATATCCTTCGGCGTCTTGTCCGCAATCCCTGCAATATCCTTCTTCACGTTCTCGATGAACGTTCTGATGTTCTTCTGCATCTGTTCGGGGGTGAAGCCAAGCTGTCCAATGCTTAACCGTACCGTTCCCATCCTCTCTCTGTACTCGCTGCCACCAACCATATCTCGCACCGTGGAAGCCACATCTTTCACTACCGTCCCAAGTTTCGCGCTTGGCATGAGTCCTCTCGGTCCGAGGATTCGTGCTACGCCTGATTTGCCCAACTTTGGGAGAGAGTCGGCGTGGCAGATGCATCTGTCGAAATCAATTTTGCCTTCTTTTACTGCCTCAAATACTTCCTCCTCGCCTACCAGATGCGCTCCTGCTTCCTTCGCAGCTTTGCCTGCAGGCGAATCGGGATTAGCTATCACACAAATTCTGAGATCGGTTTTGACGGGATGCGGGAGTCGTAGTCGGTTTCGTACTACTGCACCGTTCTTGGGTGTTTTCAGTCGAAGGTGAATTTCGTATTTGGATGATGTAGGGTTCCGCCCAACCTCTGCGGCGCGAAGGTATCTGTGTTGCAATCAGAATGCGATCGGATGTAAGTATAGTCTTTCGGGCATACCGCATGGCGTCCACCAAAGAGAATTGTATGGCGTTTTTCAGATCGGGCACATCATAATTGCTCTTCGCTTTCTTCCTTCGCTGCGAAGCTGGCGCATCTTTTCGCTTGTATTTGGCAGCATTGGCCGATTGTACTGCTGTTCGGACCTGTATCTGGCTTTGAATAGGGAGCAGGAAAGATGGGAGGATGGTGTGACTCGTTCGTGTCTGCGAAATTGATGCGCGTGATATTGTTGAGAGGCAAGAGGGGCAGTATCGTGAAGCGGATGCCATTGTAAAGTGACAACGTTGAGGTGAGGTCAATGCTATGCTGTGGTAGTGGTAGTGAACGCGGCCGGCGTGTTCAAAGATGCGGAAGCGGAGGACCGAAATTCGGCCGAGGATTGGCTATATTGACTACACGCTCTTGTGCAACCCTTTCTTTTTCGCCTTCCCAGACTCCTCTGATCTTTCGAGAGATGCTCGCATGTCTTGGGCTGTGAGCGGCTCGCTTTATTAAGCGCTCGCGATGGAATGGCAGCAAGTGATGGGCTTGAGGGCCGTCTCAAGCTCTCGTACACACCCCTCGAGAGACCCGCGGAGCAGATACGCCTACTCTGTCGATGCACAGCAGGTTCCTGGTCACTGAAAGTATACGACCTATGGCAAGCACCTTCATATGGCGCGCTGTCCTACACATCTCCACTGCCTGCGAAGCTTGTCATAATCGACGGCTGCACATTTGAAGCAACTTGCAATTGTTACTTCGCACTGGAGCAGCTGCGGTCCAGGCAGCATACTGAGTACTTCTGGATCGATGCTATATGTATCAATCAAAGTGACAATGATGAGAAAGGACACAGGTCCAGATGATGGCTGACATATACACGAATGCTGCATGCACGTTCATATCGCTTCGAGCACGATTCCACCTCTCAGCTCCTCTTCAATGAGCTCAAGCTGTGCGAAGAGTGGATTCTAAAGCACCATGGTCCCGACGTCGCATATTATGTCATTAAATACTCGGACCTCAAGGACCACTGGACATCCACATTGAGCACGGAAAGCATCAATGCCCTCTGTCTTGCTATGCGAGATCTTGCTCGCCGTCCATACTGGAATAGATTATGGATCTACCAGGAGATTCTGAAGTCTCGGAATATCATGCTCATGTCGGTCAAGAAGACGTCGTCAGCTTCCGCAGTGTTCAAGCATTCTTAGTTGGCATCGGTTTCTGCTACAATCAATGGATCCACCGTCCAGATGACGTGGTGTGCAAACACGACCACGAGTCAATCATGCGAATCATTATCGAGACGCTTCAGAAGACATTCACGATCGACGAGAAGCGACTGCGTATTGCCTCATTCAGAGGGCAGAACATTGACTTGCAAAGGCTTCTGCAACAAGCTAAGACCAGACAGTGCACCGATCCTCGAGACATGGTCTATGGTCTCATCAATCTCGTGCAATGGCCGTCTGACCTCCACAAGATGACAGTCGACTACAACACGACCGCCTTCGAGGTCGCTCGCTGTGCTCTTTCTCACTACCCTGTTGACTACCCACAGAATGTACTCCACCTGGCAGAACTACTTGTCAACCCTACAGCTTGACCACGGGGAGGATGAGCAATCATCAGGCAGCATCTTGGACCACGGCGAGATCGAATGCGAGGCGCTGCAACAGCATAGATCAAAAGTCGATATTTATGCCGTCGCGGCCACCGAGCTCCGTCTCAACGAGCACGGCGAACTGACGGCATCGCTTGAATTCAAGACAAAAGGCTGGGACGGTGCCAATGTGCAGCTGTCGTCCCAAACTCCGTCTCAGCATGGTTCATTGCAGCGGCTTGTTAACACAGATTTCAATGCTCACGTCGAAGAATACACGCCATTGATGCTCGAGGCACAGCTTGCTGGACTGGCATACCAAGGCTGCGAAGCTGGCGATATACTCGTTCAGATCAATATGTCTGGTCGTAGGCTACATCTAATTCTGCGGAAGTCGACCGATGACACATACAATTTGGTTGGACAGGCTGTGCTTGACCTCAACACTGTCATCAGCATACATACCATGGACGACCGTGACAGAGTGGCATTTGAACTCTGCTTGGATCCAAGGATGCTTTGCTATTGATGCTCGACCCCGTGCAGAAGTCGGCCATGGTGCAGCTACAGGTCGAAGATTTACGCAGAGTGACCGGCTCTTCATCGAGAATTTCATGGTCGTCGTACGCAACACCACTGAGCCCCCACCTCAAGTGCTCAGCCTCGGCGTGTGTGTTGACGGCAGTTTGACTTCTCGTGGCACTTGAAAGTCCACGCTGAAGACGTGTCTCAGTTAACATTCGCGGCGGCCACTCCATATTTCAATGTCAGTGATGGTGCTCTATAAGCGAGGCTAGCTGCGTGGACCGTGGCTGACTCCAGAGCAAATGCACATCTTCGACAGCGCAGTGCCTGTTCGGCATCCTTTGGCTTGTTCCTAGGCCAGCACATCGACTCATGAATGGCTGTTCAAACATGGAGCACCCTCCTCGCTCTGGGCCGAGCCTTTTACCCGCATGGTACTGTTCTAACGTGGCAGCTCCTGCCAGCCAGCTGACATCTTTGCCTTGGCAGGATCTGGACCCTGCTGCACCACGCGAGACTGAGACATTCTCAGCTGTCGTCTGCATGAACCATGAACCTTAATTGAGTAGGCGCTCAATCCGGCTTGTCACGTCCGCATACCTACAGAGACCGTCGTTGAAATAATGGCGCATCGCGCAAGCCGCTCATTCAGTCGAACCAATCTCACAACGCTTTCCGAAAATGCGCTCGGAAAGGAAATGGACAATGTGCACTAGAGCTGGCCGTCGGTACATCTTGCGGTGGCTCTCACAGCAGGTATAAAGCAGGGCTCCGTCGACTTGTCACAACGCACCTATTATCTCGCTCTGATTCGAATTTCCATACCACAATGCACTTTCTCTGGCTTCCTTTGCTCGCGGTTGTTCCGAGAGCGGCTTCGCAAGCGTGCGGAGCCATCCAGTCTCAACTAAGTTCAAGGGCGTGTCAGAGTAGCGCTACAGCTTACTGCTCTTCATATCTGGGAATCCGAACTGTGACAACAACGGTGCCGTCATATTTAGCCACAGTGTAAGTAGTCGCAGTCGTTCAGAGCCTGGAGAGGTCGTGACCACGTGTTGACATAGGCAACAGGACTATTCCAAAGAGGACTACAGTGACCACAGTGCTCACTGTGTCCGCGTCTACCACGAAGACGATCACAGGTCCCGCTGTGTAAGCCAATATTCACACTCTTCATACCTGTACGCTGATACGTGAGCAGAACAGTATTGCCAACAGACTATGCTTGCTTTGCATCTTCCAACAGCAAAAAAGCTCGACGACAGGCCGGCATTCAGAAGCCGCAGTGCCTCTCGACGTTCAGCGTGGCGCCGCAAATCTCCTCCGTTTGCAGCTGCCTCTCCATCTCAGCCCCTACGTCAACAGTTACAGATAGGACTGTATTGGTACTCACATCGACCTCCACAATCACGAAGGCAAGAATATCAATCATGCGTGGGAAACTCGCAGCTGTCGTCGGCTGACTTGATGTATAGTACACTTCGACAACCACATCCACACGAACCATATCGACGGTTGTCACGCCGACTGCAACCTCTACAAACTTCTTCCTCCAGACCGACGATGGCTTTGCTTGGAACAAGATAGTGGGCAATGATCGAGAGTCTGGCAACATGAACTACAAGAACTATGTCATCCAGTTCTTCCAAAATGCCGACACAGCCCACAAGTACACTCTCGATCCCGCAGCGTGCAAGCTCACAGATGCCGATGACATTACTGCAACGTATTATGGTTCCAATGTCGCTGGCTCCATCTCTTTTGCCATCACTAAGAAAGGCCCAGATGGTCAGATTCCTGCAGGCGACGAGATTGTAAGCTGCAAGGTTGAGAAGGGCACAAATAAGCTGTACTGTAGTGTCGGTGGTGCTCAGAAGTCTGATTATGAGTGCTTTGACGGCGATAAAGCTGGAGTGTATTGGTTGGGTGATCCTGCAGGAGGCAATCCGAAGCCTGATTACTGCTTCGCGAAGACAGTGTATGTTGCACCGCGATGATCACGGGTCAAGACGAATGGCGGTCCGTGAGCATGTGCTCCTAGTCAGTTCTGGCGGCTTCAGTTTATCCTTCACTTCATCCGCACAAGCGCGACGCATGAACGTGCTACCACGTGGCACGTGCAGTCTTATCTGTGACGTTATTTCAAGCCGGCTGCAGCTTCCAGACAGCTTCGAACCAAGACACAGCAACATCAAAGCACACCGGCAGTAACACCAACTCGTGCTGTTAACATTAGTCAGTCATTGATTGTCATTACCCATCTCAAATGGACTAACGTTTGTTAGGCACGCTCCGTCCCATAAGCACAAGGAATTCGGCGCGCCTTCGATATCAGCACTTAGACCATATCAGCATTGAAAGAGCACCGCAAAGATCATGAGCGCTTCCGTATCTCTCACAACGTCTGCCAGTCAAGCCTGGACTCCAACCGCAACATTCTCAAGCATACCGCCTGAACTCCGCACTCGTATCTACGAGTATGTTCTCGCCGACCCCAAAGGTAGAGATACTATCCGCATCACTGTCATACGGCACAAGAATCGCCGTGCAGAGCTGTATCAGCAGAAGCAGATCCCAGGTAGAACCGGCAAAGACGTCGGAGAATGAGACAGACATCTGAGAGTACACAAGGCCGTGGTGCCGCCTCGAACTGCCATCTTGTCGGCAGACAAAGCGACGTACGCTGAGGCAATTAGCGTCCTCTACGGCAACGACACCTTCGCCTTTTATTCGATTCGAGAGCTACGAGACATTCTGCCCACGATCGGTGAAGGCGCCAAGCACTTGAGGAAGATTGCGATCTCAGGGCCTGGCTTCCTCACAGGCAAAGGGTATCATAAAACAATGGCGAAGCAGGTATTTACCAGCTTGGGCGCTCTGCCAAATCTCCAGAACATCAAGCTTGGCCATCTGCACTTCTGCCAGAAGGCAGGCAATGGTATTCTGCAGATTGATCAGGTCATCAAGGATGCACTGCCGATGTTGAAAGCATTGCGTCTGGCGTATGTTCGCAGCTGTCGCAATTGGAATATTCTCGATGTTCTCGAGATTGGCCTGATCGAGGAGTGTCACTATTGCAAGAATGGCTACACCGAGTCTTCTGGAAGACTCATGCAAACGATGAACGAGCACTATTACCACACAACTTTCTACGACCATTGTTCATGCTTCTGTTCTGAGGTCACGGGAAAGAATGCCCCATTGCAGGCGCGCTTGAGATCTGATGTGGCAAAGGCGCTGGCATTATGGAGCCAGAGATCGAGAAGAATGACTGAGCGCTTAACGGGAAAATTTCGAAACGAGCGAGACAGAAGTTCCGCAGCAGCTTCCTTTGATCTATAAAGTGCGACTACACGTGGGAGGTGAGCACTATTGGGTGCGGGTAATAGGCTCTAGGTAAACGGAAGCCTTCGCTTGGGAGTATAGATCATATTCTATGCTGCTGCGGCGACACAGGAGAAGCTTCTCTTAAGATCTAGGAACAGCCTAAATTAACATCAAAGACGTGGACACTGCATTTCCATCGAAGGTCTTAGACACATTCTACGCTGAAACAGCATTCACTTGCCGGCCCGTGCTCCGCGCACGGACGTGGCGACCTGATCTGCAACATTCTTAAACAGCGCCCCCCGTGGCTGTCCAACGTAAACATCGCTACAACCCGCAACGCGAACTCTACGAGATTTGAGATTCTTCCAAGCACTTAAACACTACACAAATGACTGGACACTCCAACGCCAGAACCACCCTCGTCACAATGTCGGAAAATCAAGCTCACGACAACATGCCAGCACCTCGAGCACCACCCAGCCACCAATCTGGATCCCAACAGCAACCATCCTAGACCTCCCAGTCGGAATGCGCACCCTCATCTACACCTACGTTCTCGCCAACCCCAAAGCCAAGACTCAACTCACATCACACTCGTCCGCCACAAGAAACGTCGTCCTGAGCTATACCAACACAAACCCTCCGTCAACCGCAGCGTAAAAGACGAAGGAGAATACGACGGGAATCAAAAACCTACAAACCCTACATCGGTCGCACAGCAATCCTTCAAACCAACAAGCAGATCCATCGAGAAGGACTCGAAGTGCTTTATGACAGGAAGCTGGTCTTCAGGAGTTTTCGTGAGCTGAGAGATATTTTGCCACTGATTGGTGATGGGGTTAAGAATTTGAGGGATGTGGAGATTGAGACTGATGGGTATAATCCAACGTTGGCGAGAAGCGTTCTTACGTCTCTTCGCGAGCGGTGGGTTAAGGAAGGTCAGACTAAGCCACATCGACATCTGTTCGATCGAGATGGGATGAGAAAGAACCAGTATCACGGTGGAGCAGGTGGCCAGAGATGGAAAGCATTTGCTCGAGAACCTTCAGAGGGCATACAAAAGTGCAAACCGCAACTGGAACGTTCTGGATGTCATGGAACTCGTCCTCGAGCCATGTCGAAGTTGCCGTTTCATCACTAGTGCGCACAACCGTGAACCTGAAAGGAGTCGGGCGTGCCATTGTCCATGCTCTGAGGCGGAGATGAGGAATGCTGCTTTGCAAGCTCGTCTGCGTGCTGCTGTAGCTAAGGCACTGGGCATTGTCGAAGGACAGGGAGCGGAGGGAAATGGAGGCTTGTCGCAAGGAGACTGAGGAGCCTGATTTGGCTGCAAATGATGCAGAATTTGACGACTAGCATCAAGGGATTGCATCTCCTCGAAAGGGAGTGAGGATGGAAGCTTTAATTTGGGTATCGTGCGGCGGACCGCTCATTGTCATTAAATCGTAGACCATTCCGTGTTCTTCGAAGGAAGTATTTGACAGTGAGGACGTCCATAGAAGGCGGTGCTTCCGCTCAAGTCGCTCCGTGACGAGGAGTATCCTGCATCAGGATTCACAGTCCCAGGTTCCCACAAGCAAGCTGTCTACGAGAGACATGCCAACGTTTGACAGGCAACGCAAAAGAGCGCAAATCAGGCTGTAAAGTTGCCAATCCTATCGAAATCGGCCATTCTTGCTGAACCACCACTCCATCTACCGACCTGGACCCATCTCCAGGTCAAACCAGCGATGTGTAGGACGTTGGATCATGTTAGGATAAGACTTTCTTGCTATCAGCCCATCTAGAATATGCTTTTCAGCCAGGCCCTCCTATACGATCTCAGTATTTGAATAGACAGCATACACTTCTTTTTGCTTACAGGTGTCCGAGCGATTAAAGCGCTATCCACACTGCCTCGCGCTTGCTCGTCTGCGGCCTTCATCATGCTATCGAAATCTTGTGCATTGTTCTGGATTGTTAGCCACATATAGCATAATGAGACGCCGTAACCGCTTGCAGCTGCGATAGAGAGAACCCAGAACTTGGCGCGTGCATATGGCTTGCGATGCGCAGGCGAGAGCGAAGGCGGACAGTGGTAACTAATACGGTCGAACATGGTGGAGACGTTGTGTTAAGAACGTGAATGTTGTCGTGATCTTGAACTGCGTGATGGAAGTGTCAGGAAGTCAGCGTGGACTGTGAAGACTTGTTGCAGAGAGGTCCGCTCCAGGTGGGAATCTCCGCTCACATAGTGGCCTGAAAGGAGGACGTACAGAGGCGTGCCAGATGGATCAAGTACTTCGAACTCGAGGCGGGAATGGTAGAGGCAGACGGGAGAACGTGCCACGAAGGCACAACTCTGCGCTTCAGGCCGAACGGATGCGCATGCCAAGCAAAGTACTAGATGTTGGTAGGGGTCAGCATAACACCTATGTACCATATACTATTGGTCAAGTCAGCATACTTCCGCGAAGCTAGTAATATGGGCCTCCATCAGCTTGGCAGAGGCAGACTGAGTCCCATCCAGATTTTTCTTCCACTCACCTTTCTTCCCACACGCTCCAGCCTCCAAGATACCAGAACATCCAGGTGACCTCTTCTACGTACACGAAGCCCCAGGGCCCCTACGATACGAGCAAAACGCTCCTCGCGCATGACAAACCACAGATTGCAGACGCGAGACTGACGCACATGAAGCACAAAAGCCGCAAGCTCCCTGGCGCGACACTCTGCGCATGAGCGTGAACCACAACTCCTCAGACTACCCTCCGATCTCAGGCTTTCCGATGTGATGTCCGGGAGGGAAGTCGTGCCTACCTTGCCTCTGAAATATGAAGACCCCGCTAAGGACAAGTCCTCTTTTGGAACGGTAGAGTGCGATGACTAGAGCCGGTGACTCCCCATCTTCCTCCGACGCATGAAGACCCCATCGTTGATGATGGACAAGTCCTCCGTCTTTGAGATGTGGTGCGGTTTAAGAATTGGTAGTCTGGGTTGAGATTGGTTCCCTGGATGTGTGGTAGTCCTTGGATGCACAATTTTTTCATCATGTTTCTGCTGTTGAGCAGGGCCGTGGAGAAGACCCAGTAGTGTCATGAAAGTCGTTCGGGATTTGGTGCATGAGCTTGCACGAAGCTTGACTATGGTGTCCATTCCTTGCAGAGCATCTCCAAACTAGGATGAGGTTCTCAAAGCAAGCGACAGACAGCTTGATGATGAAGTGCAGGACTTCGCAGCATCCCACGTCACCGCCGGACGAGATGCCATTTCGGCGGCTTGCAAACTACGGAGAGTGGTACCAAAGTCCTTGCCGACAAGGATATGAATGAATTCTCAATCAATTCTCTTCAATTGCCCATCAAAGATCTGACCTGGACCGGCAAGGACTTCTGGTACCACTCTCCGTATGTAGAATGACATCGTGCCTGCGTTGAATAGAACAGGATTGCCACGTGGAAGTGGAGGGTGAAGAAGAACAGTTGGAAACTGGGAGCGGTTCCTGGCA
>JABCIY010000338.1:0-265547 GCA_014298035.1 Pseudocercospora fuligena | reverse complement strand
CGAAATTCGGCCGAGGATTGGCTATATTGACTACACGCTCTTGTGCAACCCTTTCTTTTTCGCCTTCCCAGACTCCTCTGATCTTTCGAGAGATGCTCGCATGTCTTGGGCTGTGAGCGGCTCGCTTTATTAAGCGCTCGCGATGGAATGGCAGCAAGTGATGGGCTTGAGGGCCGTCTCAAGCTCTCGTACACACCCCTCGAGAGACCCGCGGAGCAGATACGCCTACTCTGTCGATGCACAGCAGGTTCCTGGTCACTGAAAGTATACGACCTATGGCAAGCACCTTCATATGGCGCGCTGTCCTACACATGGGGTCCTCCACTGCCTGCGAAGCTTGTCATAATCGACGGCTGCACATTTGAAGCAACTTGCAATTGTTACTTCGCACTGGAGCAGCTGCGGTCCAGGCAGCATACTGAGTACTTCTGGATCGATGCTATATGTATCAATCAAAGTGACAATGATGAGAAAGGACCACAGGTCCAGATGATGGCTGACATATACACGAATGCTGCATGCACGTTCATATCGCTCGGCGAGCACGATTCCACCTCTCAGCTCCTCTTCAATGAGCTCAAGCTGTGCGAAGAGTGGATTCTAAAGCACCATGGTCCCGACGTCGCATATTATGTCATTAAATACTCGGACCTCAAGGACCACTGGACATCCACATTGAGCACGGAAAGCATCAATGCCCTCTGTCTTGCTATGCGAGATCTTGCTCGCCGTCCATACTGGAATAGATTATGGATCTACCAGGAGATTCTGAAGTCTCGGAATATCATGCTCATGTCCGGTCAAGAAGACGTCGTCAGCTTCCGCAGTGTTCAAGCATTCTTAGTTGGCATCGGTTTCTGCTACAATCAATGGATCCACCGTCCAGATGACGTGGTGTGCAAACACGACCACGAGTCAATCATGCGAATCATTATCGAGACGCTTCAGAAGACATTCACGATCGACGAGAAGCGACTGCGTATTGCCTCATTCAGAGGGCAGAACATTGACTTGCAAAGGCTTCTGCAACAAGCTAAGACCAGACAGTGCACCGATCCTCGAGACATGGTCTATGGTCTCATCAATCTCGTGCAATGGCCGTCTGACCTCCACAAGATGACAGTCGACTACAACACGACCGCCTTCGAGGTCGCTCGCTGTGCTCTTTCTCACTACCCTGTTGACTACCCACAGAATGTACTCCACCTGGCAGAACTACTTGTCAACGCCCTACAGCTTGACCACGGGGAGGATGAGCAATCATCAGGCAGCATCTTGGACCACGGCGAGATCGAATGCGAGGCGCTGCAACAGCATAGATCAAAAGTCGATATTTATGCCGTCGCGGCCACCGAGCTCCGTCTCAACGAGCACGGCGAACTGACGGCATCGCTTGAATTCAAGACCAAAGGCTGGGACGGTGCCAATGTGCAGCTGTCGTCCCAAACTCCGTCTCAGCATGGTTCATTGCAGCGGCTTGTTAACACAGATTTCAATGCTCACGTCGAAGAATACACGCCATTGATGCTCGAGGCACAGCTTGCTGGACTGGCATACCAAGGCTGCGAAGCTGGCGATATACTCGTTCAGATCAATATGTCTGGTCGTAGGCTACATCTAATTCTGCGGAAGTCGACCGATGACACATACAATTTGGTTGGACAGGCTGTGCTTGACCTCAACACTGTCATCAGCATACATACCATGGACGACCGTGACAGAGTGGCATTTGAACTCTGCTTGGATCCCAAGGATGCTTTGCTATTGATGCTCGACCCCGTGCAGAAGTCGGCCATGGTGCAGCTACAGGTCGAAGATTTACGCAGAGTGACCGGCTCTTCATCGAGAATTTCATGGTCGTCGTACGCAACACCACTGAGCCCCCACCTCAAGTGCTCAGCCTCGGCGTGTGTGTTGACGGCAGTTTGACTTCTCGTGGCACTTGAAAGTCCACGCTGAAGACGTGTCTCAGTTAACATTCGCGGCGGCCACTCCATATTTCAATGTCAGTGATGGTGCTCTATAAGCGAGGCTAGCTGCGTGGACCGTGGCTGACTCCAGAGCAAATGCACATCTTCGACAGCGCAGTGCCTGTTCGGCATCCTTTGGCTTGTTCCTAGGCCAGCACATCGACTCATGAATGGCTGTTCAAACATGGAGCACCCTCCTCGCTCTGGGCCGAGCCTTTTACCCGCATGGTACTGTTCTAACGTGGCAGCTCCTGCCAGCCAGCTGACATCTTTGCCTTGGCAGGATCTGGACCCTGCTGCACCACGCGAGACTGAGACATTCTCAGCTGTCGTCTGCATGAACCATGAACCTTAATTGAGTAGGCGCTCAATCCGGCTTGTCACGTCCGCATACCTACAGAGACCGTCGTTGAAATAATGGCGCATCGCGCAAGCCGCTCATTCAGTCGAACCAATCTCACAACGCTTTCCGAAAATGCGCTCGGAAAGGAAATGGACAATGTGCACTAGAGCTGGCCGTCGGTACATCTTGCGGTGGCTCTCACAGCAGGTATAAAGCAGGGCTCCGTCGACTTGTCACAACGCACCTATTATCTCGCTCTGATTCGAATTTCCATACCACAATGCACTTTCTCTGGCTTCCTTTGCTCGCGGTTGTTCCGAGAGCGGCTTCGCAAGCGTGCGGAGCCATCCAGTCTCAACTAAGTTCAAGGGCGTGTCAGAGTAGCGCTACAGCTTACTGCTCTTCATATCTGGGAATCCGAACTGTGACAACAACGGTGCCGTCATATTTAGCCACAGTGTAAGTAGTCGCAGTCGTTCAGAGCCTGGAGAGGTCGTGACCACGTGTTGACATAGGCAACAGGACTATTCCAAAGAGGACTACAGTGACCACAGTGCTCACTGTGTCCGCGTCTACCACGAAGACGATCACAGGTCCCGCTGTGTAAGCCAATATTCACACTCTTTCATACCTGTACGCTGATACGTGAGCAGAACAGTATTGCCAACAGACTATGCTTGCTTTGCATCTTCCAACAGCAAAAAAGCTCGACGACAGGCCGGCATTCAGAAGCCGCAGTGCCTCTCGACGTTCAGCGTGGCGCCGCAAATCTCCTCCGTTTGCAGCTGCCTCTCCATCTCAGCCCCTACGTCAACAGTTACAGATAGGACTGTATTGGTACTCACATCGACCTCCACAATCACGAAGGCAAGAATATCAATCATGCGTGGGAAACTCGCAGCTGTCGTCGGCTGACTTGATGTATAGTACACTTCGACAACCACATCCACACGAACCATATCGACGGTTGTCACGCCGACTGCAACCTCTACAAACTTCTTCCTCCAGACCGACGATGGCTTTGCTTGGAACAAGATAGTGGGCAATGATCGAGAGTCTGGCAACATGAACTACAAGAACTATGTCATCCAGTTCTTCCAAAATGCCGACACAGCCCACAAGTACACTCTCGATCCCGCAGCGTGCAAGCTCACAGATGCCGATGACATTACTGCAACGTATTATGGTTCCAATGTCGCTGGCTCCATCTCTTTTGCCATCACTAAGAAAGGCCCAGATGGTCAGATTCCTGCAGGCGACGAGATTGTAAGCTGCAAGGTTGAGAAGGGCACAAATAAGCTGTACTGTAGTGTCGGTGGTGCTCAGAAGTCTGATTATGAGTGCTTTGACGGCGATAAAGCTGGAGTGTATTGGTTGGGTGATCCTGCAGGAGGCAATCCGAAGCCTGATTACTGCTTCGCGAAGACAGTGTATGTTGCACCGCGATGATCACGGGTCAAGACGAATGGCGGTCCGTGAGCATGTGCTCCTAGTCAGTTCTGGCGGCTTCAGTTTATCCTTCACTTCATCCGCACAAGCGCGACGCATGAACGTGCTACCACGTGGCACGTGCAGTCTTATCTGTGACGTTATTTCAAGCCGGCTGCAGCTTCCAGACAGCTTCGAACCAAGACACAGCAACATCAAAGCACACCGGCAGTAACACCAACTCGTGCTGTTAACATTAGTCAGTCATTGATTGTCATTACCCATCTCAAATGGACTAACGTTTGTTAGGCACGCTCCGTCCCATAAGCACAAGGAATTCGGCGCGCCTTCGATATCAGCACTTAGACCATATCAGCATTGAAAGAGCACCGCAAAGATCATGAGCGCTTCCGTATCTCTCACAACGTCTGCCAGTCAAGCCTGGACTCCAACCGCAACATTCTCAAGCATACCGCCTGAACTCCGCACTCGTATCTACGAGTATGTTCTCGCCGACCCCAAAGGTAGAGATACTATCCGCATCACTGTCATACGGCACAAGAATCGCCGTGCAGAGCTGTATCAGCAGAAGCAGATCCCAGGTAGAACCGGCAAAGACGTCGGAGAATGAGACAGACATCTGAGAGTACACAAGGCCGTGGTGCCGCCTCGAACTGCCATCTTGTCGGCAGACAAAGCGACGTACGCTGAGGCAATTAGCGTCCTCTACGGCAACGACACCTTCGCCTTTTATTCGATTCGAGAGCTACGAGACATTCTGCCCACGATCGGTGAAGGCGCCAAGCACTTGAGGAAGATTGCGATCTCAGGGCCTGGCTTCCTCACAGGCAAAGGGTATCATAAAACAATGGCGAAGCAGGTATTTACCAGCTTGGGCGCTCTGCCAAATCTCCAGAACATCAAGCTTGGCCATCTGCACTTCTGCCAGAAGGCAGGCAATGGTATTCTGCAGATTGATCAGGTCATCAAGGATGCACTGCCGATGTTGAAAGCATTGCGTCTGGCGTATGTTCGCAGCTGTCGCAATTGGAATATTCTCGATGTTCTCGAGATTGGCCTGATCGAGGAGTGTCACTATTGCAAGAATGGCTACACCGAGTCTTCTGGAAGACTCATGCAAACGATGAACGAGCACTATTACCACACAACTTTCTACGACCATTGTTCATGCTTCTGTTCTGAGGTCACGGGAAAGAATGCCCCATTGCAGGCGCGCTTGAGATCTGATGTGGCAAAGGCGCTGGGCATTATGGAGCCAGAGATCGAGAAGAATGACTGAGCGCTTAACGGGAAAATTTCGAAACGAGCGAGACAGAAGTTCCGCAGCAGCTTCCTTTGATCTATAAAGTGCGACTAC
The DNA here is from genome assembly GCA_014298035.1 of Pseudocercospora fuligena. Taxonomy (NCBI): domain Eukaryota; kingdom Fungi; phylum Ascomycota; class Dothideomycetes; order Mycosphaerellales; family Mycosphaerellaceae; genus Pseudocercospora; species Pseudocercospora fuligena. The sequence continues at coordinate 260,428 of JABCIY010000338.1, read as the reverse complement.
ACGTGGGAGGTGAGCACTATTGGGTGCGGGTAATAGGCTCTAGGTAAACGGAAGCCTTCGCTTGGGAGTATAGATCATATTCTATGCTGCTGCGGCGACACAGGAGAAGCTTCTCTTAAGATCTAGGAACAGCCTAAATTAACATCAAAGACGTGGACACTGCATTTCCATCGAAGGTCTTAGACACATTCTACGCTGAAACAGCATTCACTTGCCGGCCCGTGCTCCGCGCACGGACGTGGCGACCTGATCTGCAACATTCTTAAACAGCGCCCCCCGTGGCTGTCCAACGTAAACATCGCTACAACCCGCAACGCGAACTCTACGAGATTTGAGATTCTTCCAAGCACTTAAACACTACACAAATGACTGGACACTCCAACGCCAGAACCACCCTCGTCACAATGTCGGAAAATCAAGCTCACGACAACATGCCCAGCACCTCGAGCACCACCCAGCCACCAATCTGGATCCCAACAGCAACCATCCTAGACCTCCCAGTCGGAATGCGCACCCTCATCTACACCTACGTTCTCGCCAACCCCAAAGCCCAAGACTCAACTCACATCACACTCGTCCGCCACAAGAAACGTCGTCCTGAGCTATACCAACACAAACCCTCCGTCAACCGCAGCGTAAAAGACGAAGGAGAATACGACCGGGAATCAAAAACCTACAAACCCTACATCGGTCGCACAGCAATCCTTCAAACCAACAAGCAGATCCATCGAGAAGGACTCGAAGTGCTTTATGACAGGAAGCTGGTCTTCAGGAGTTTTCGTGAGCTGAGAGATATTTTGCCACTGATTGGTGATGGGGTTAAGAATTTGAGGGATGTGGAGATTGAGACTGATGGGTATAATCCAACGTTGGCGAGAAGCGTTCTTACGTCTCTGTCCGCGAGCGGTGGGTTAAGGAAGGTCAGACTAAGCCACATCGACATCTGTTCGATCCGAGGATGGAAAGCTATCACGGTGGAGCAGGTGGCCAGAGATGGAAAGCATTTGCTCGAGAACCTTCAGAGGGCATACAAAAGTGCAAACCGCAACTGGAACGTTCTGGATGTCATGGAACTCGTCCTCGAGCCATGTCGAAGTTGCCGTTTCATCACTAGTGCGCACAACCGTGAACCTGAAAGGAGTCGGGCGTGCCATTGTCCATGCTCTGAGGCGGAGATGAGGAATGCTGCTTTGCAAGCTCGTCTGCGTGCTGCTGTAGCTAAGGCACTGGGCATTGTCGAAGGACAGGGAGCGGAGGGAAATGGAGGCTTGTCGCAAGGAGACTGAGGAGCCTGATTTGGCTGCAAATGATGCAGAATTTGACGACTAGCATCAAGGGATTGCATCTCCTCGAAAGGGAGTGAGGATGGAAGCTTTAATTTGGGTATCGTGCGGCGGACCGCTCATTGTCATTAAATCGTAGACCATTCCGTGTTCTTCGAAGGAAGTATTTGACAGTGAGGACGTCCATAGAAGGCGGTGCTTCCGCTCAAGTCGCTCCGTGACCGAGGAGTATCCTGCATCACGGATTTCACAGTCCCAGGTTCCCACAAGCAAGCTGTCTACGAGAGACATGCCAACGTTTGACAGGCAACGCAAAAGAGCGCAAATCAGGCTGTAAAGTTGCCAATCCTATCGAAATCGGCCATTCTTGCTGAACCACCACTCCATCTACCGACCTGGACCCATCTCCAGGTCAAACCAGCGATGTGTAGGACGTTGGATCATGTTAGGATAAGACTTTCTTGCTATCAGCCCATCTAGAATATGCTTTTCAGCCAGGCCCTCCTATACGATCTCAGTATTTGAATAGACAGCATACACTTCTTTTTGCTTACAGGTGTCCGAGCGATTAAAGCGCTATCCACACTGCCTCGCGCTTGCTCGTCTGCGGCCTTCATCATGCTATCGAAATCTTGTGCATTGTTCTGGATTTGTAGCCACATATAGCATAATGAGACGCCGTAACCGCTTGCAGCTGCGATAGAGAGAACCCAGAACTTGGCGCGTGCATATGGCTTGCGATGCGCAGGCGAGAGCGAAGGCGGACAGTGGTAACTAATACGGTCGAACATGGTGGAGACGTTGTGTTAAGAACGTGAATGTTGTCGTGATCTTGAACTGCGTGATGGAAGTGTCAGGAAGTCAGCGTGGACTGTGAAGACTTGTTGCAGAGAGGTCCGCTCCAGGTGGGAATCTCCGCTCACATAGTGGCCTGAAAGGAGGACGTACAGAGGCGTGCCAGATGGATCAAGTACTTCGAACTCGAGGCGGGAATGGTAGAGGCAGACGGGAGAACGTGCCACGAAGGCACAACTCTGCGCTTCAGGCCGAACGGATGCGCATGCCAAGCAAAGTACTAGATGTTGGTAGGGGTCAGCATAACACCTATGTACCATATACTATTGGTCAAGTCAGCATACTTCCGCGAAGCTAGTAATATGGGCCTCCATCAGCTTGGCAGAGGCAGGACTGAGTCCCATCCAGATTTTTCTTCCACTCACCTTTCTTCCCACACGCTCCAGCCTCCAAGATACCAGAACATCCAGGTGACCTCTTCTACGTACACGAAGCCCCAGGGCCCCTACGATACGAGCAAAACCGCTCCTCGCGCATGACAAACCACAGATTGGCAGACGCGAGACTGACGCACATGAAGCACAAAAGCCGCAAGCTCCCTGGCGCGACACTCTGCGCATGAGCGTGAACCACAACTCCTCAGACTACCCTCCGATCTCAGGCTTTCCGATGTGATGTCCGGGAGGGAAGTCGTGCCTACCTTGCCTCTGAAATATGAAGACCCCGCTAAGGACAAGTCCTCTTTTGGAACGGTAGAGTGCGATGACTAGAGCCGGTGACTCCCCATCTTCCTCCGACGCATGAAGACCCCATCGTTGATGATGGACAAGTCCTCCGTCTTTGAGATGTGGTGCGGTTTAAGAATTGGTAGTCTGGGTTGAGATTGGTTCCCTGGATGGTGTGGTAGTCCTTGGATGCACAATTTTTTCATCATGTTTCTGCTGTTGAGCAGGGCCGTGGAGAAGACCCAGTAGTGTCATGAAAGTCGTTCGGGATTTGGTGCATGAGCTTGCACGAAGCTTGACTATGGTGTCCATTCCTTGCAGAGCATCTCCAAACTAGGATGAGGTTCTCAAAGCAAGCGACAGACAGCTTGATGATGAAGTGCAGGACTTCGCAGCATCCCACGTCACCGCCGGACGAGATGCCATTTCGGCGGCTTGCAAACTACGGAGAGTGGTACCAAAAGTCCTTGCCGACAAGGATATGAATGAATTCTCAATCAATTCTCTTCAATTGCCCATCAAAGATCTGACCTGGACCGGCAAGGACTTCTGGTACCACTCTCCGTATGTAGAATGACATCGTGCCTGCGTTGAATAGAACAGGATTGCCACGTGGAAGTGGAGGGTGAAGAAGAACAGTTGGAAACTGGGAGCGGTTCCTGGCAGCACTTGTGTCTCGCTGTTTCTCGCTTCACAGGCTTTGCTCCTTATCCAGGGTTCCGTGACACACTCCACGCCCGCTGTTCGGGCACACTAAAGACCCTGGCGGACCAGTATCCCCAAATGCTTCTTCTTCCGCACCTTCTAACTTCAGGTCCACTTCCATATGTATACGGGCTGTATACTCTCTAATGTCGACGACTTCTCGCCTCCAAAATAATCTCGCGTTGGCGTTCGCGTAGGAGTGGCCAGCTGCCACAGCTCCGTCCAAACTCAACACTCCGGCCGGTCCAATGAAATGACCACGTGCCTGTCTCTATGCTGGACTGCAGACATGGGCGATCATTGGCATGCTCGTCACGCCGCCAGGATGCCGCACATGGCATCGTCCACTCGTTGCCGGCAAACGGCGAAGTGGTTCTATTCTGTGCAGGCGGCTTGAAGGATTCCTGAATTGCTCATTCACTGCGCCAGGGCCGATTTGATGTGTGCCGACACGCGTGGGAGGGCCAGGAATATTCATGCCTGAGACGACCGGGCGTAGCGTTGGCTGGTAGGTACCGTGCTACGTCTCCTTTAGAGACCTAGAGAACTGCTGGTGAAGAGCCTCTGAGCTTCGAGGCCGCCCGCGTTTCTTGACGCAGCTCGCGACATCGAACAGTCAACCATACGAACGAGGCTATGTGAGGCCTGCAGGCAACCAATGTGAACTTCAACAAGGCATTCCCGCCGCGATTCCCTGCTCAGTGAGCAGACCGAGTACCAGGTCCATCAGTAGTTCGATCAAGGGATAGCAGATTGCTCGGACATCGACCGATTAAGAGATGGCGCTTCAACCGCTCTCCGTCGGAGATATTTTGATGCTCAGTCAGACTGCTTGGAAGATCGGAAGAGCATTCACGCATGGCAAGAAGAGTGCGCCATCTGAGTTCGCCGAGGTCGAGCGAGAAGCAAATGGTCTGAGTGAGGCCCTCAAGCTGGTCGCCGAAGCTCTACACGAAGATGGAAGCATTTTATACCATGCAAACCCGGATACGAAATCTGCGGTCAACACGATTCTCGACAGCGCCCATAAAACGCTGGAAGACCTCGAAAGCTTTGTGGATCGATATCAGGTCATCAGGAAGAAAGAGACGGGACATGGCTTCGTAGTGGAACGCAGTTGGAGCGAAGTAGTTTTGGCCAACTACAAAACATTCAAATGGACAACAGAAGGAGGAGATATCGCTGACTTGCGGAATATGCTTGCAATGCACACCAATTCCATCAATTTGACGATGCAAGCATTGCAGTCTCGGTCATTGTCAAGATTAGAAAGGACAGTCATGCCTATGTCAGAGAACATCGCCAGCATTCATGACCGAGTCAATGGCGACCTTGGCATGAAAATTGACGACCTGCACCAAATTATCATGGGGATCGCTAATGGCACTCCTTCACTGGTTGCGAGAGACAGGCAGATTGGGTCAGGAAGCGTCAGGGACAGCTCAAGCACAACCTCGACACTCGAAAAGTCGCCAATGTCGCCATTGCAGGAACAGAAAATGTTGCAACCACCTCCTCCGCGATCGTCGAGCTTCATGCCCCCACGCCAGAAATCATGCCCGCGGGGTCCCGGTAATGCGACGAAGGTTGCCGCTCACAGGACGGGAACTGCCAGTGTGAGGTCAGACAGAGAGGATTCAGCTTATTACAATGCAGAGCATTCGCAATATGGTCATGATGAAGAGCAGCGTCGTGCCATGGACTGGGACTTTGAAACTGGCTCGCCGATGGTGGCGCGAGGCAGTATCGCTGATGACAACGATGCGCAATTCGGAGCGTCGCCAAATGACAGCGCATATGGTTCGTTGTCTCGCAAAGGCTCCACGCGGAGGGAATCGGCAACATTGCCTGCGCTGTTCAAAGCTGTCCAAGACGAGTACAATGCTGCAGCTGCCGGAAGCAGTCGAAATGCGGAGCAAGGGGACCACTCCCCGGAGCATTCACCCAAGAGTGTCAAGAGTGGTAAGGTGAAGAGGCTGTCATGGCGCGCGTCTAGCATTCCGGCATTTCTACCACCTCCAGCGATACCAGCGGATGATCATGATGGCCACCATCCGCCAGCAACACCAGCATCCATTTTCTCAAACTTGCAGAGGACTAAGAGCAACATTGATGAACGGCCTCAAACTGTCAAGTCGGCCACGAGATCGATACATCGGCAGACTATAGGGTCGCGACCAGTAAGCACGAACGAAGGGCCGAAATTCGAGAAGCAGCTATTTCGCAACGCCGCCATCTTGTGCGACGTCCGCGGCAAGATGGTGGAGTACGCTCACTTCAACGCCGATCAACCTGACCCACGCTATCAGGTAGAGATGTTGGAGGCATGTAAAGAAGCTAGAGTTTTCGTGATCCGAAAACGGGAGAATCGGGAGCATGGTGGCACCAAAGTCGTCACTTCGATCTGGTGCATATCGGATGATGGTGAAACACGACTACAGCAGAAACTGTCAGGGATCCAGGAGACAGTCCCATACTGCTCCTATTTCGAACCAGAAAAGGTCTCTCTGCAACCCGACGACCCGAAAGAGGACATTGCGCTCAAGTTTCACTCTGAAGAGTGGGGCCATATGCTGAAGGAAGAAAAGAGAACGAATTGGGTCAACTACTACTTTGTCTCTGAGAACGATGCCGTTGCATTCCAGTCCGCGATATATGGGCGCATGCTGGTGGGAAGCTATCGCACGACCAAGACAATTGTCCTCCACGAAGGACTCAAAGGCGCGTTCGCCTTCGAAGAACAATTCGCTAATATCGAAATGCTACGACTCTGGGAAGACGATGGCGTATCCACTCCAGGCGCTGCAGGCGGTGTCTTGGCTTTAATGCATATTAGCTCAAATTTCGGAGAAGGTTGGGCGAGGTGGTGGATCAATAATAGCAAGCAGCAAGTGAAGATCAAAGAAGATGGAGCGAGGTACGCCAAGGTCAAAGGCATTGATGTGAAGGTTGTGAGGCCCGGCACGACCGCGGCACAGATTGAGCGCACAAGAGCGGCGTCCTTCGCAGGAGAAGAGGTTGCCAAGATCCAGGCTGCGACTAAGAAGACCGCGACATTGAAGCAGGTGGGAGGTATCAGAATTGAATTCAAGTCCGAGGAGGAGCGCAATGCATTCGTGAGCATGGCGAGGAAGTGCCAGGAGAACCTCATACCCTTACCGGATTTGTGATGAAGAGGAGGGCGGCCGGTTTTCACGATCTAATGATTTGTTTCTACCAGATGATACCATTTCGCGAAGGATTTTTAGCGGCACTACAGGACGCTTGTACGACACGAGATAGAAGAAGAAGGCTGTACGAATACAACGACCAACCACAAACTTTTCCGATCCTCCACCCCAATCCTACTCCGCCTTCCACTCCACCTCCCTAACCTGCACCGGCATACCCTCCCTCGGCTTCGCCGCCCCAACTAAAATCTGATACAACTCCTCCCCCTCAACATCCTGCTTCCCCATCCTAAACGTCTTATCCCTAGCATAAAAACTCCCGTCCTTCCCCACCTCCCTCAACCCTTCCTCATCCAATCTAACATCAAATTCAAACTTCCTACAAATCAACGCAAGTACAATCTTCGTCTCTAGCATAGCCAAATTCTGTCCTAAACAACTCCTAGCCCCAATTTCAAAACTTCGAAATGCACCTTCAGGGATTTTATGAGAGTTTTCAGGTAAGAAACGGTCGGGGTTGAAGGTATTGTAGTCGTCACCCCAGACTTCGGGATTGTGTCCCAACCCGTAATGGATCATCCAGATCATGTAGCCTTCTGTTGGAAATTTCTCTCCTGTTTTACGGTCGTGGAGGAAGAGACCTTTTTGTCCCTTTCGAGGAGCGGAGGCTGCGGGGAAGAGACGGAGGACTTCTTTGATTATGCAGGTTGTGTATTCGAGTTTGTTTAGAGCGTAGGGGTCGGCTTTGATTCTGGAGGCGGTTTGGGATATGGGACCGAGGATCTTTTCGTGTTCGAGACGGAGACGGTGCAGGATCTCTGGGTTTTTGCCAAGGAGATACATTGCGTAGCAGATTGTGGAGGAGGTTGTGTCGTGGCCTGCGAAGAGACAGATTCGGATTTGGGTTATGGCTCCTTCTTTGAAGGTTTTGTCGAGGGATCTGAGCTTGGGTGAGGTGGTGCCTTTTTCGAGATCGGTGTCGGTGGAGAGGTAGCTGTCTAGTGCTAGGTCGAGGACCGTCTTGCGGCGTTGCTTCTTGATTGAAGCAATGTCTTTGGAGGCGAAGCGTTCGTCGATGAGTTTGCCCAGATAATCTTTCATGAGCTTGTCGTTCTTCCATCGGCGATAGATGCCGTATGGTCGCCACATTTGAAGAGGGTTCATCCCTTGGTCTTCGTTGGGTAACAGGTGGACTTGCTCCCGAAGTGCTTGGATGCATTCGTCTTCTCCACGCTGCATGTTGAAGTGTAGATCAAGAACCACTTTGCCAATGATATCGATGGTAAGTCTTGTGGAGGCTTCTTCTAAGCGGAAGATCTGTTTGGTCTTTGCCCTCTCTGATAGTATCTCGCAGTACGTGAGGCAGTCATCAACAATGCCAGGTACCAAAGTCGTGAGATTCTGTGTGCTGAATCCAGGATTGAACATTGATCTCCATTTTTTCCATTTAGCGCCATCGCTTGAGACCATGTCGTCTTTGCCGCACAGAGGCTCAATGAATGTTCTCAGGCTCGGATGCTTTAGTGTCTGGTATTCAACACTGAACTGTTGACAGATGTCAGGGTCCATCACGGCAATGAATGGATCGCCGAACGGCCACACGTCGACATAGAAGAAAGAACGCAGTTGATGCTTCCTTCTGACCAGCGCGGCAAATACTGCAACAAATCTCAGCGAGATGGACAATTCCGGGGCATGTGATAACTTACCGTGAGGATGAACACGGCGAGGAAGTGACATTGCTACCTCGCCCATTGCCTTCAGGTTTCCAAGGATCCATGAATGCGGTGGTCCAGGCTGTGTGTATCAGCTGGTGCTCCTCAAACGGTGTGTGATCAGGAATGCATACCAAATTCCTGTGTCTCTTACGAATCTGGTAGCCGATGTAGAAGAACCGACCCAAGTATGCAAGTATGATAGCGCAAATGGCTGTGGCCACGAGCTTTGTGTGCAGCTCCGGCATCGCTGATTGTCTTCAACCAAAGTTTGTATCGAATCGTTGTTTCTCAAAAGAAGATAGACTTGCTAGAAGTCGTTGGTCTCCAGCTGAGGTCCAGCCCTGGTTCAGGTCGTGCTGCACGGGAAGCCGCCTCGCCCGGGTTGAGTGCAGCCAGTCGGCTTTCCAATGTCAACACCTAAATTCGCAGTTTGGAAGAATAGCATCCTCTGCTGAGAGACGTGTGAAGTGGCAGAATACTCTGGAGTGTACAGCGTCTGCCGTGACATGCGAGACATGGATGTGTGTCCGCGTATCGTTTGCCTCGTACACTAGTCTCGTTTCGCACCAATGCCTGCAATTGTGCATTGCCAAGGTTTATGCAGCCTGATGCATTGGGGATGACTACGCTTCACTGAATCGTTCATACTCGTACGTTATAGAGTTCGGTAGAGCAGGCTGGCAAGCCAAGATGAAAGTGTCGCAGAATGAAAGCCTTGCCCAGCAAATCGATCGTGTTGAAATAACAGTAGCATTGAACGTCTAGCAGGTACGCAATGAGCTAGAACAGCCAATCTTGCCTTTGCAAGGCGGAAACTCTCTGAATGGCAACGCAGAGAACATCGAGAGGACAGCGCCTGCCAGCTCTTTGCTGTTAGAAGCATCTGAAAGCGGTCAAGTGCGCAGCCTGATGCGGCGAGACTAGAGATCAAACGCGGCCGCGTCTCGGTCACAGCTGAGCGGTATCCAAATGTTTGGCCAAGTACAGACAGCCGCAGTGTCAGGTACCGCTCAAGGGCTGTGTTCACGTCCCGCCTTGTCAGTGCAGCCCTTACGAGCAGCACAATCCTTGAAGTGACGAGCGAAGCAAGCGTGCCATGCTCTCGAAATAGCCTTGGTCTCATATCGGGCAGAGTCTGGACTTGCCAGTCAAGAGCCTCCTTTGCCTCCTCTTGTTGAAATATTCCTATACTCCGTAAAGACTATCTTGGATCGTTCTGAGGCTAGGAACACCTTTGGACGCTTGTAGGACGTTCGTCGTCGGTGGGTGCATGGAATCTCTCAAGGTGGGCACAATAGTGCAGCGATGGTGAATGATCGCCATATGGCAGATACTTCCCGCAAAGACTGATGTCGATGTCAAGCATTGTAGAGTCCGAGAACGCGAAGTAGTGCTTGTTTGCATTCCGGCTATCTTCTGCCCCACTAAAGGCATGAATGAAATATTGACGAGCTGCTCAGGCAACATCAGAGCTCCAAAAGAACCTTGAACGCCTTCTGTGACAACAACGACTCAGGATTCTTCCTTTCCGTCGCCGAATCGCGATGTTCAAGACGATGCGGACAGCTTCGTCTGCTCGATATACTAAGCAATTCCTCCGAAATACGCCGCGAAGAGCCCAAACGAATCAGACTACATCCTCTACAGTCAAAGAAGCATCGAGGATAGCACGAATCGAGTCCCGAACACCACGCTTCCTCCGGAAGTACCTCACACCTCTTCGCAATGCGCCCATCTCACACATCTCAGCATTCTTGATCCTTCATGAGATTACCGCCATCGCGCCCCTTCTCGCTCTTACCGCGGCCTTCCACTATAGTAATTGGCTCCCGCCTTTCATAAGTGAATGGAAGTGGTTTAGCGATGGAGTGACCAAGTTCGGCAACTATCTGCGCAAGAAGGGCTGGATCGGAGACGAGAATAAGCGTGGAAGATGGTTTGGAAGAGGAGAGAATGCGTCGCGCGTTGTCGTTGAGATTGCGACTGCGTACGCTCTTACCAAGGCACTATTGCCATTGAGACTCATATTGAGCGTCTGGGCCACGCCTTGGTTTGCCAGATGGACAGTATTACCCATTACGGACCGCATCTCGAAGCTCTTCAGGCGCAGTAAAGCCACTTCTTTGAAGAATACAAATGCTGCTGGCACTGGCGCGGCAGCTGCCGGTGTTGTGCCTAAGAAGCCGAGCTGAGATACTCCACGCTTATGGCAGCAATGAACATATGTACAATTCAGTTGTACGATTCACTTGAACACCCTGCTCAATAGTTTGAGAAACATCCCCACTTCGCCGCGGTTTGCAAAGCATATGAGGCACTCTGAGGACCCTTTGACCACCTTACAGCAGACCATACGCACCGCCAGGAACACAGATTGACTCAACGCAATGCAGTACGCGAAAGACTTCAAAAGCACCAAAAACAGGCGCAAAGAGCCACCAGAACCATTTGCATTAGAGCCTTTGGGTCACTTCTGGAGCTCATATTCAGCATTGCATTCTTGGCTCCTTGAGCTTCGGATGCATTTAGCTACCACCTGAAACGTCCATACTCTTACAAAATCGCTCTTAGCCAGCAGTGATCGCTTCGCATCGGCAAGCGCATCTTGATGGGCAATGTTCGCTATCTGGCTGGATGAGCATGGCGGTTGGCAGAATCTTAGCGATCTTTCTTCGTCACATATCGAGTTATCCCGGGCATGCTACCGCAGTTCGCGCCTCCAACTCTCATGCAACAACACGAGGCTTGCACTGGAATGCGTTGCTGAGCGATAGCATCTCGTTTCACGCACAGATATGAAGGGTTCCAAGCCCCACATAAAAGGCCGAGGGATAGGGACGTTCTGATATACAATCTGCGACGGCCGCAGCTGAAATTCGAGCCCTCGATCGATTTCACGATCCAACGGGATGTGGTATATCGGTCGTGGCAGCGCACATGGCACAAAGACTAAAGTAGAATCTGTGGCGCTCTAACTGCGGTCCGTCACGCTGGCGCGCTCAAGCATAACCTCAATTGGCTCGGCATCCTTCTTTTGCATTTCCACAACCTATTCCAGGTGCTAAGGTTTCTTCGCTTGTGCTTACAACGACTAGGCGTGAGGTTGGCTTTCGAAGGATTCACCAAACGGAGCTTTTATGGAGTTGATATCCTTCTCTGTTTGGACAGTGCTGATCGCTGGGCTGAACAAGAAAAGGTAGGACACCCACGCGACATCCCCCCAGCTACAATTTCGATCCTTTCTTCTCTTCCTTATCCTGCTCAGATCGCTGTCGTTACCGTATGCAATGGATTCGAATAAGGCCAATCGAGAAGCGGAAGGCCTTCAGGCTGTTGAGAACAATGACTACCCAGAAGTTGTACCTGGCTCACACTCACCCTACGAGCGTCGATCGTCTCTGAACAGTCCTCAGCCATACATAGCACCCGAACAAGCACGAGATGTCAAGCAGCACTACAGCCCGAATGCTGTTCCCGTTGCGGGAGGATACTTTCCCGATGGCACCCAAGGCACACATAGCCCAGCACCACCTTCATATCAGGGCTGAAATGCTCAACTACTCGAGAGCCAGGAGAAGTCAACGCCAAAGTCAGACCGACGATTATGTGGCATGCGACGGAAAGTCGCTCTTTGGGTCATCGCATTGGTTGTGGCAATCATAATCATTGCAGCAGCGCTTGGTGGTGCTCTTGGCGCGACTCTCGGAAACAAGAGCAGCAACAACTCCAGCTCATCGTAAGTTCCATCACTAGAGATACGGAAAATATTATCATATTGACTTGTGTCCTAGAAGTGGAAACGGCAACAATGGCGGCAGTAGCAATGACCCATCAGCTGGTACCTTGGCAAACAACATCGGCAACACTGCACAAGACAAGACCGGACTCGCACTACTACACATGCCAAACTCAGACGATTTATACATGTATTACATGAGTGAAGGCAACCAGATCGTCGAAGCCAAATACAGCAACTCCAACTGGCAAAAACAAAACCGAGACCTCCCCGCTTCAACAACGAACATCACAAACGACGCAGCCGACGGCTCCCCCATCGCCGCAATCCACTACACCCTCCAAGGAAACACAATCTACCGCCAAATCTTCTTCATCGGCAGCAACGGTCTAATCGCAACTTGCAACACAACTGATAACGCAGCCTGGTCCTCCCCCTACAACCCCGTCATCGATCTCAAACCATCCTCCACAACAAAGTCCCTAGCAGCAGTAGCAGACACCTCTTCAGGAAATCTTTACGGAATAAGAGTTTACTTTGGTTCCTCGGCAGGTTATATCCAGGAAATCGGAACAGATTTCGGTGAAGCTGAGCCTCCGTATTGGCATTCGGATTGGAGTTGGTTTAACCAGAGTGATCCTGAGGCTGGGGTCGCGAGTGTGCTTATCAACAACAACAATCATTTATACCTGAGGAATTCTACTACAGGACTTTTACAGCAGTGGACATGGAACTACGTTACGAAGGATGGATGGCAAGTTGGAGCTAATGCGAGCAACTCGCACTCTGTGGCGGAAAATGGTGCCGTGGCTGCGCTCACGGATGGGCAGAGTACGGATATGATCTTTTATCAACAGAGTGGTGGGAAGACTGTTATGACAACTTTTAGTGGGAATAGTTTTGGAAACTTTGTGGGTGATGAGAAGAATTTGAATTCTGCGAGTATTGGATATGGGATTGCGGCGGCTTGGGCAGGGAATGATGGAGGCGCAGTGCTGAATCAGAACAGCTCGGACTCGAATGAGCTGTTGCTAAGCAGCGTGGCTACAAACGGCCAGACACGGAATTGGAATACGAATACTGGGACGGACTGAAAAAAAAAGAGTGGGCACTTTTTGAGCTTCAGCGTGGCGTTCAGGGCATATTGCATATTGCATGGATCAGATTACAGATATGGTTCTTTTGTTACTTGTACAGAAGTTATTGAGCCATCACCATTACCTTTCCTTCACCACCCTCAATCTCGGCCTTCTCATCAACTACCATCTTCCCTGCACCTTCAACAACCACCTTCTGTCCACCTGCTCCTCCATCCAACTCCGGCAAAACAACAACCCCCTTCGTCCCCACCGGCGTCCTCCAAGCGAGACTATACCCCCTTCCATCCTCCGTGACATTCCACGCAGCCCAGTATTTCCCCAACTTCGTCACAAACCCTCCTTCCACGGAGTTCAAATCCCCAAATTGCGGCTTCAACATCCAAGTAGAACCCGCAGGTCCCGTAACACTTAACCCAAGAACATAATTCGTCAACGCGCTCGTAGGACCCGAACTCCAACCGTGAGCATGACTCGTATAACTCGCATCATAAGCATATCCTCTATAATTCCTATACGCGAAACTTCCATTCGTTAAATATCCTTCTATAACTGTAGATTGTGTTCCATTGGGATTGTTTAGATACCAGCCCCAACATCTTCGGATTAATTCTAGACCTCGGGAGGTTTCGCCGATTTCGAAATGTCCTTGGATTTCGAAAGATGAGATGAAAGGCGAGATATTATGGGGTAGTTCGGGGGCTTCAGCGCCGCGCTTTCTCCAGCGTGTTGTTAGGCGGTTGGAGATTGAGGTTGCGAATGTGGTGTTGGGAGAGACTACTCCCCAGAGTAAAGCCATGCTGTTTGCGTCTTGGGGGAAGAGGGTTGTGTTTGTTGCGTTGTCGCGGAACATTGCGTAGCTGCCGTCGAAGAGATGGGAAAAGATGTTGGATTTTAACAGGGAGGCTTGAGAGGTCCATTTTTCGTGGAGGGAGGGTTTGTTCAGCCAGGATGCGAGGTCGGCGCCGGTGAGGAGGGTTTTGTAGAGGATCATGTTGGGTTCGCTGCCGTTGCCGGCTGTAGATTGGCGGGCCCAGTCTCGTGTGCCCGTTACGTTGAGGAGGCCGAGAGGTTGTAGGACTTTGCCATAGATGTAGTCCATGGCTCGCTGGTATTTCTGCCAGTTGCTCTCGAGCCAGGCTGTGTCATTTGTATAGAGCACATAGTTGTATGTGCCGATCATGGTCCAGCAATGGTAAGTGTCACTATCCAGCTGTAGAAGTGGTGGACCAGATTCTGGGAAAGCCCCGAGGCTATTCTGATTGTCATACATGACTTGCAGTGCATTGCGAACACTTTCGAGATCATCTCCAATCGAGTAGAAAGCTGAGGGCACTGCGATACCCATGTCACCTGGCCATACAGCTCGATCTCGCTTGGCACCATCGACAATGACCGTTGTGCCATTCGACAGAGTACCATTATTTGCCCAACTAGAATTCAGACCTCTGCCAGCCACAATCCAGCGTCCAGTGTTGGTAGGAACGTAATTGGTCTGCAGAGTGTATGCGCCACTATACCAGATCTTGTTGAGCATCTCGTCATTTGAATGAAAGTATCCCTGGTAAGCTCGAAGATTCGACCATGTCGGGTGAAAGCCAATCTCTAGCGAAACATCCTCGACCGTGAGCGCAGTCGTCCCGTTCGTCTCGTTCGTGGCCAAGAACAGCGTAAGATATCGAAAGCCACCACGCATATGTGGCAACGACATCTCGTAAGAGTGCTCGCCATCGGACGAAAAGTAACCATACAAAGCTCCATCATCGCAGGCCTGATCTCCAACACCTCTTGAGAAAGCACCATTACTTGAGTCGCTGGCTAGACCGACCCATTCGCTTGATTCTGAGAATGCCAGGCCAAGTGCTCCAGACCCTCCAGAAGTTGAATACTTGACTGTCACGATGCCACCGACTTCCTTCCCGAAATCGTAGACGTATGCTGAGCCATTGCTCGCCAGTGTAACGGTCGCCGGGTACGTAGAGACATTCTCCAGCCCTGGATAGCTCAGCAAAGTCGCCGGTGCTACAATTCTCGATGCCGGCGCATAGATATTCTCTTCCCAAGGTCCTGGAAATGCGCTCTCATCTGGGCCAGAGCATTGGGTGTCTCGCCAACATGACTGCGCCGCTGTCAAATTCAGTAGCACACTAAGTGTGGTGAACAGCCTTTGCAGCATGTTATGCGAAGAGTAAAAGAGCTTTGTTGTCCTACCTCTTGGCCTACGATACAGATACCTGGTCTATGTACCTCGCATGGCTCTCCATGTCTCGCGGCAAATTACGCCGAGATCAAGCATTCTTCCGGTACGTGAGGATTCTTTCCAGCTGCCGTACCTGCATAAAGCTCGTTAGATAGCGGGGAAGAGGTCGTAGACGCGTGTTGGAGATGTCATTTTGCCGCGTGCAGGCAGGCGATGCAGTGCGTTGTCGTAGGCATAGCTGGGATGAAGGTGCTTGACAGGGAGAAGGCGGCAATGGCGGTGCTGCAGCGAAGCTTGGCATGCCGGCAGAGAATAATGCCAGAGATGGAGGAAAGGTTGACTTGTTACAGTATAGCACCTGGATGTTGCCGATGATCATGCTATATTAAACCAACGTGATACCACTAAAGAAACATGCAACTTAAGATGTGGTATCGCGATCTGGGAAGGCAGAAGATCTATCGAGTTGGAAGTGCCAATGCCAAGCCTGCTTAGTCATTACGCTGCTTTTAACCCGCCAACTATTTACTTGGATTAGCTATAGCTTCTTAGAACTCTACCTATGGAACCTACTTAGTCAACCTCCCTGGCTACGTCACTCCGTATCGTAAACAACCTTGGAAGCAGTCTACTACTTTCCTCCGTATAATACCAAGGCAGTCTATAATGGAACATGGAAAGGCGACGCTGTCCAGCTTAGGAAGCCACCCGCTTCGATCAATGTCTCAAGCAGCGGCTTCACGATTGAAAAGCCTCCTTGAATCATGACCACAGACTATCCCCTTCTCGTTCTCACTGCCGTGCTCTTACTGACATCTCAGACCTTTGCAGCACACTTCATCATTGTAGGAGGAGGCACATCCGGGTTGCTGCTCGCCAACCGTCTCTCGGCAGATCCGCAGAATACAGTAACAGTCATCGAGCCCGGACCCGACGAGCGCAATAATCCCAACATCACTGACATCCAAAGAAGGTTTGGGGTACAGAATACCCCAATCGACTGGGCCTACCAAAGTGAACCTCAGAAAGACCTCAATGAGCGTTCAACAACATACCATGCTGGCAAACTGCTTGGCGGCACTAGCATGATAAATGCAATGATGTATGTGCGACCCGATGCTGCCTTGATCGATACCTGGCCTCCCAGATGGAAATGGAGAGATCTTTGGCCTTATTTCTTACGGACTGAGTCATTCAGAGTACCGACGGCGACTCAGATTTCTCTGAACGCAACGTGGGAACCACGATATCATGGTCGAAGCGGTGATATCGATGTGTGCTATCCATTTGAGCTAGCGAACGGGACATTTGGAGAGACTGTTCGGAAGGCATGGCAGGAGCTCGGCGTTGCAAAGAACATAGATGCGAATGGAGGAGTAGTTCAAGGTTTCTTCCCAAGACAAATGACTGTGCAGCGGGATGCCACTTTGAGGGAGAGTTCTGCTACCGCGTTCTTCTACCCAGTCGATCAGAGGATGAATTTACAAGTCGTGAGAGGAACTGTCACCAGAATCGCTTGGCACGAGTCATCTGGTGGCATCAGGGAAAAAGCTCGTGGAGTCGAGTTTATTACACACGACGGCATCATTGAATCACTTACCCTGCGGGACCCTGGCGAGGTTATCCTCTCGGCTGGAAGTCTGCGAAGTCCCGGTATCCTGGAAGCCAGCGGCATAGGTGATGAAAGTGTCTTGGAGAGAGTTGGCATCCCGCCTCGAATCGATCTGGTCGGCGTTGGGAAAAACCTCCAAGATCAACTGAATTGCGGCATCGCATACAACAGTACTCTAAATATCTCCGGCATCACCCCTTATGCCACGTTCGTGACGGCAAAGCAGCTCTTCGGCAACGATACTGCAGCGATAAGAGACGCTTTGAATTCAAGCTTCCCCGCACTTGCTCAGAATCTGGCTGCGTCTGGCAGCGCTGCTTCTGTCACGTCAGCTCTAAGGATCCTGACAACTCAACACGAGATCTTTTTCCGCGAGAATGTCTCAGTCGCAGAAATCACCACAAGTGCGAATTCTCAAGGCAGGGTGTCTCTCAGTTTCTGGTCGCTATTGCCTTTCTCTCGAGGTGCTGTCCATATTCGACGGTCAAATGGTACCATGGACCTGGATAAATCTAAGATTGATCCAAAATTCTTCAGTGCCGAGTTCGATGTAACATATAAGATTGCCGTGGCAAGATTTACGCAAGCGTTCGCAGAAACGGAAACGATGAAACATCTGGGACTTGTTCCGGTCCAAGACTTACCCAGCAACGCCTCGAATGAGCAATGGGAGAGCTTTTTGCGAAAGACTTGTAGGACGTTCACTACCTCATACTAAGCGAATGCTGATTGCATAATACATAGGCAAAACTAATTACCACCCAGTCGGTACTGCGTCCATGATGTCTCGTGAGATGGGCGGTGTTGTCGACCAACAGCTAAAACTTTACGGAACCGAAAACGTCCGTGTGGTTGATGCTTCGGTCTTGCCAACACAATTGAATGGGCACATGGTGGCGACATTATATGCTGTTGCTATGAAAGCGGCAGACTTGATCTTAGACGCTAGTTAGCGAATACTACACGGCATGAAATCAGGCACAGATGTCACCAGAAAGATGAATTCTATTTGTGTCATGCATGAGCTAATCTCCAGGACCAGCTATAGTTTTGCTCAGAGCCGGCAGAAGAAAAGCGAAGCGCAGGTGTTCGCAAAAGCCAGCTCTGAGCGTTGGTAGTATGAGCATCCCCTCCCATCGCCCGCCATGTCCAAAGACGCCGCTCGCTAAGAAGATACTAGAGATAAGCAGAAAGCAGTAGTAGCAAAGCTCGGCTATGCGCCTCACTTCTCATCACCAGCAGCTTCCTGCTTGACCTCGCCATCTGGAGTCTTCTCCTCCTCAGCACCCTCCTTGGCCTCCTCATCCTTGACTGGCGTGTCTTCCTTCTCTGGCTCCTCATCCTTGACGACCGGCTCAGACTTGGCAGCAGCGGCGCCCTTCTTGCCAGCAGCCTTCTTGACCGGTGAGGCCTTCTTCTTGCTCTTAGGAGAGCCGTCGCCAGCCTCGGCCTCCTCGGAGTCGCTGCCCTTCTTAGTCTTCTTGGGAGTGCGCGCCTTCTTGGCTGGAGTGCCCTCCTCGGCGCCGTCGCCACCCTCCTCGCCGTCGGCCTCCTTCTTGGTGCGCTTCTTGGGAGTAGTGGCAGCTGCGCCAGCTTCCTTCTTCTGCTTCTGCGTCGGAAGAACTGGTGAAGGATCAGTATTGCTGCTATCGAACTACACAGCGCGCATCACTTACCGATGGTCGTGCCTGGCTGGACCTCTTTCAACTTCTTCTTGAGGTCGCCCCACTGGTTCTGGGCTGTCTTGCGAGTCGTAAAGCTGCCGACTTTGACGAAATAGTCCATTTCGAAGTCTGGGTTGGCCTTGTGCATGGTGGCTGCGGCGGCCACAATGTTCTTGACATCCTTCTCCGTGAAGGTGACTTCGTTGGTTGGTGTCGTGGCCTCAGTGGCGGCAGACGGAGCGGGGGTGTTCTCAGCAGACATGTTGCTTGAGGTCTGGTTTGAGTCAGCGGGGATGATAACAGATGAAGACTGGTAGAAGACTTACAGGGTTGAAAGAACGGTAGATAAAAGAGTCAAGTGTTGGTGTTTGAGATGGTTGATGTGGTTGATTGTGGTTGGAAGTGTTCGAGGTTGGTCGATTGCTAGCCTTGGGTAGGTTGTCTGAGGGAAGAAGGAACAAGTCTCAGAGGTGGGCGAAGGCCGCTTTTTGTACTGCCAGCGGGCTCTGTCGACTTCCGCAAACCTCACCTGCATGTGTTCTGCGGTCCCGCATGCTATTGACCCTTCAAGACACCGGAACAATAACACAAGCACTTCACTTGAAGCAGGAGCCCAGTTCCTATTGTCCCAAATGGTCCCAGCTTATTGTGTGGGCTCGCCATACAAATTTTGGGCGCAGATTGGGATGGAGTGAAGGAAGTGCCTATTGTCACGGGCGAAAGTGAACTTGGGCCGAACAAAAGTGGGTCTAGACTCTGCAGGACCTCACTTCTGTGTAGAGAGCGGTGGAAGGTAGAGTGCGCTTCCCAGTTTCTGGTCCGTGCGCTTCCATCACGTCACATGCTGTTGCGGAACCCAGCCGGACGGACCCTCGTGAGATGTCTGTGTTTGAGTCTACTCCTGCGCCTACTTCTGCATCGTGGTCGCCATTTTCCACTCTCGCGACCACTTCCAAGTTGTCGCTTGCGGCATTCCTCGCTCTTCTCGTGCGGCGCATGGGAACCGTTCTCGTCGCCAGTATGTAGGCGCATTTAATGCTGCCCTTGCACATGACCATCGCAAATGGCTGGCCGAAAAGGATCTCAAGTGTTGTGAGATCCATGATCTCGGCCGTGTATCATCGAAGATGCGCCTGTCAGCCACTTCTCATGATATGTGTGCTCCTCTGAGACGGGGCTACAAGGAAGCTGTTGCGCCAGCAGGTATCATGCAAAGCAGTCATGTCCATCCCAAAGAGCCAAGCATCTGCAGATCGAGATCTTCCCCAGTTCAAATTGAGAAGAGCAGTCAGACATGTCCTGTGAATGCAGCTCAGCTCATGAGCACATACGCTTCGAAGAAGCGAGGAGCTAAGCATTGCGCACCGCCTCCCGGACGGTGGTGGCTCCCATACTCGTGTGTTCAGCCCAATTTCTTCAGCAGTCAGGCCACCGGTTGAGTCGTCTGAGTTCGCTGGAGGTCCGAATGGCATGGGCTCGACAGCAACAAGAATCGCAGCGCACAAGAAACGCAGCGCCTGCAACTGCGTCGTAGTTGAGCTCGAAGCGAACGGCGGTAAGCTCCTGCAGGACCATTAGCTTTGACAATGTTGTGAACAATAAGTAGTGATCTGTACCTATAAGAGTCGCCAGAGCGTTTCGACGGCTTGACAGCCTAGCGGAAGAACGTAGGTGACTTCCACAACTAGAGGCTCGCCGATCTTCTGCTGGTTGACGACATGATCGAAGATGCTGAAGATTTGCCGGAGCGCCTCGCAGGGTGGCGCTGAGGAAGACGAGGACAGGTCTAAAGACGACAGAATGGGCTCGAGTGATGCCTGACCAGTCGCCGCCACCAAGAGTAGTGAAGAGTCGACATTGTTGATCGACGAGGATGGAGAAATGGCGAAGCCACCGAGGACAGCTTCTTGGACCTTCGCTGCCATAGACAGCCTGCTGGAGTCCTCCATCTGTGCTGCTGCCGGGCCTAGCTGCGTTGAAGGCAAGGACGGTGTTCATCTGAGCGAAGAGTGACATATGTGTGGTCTCGTCCTTGTCGTTGGTCGTGATGGCAGTTGGCTTAGAGACCATGGTGAGTGGAAGCCACATGGAGCGCCATGCGGAGATAGTGAGTGAACCATAGGTGCTCGCGTTCTGTGAGCCATTGTTGCTGGCCTTGCCATAGCCCACGGCGTAGCAGTAGTTGACCAGGTCATCTGCACTGCAAAGCGTACAGCACAGGGACCCCCCAGTGATTACATCTGAAAGATGTAATACGGAAGTCACAAACAGCCGCGCACTGCATGTCTTCATTGATGAACTCCCAGTTCAGCGTGCCACGCACTAAATTGGAAAGGAAGCGTCCCAGATGGGACGCGATACCAAGCCAGACTTGAGGGGGAAAGTGACACTCAAACAGGCAGGAGCGGCCTCCTTGGGAACTTCTTGCGCGAGCGGAAAGGAAGTGACCTGAGTAGCCATATTTGTTACTTCCTGTGCCGTTGACGTGGATCTTGTGTTTGAGGTGATCTTGTGGACGAAGGTGAGAGAGTGAGTGCGATGCCTAGCTCACAACCTTGCGGCGTCGCACCATCGTCGGTGTTGGCGGCAGCCATGCTGACCAAGGGCGTATGCTGCAACGTACAAATGTGAGATCAGTAAATATGCGAATGCAGAACATCAATGCCCACATACCAACTGCATGCCAGTTGCATTGGCGAAGCAAGCCTTAGAGGTCGAGCTGTTGTTGAGGATGCGTGTTGTGGATGAAATCAAGTCGGTGGCCTCCTGCACCGTTTTAAGCACCCGACAGCTGTGTATGTCCACGTGGCATTGGATTATGGCAATCACGAGCAGCAGTGAAGCACAGTATCTGAGATCACGAGTGAGGTCCACGCTAAAGTTGCGAAGAAGTTCCAGCAGCGAGAAGTGATGACCCGAAGCGTGCTCAATCTCTCCAATTGATGAGCACCTCATCCGTCCGAAAGCGCTGAGTGCACTGAGTCCTCTCTAGAGGAGTTCTGTAACCCATCTCATATTGCAGAAGTCCAGCATGAGCAATCATGATGCCGTTATCAATGCAAAAGCGCTCGTCCGTAGCATAGACGCTTCCTCCTCGCTCTCGTGCCATCATGCCCATCATCTCTTGCAGGCGCAGATTGCACCCAACTCCTCCCACGATCAGCACTTGAGAACTTCCAACATGAGCCATAGCTCTCTCCGTGATCTCTACCAGCATAGCATAGACCGTCTCTTGCAATGTGTAGCACAGATCCTCTTTCGTGATGACCTCTCCACTCTCCTTGTCCTTCCAATCGTCCCCGAGCTTGCCAGCCATTTCACCGACTGCGGTCAAAATGCCTGAGAAGGACACGTCCATTCCTTTGACAGCATATGGTAACTCCAGCAAAACCTTGCCTTTCTTGGCCAGCTGCTCAATATTGTATCCTGGTGCTGGATCATTGCTGATCTCAAGCACTCTCGCAAATCGATCTAAGCAGTTACCCACCGCGATGTCCAATGCTTCTCCAAATATTCGATATCTCTGTGCTGAGTATGCAATGACCTGAGTGTTGCCTCCACTCACGTATAATACTACAGGATTCTGTGCTCCGGTAATTGCTCTCCCCATCTCAATATGTCCTACGCAGTGGTTGACTCCTACCAAAGGCTTATTCCATAGTTGCGAGAGCATTCGTGCTGCGATTGCCACAGATGACAGAGGTGCACCCATTCCAGGTCCTTGTGTGAAGCAAATGCAGTCGATGTCCTCAATCTGAATCTTGGCCTGCTTGATAGCCTGCTTGACCAATCGCACAACCCATCTTCGATGATGTATGGCGGTCTCTTTGGGTAGGAAGCCTGTGCCTGGAGGAGAGACATAGGTGTGTCGAAGATTGCTCAAGATTTGAGTGGGTTGCGAATCGACCTTTCGCCTCGCGGTATACGAAGATTCATCGTCGGAGTGTGCACTGTCGTGTGGTGATGGAGGGTCGAGCAGTTCTGATTCTGGATGGTATATGACTCCTACGCCCAGCTTGTTGGCAGAGCCTTCGAGACCCAGTGCAATAGGCATGTCGGCGGTCTTTCACGGTATATCAATCGTGCAAGTGAATAATGGCGGAGTTTCGCATATGAAAGTCGCTTGGCCGGCCCGCAAAGCCACACTCTCCGCCAAGGACAGGAACGTCATCCACAGATCGGCAGTCACAGCCACAACCCGAACGACGCGGCCTGTCGAGATCGAGACAATTGCTTGCTTGCTTGCTTGCTTGCTTGCTTGCTTGCTGGCCATGTTTCTATGCTGAACGACGCAACATTCACTGCAAATTCACCCCTCATACTGACCGCACCGGCCGGTCACAGCACTCCCCTCGATCAATCGCCCTGTCGCATTACTCACTCCCATACAGCAGCATTATCACCGCCGGAATACGAATACCAAGCAGAGCATAAGCCAACATGTCGTGGTCCGGCTTCAAGAAGAATGTCAGTGCGGAAAACATATACAGGATGGCTGCGGACAAGACTGACTTCCTCTCCCAGGTCGGCCGCGCGACGACGCAGGTCATGATGAAGACGGGCCATGTCGAAAAGACCAGCGACCGCGAATATGAAGTCGAAGAACGCCGATACCGCACCCTCGAGTCTGCCTCGCTGCGATTACAGAAGGAAGCAAAGGGCTACCTCGACTCGTTGCGAGCCATGACTGCCTCCCAGATGCGAATCGCCGAGACTATTGACGCATTTTACGGCGATAGTGGGGCATCAGATGGAGTCAGCAGAAGTTACAAGCAAGCCGTGGAAGATCTCGACGCAGAGACTGTCAAGGCGCTTGATGGGCCTTATAGGTGTGTCACCCAAGACCCCCAGATTTTGGACATGGTCCTGTTCGATGAAGAGCTGGGAGTGTACGACCATGAAGTTCTGGCTGGCATTGAGGCCGAGCTGAACTTCAAGGCCGGAAACAAGAGGAATTATACTAGAGGACTAAGTGGAGGAGATCTTGAGGGAGCGCAAGTGCTCATTCAGTCTATCTACAGGACAACCGTGCTGGAGCCCATCAATCGCTTTTGCGCCTACTTCCCCGACATCAACGAATGTGAGTTGACATCATCCGCTAAATGTGTCTGATCGGAGACTAATGTTGTCCAGGCATCAAGAAGCGAAACCACAAAATGCTCGACTACGACGCTATGCGATCGAAAGTTAAGAAGCTCGTGGAGAAGCCGGACAAGGATCCCTCCAAGCTGCCACGCACGGAGAAGGAGACTGAAATGGTAATGGATGCTTCCACTTTTCTTCGCTCCGACCGCTTGTTTGACAGCCTCCCCACCTCACCCAACAAAGAAGACTTGATGTTTCCTTCGCCACCAAAAGCGCTTGATGGGCTCAAGCAGAATGATAAGATTGCCAAGCTTCAGGCTGAAGAAGACGCGGCGATGCGGAGTGTGGGATTGATGCGGAAGTCGAGCATGATGCGCAAAGTCAGTCGTCTCGGCAATGTCGTCCGGAACTCGTGGACCGGTACTTCTCCAAACCAGGAAGTGTCATCCGAGCACAGCGACGATGTCCATCTGCTGAAGCCACCAAGTCCTGCTGTGCGCTCTTCATGGGCATCTTCCCGCAGCGGCGATCTCATGCCGATGGTGCGGGAGGCTTCTTCAGAAGACCTTGGCTCTCCTGCTTCGCCATGTCCTCGTATCGCTATCAAAGCCGCCCAGCTCAGTCCGAGTCCTCGCCACGCCAGCGTCCCGCTGCCAACGGTTCGCATGCGAGACTTCGGCTCATCTCCCACTCCGCATCAGAAAGAGAAGGGAATGCGTGACTCAGCCAGTCCGAAGCGTAACAGTGGCATCAGCAGCACAGCAACCACACCCTCCCGACGCACCAAGAGCATCGCTACTGACAGCACCAGCACTCGCCCTCGCCTAGCACCTGCGCCCTTCTTCAACCCATCAGAGTTGGAGGAGATCATGCGTCCATTCAAAGAAAAGTTCATCCAGGAACAAGCTGACGAACTCGCGCAGGCGAAAGTCGCATATGAACAACTCAACCAGCAGCTAACAGATGAGCTGCCGCAACTAATAGACCTTCGGTAAGTCATTCCCTCCCTTCTGTGACTGTCCCGCAGTCCTACTGACGTTTATAGGGTACCCTACCTCGACCCATCCTTCGAAGCTTTGGTCAAAATTCAACTACGATTCTGCGCCGAAGCATACAGTCGAATGGCACAAGTACAGCAATATCTCGACGCATCAACGAGAGACCAATACGCAAGCGGTGATCTGGACGCACGTGTGGAAGATGTTCTTGGGCAGATAAGAGAGCTCAGCATTGCAGGCACGGTCTAGGAGACGCGCACGCAATGATGGGATCACGATAATTGTCACGAGAAGAAGAAGCATGGGATGGAGTTGATAAGAGCGAAGAAAGCATGTTGCTCGCCAATGAAGCGTAATTGAATCGCCTAGGACTACTTCAATTCTAGTACCTGTGCAGAACACTCTCGTCCATTTCTTGGAAGATGATCCCTCTTCTGGAACGCGACTTTGCGATTTCGCAAGCTGATTGCAAATTTCGATCTCGGTCGGGTCCATCGCACTTTTAGTGACCAGCAAACAGCACATCCGCGTCTTTCTAAGACCGCCATTCCTATCGCACTTCAACCTCTCCCTCTCGTAAACATCAGTCTACCAAGACTCAATGCTTCACTTAGCAACCATACCTACACTGCGCGCATAGTCGTGCCATGTGGGAAAGTCCTGTCCCACGTCCTGCTGCTGGCACATTGGTAGTAGTGGTAGCAAGAACAGCGGCCGCGGTGATTCTGAAGCTTTCTCGAATCTGGGCCTTCCTGACAGCCCATAACGTGGTCTGCCATGCTCTGATCTCGGTGCCATATCTTGTTGAGGCGGTAGAAGTAATGCTTCCCCAAATCTGGACTTTCCGGATAGCCGATGTCGTGGTCCTGCTCCAACTCCATATTCTTCTCCATGCTCCGCATGTTCTTGAGCCGGTAAAATCAATGCTTCCTCGTGGCCTGTTGTTGTTCTTATGTGGCCTGAGAATAACCGAAATGCCCAAAGAGCAATGACGCCGATAATCAAAAACGCGCTCGGAGTTGGTATATGCTGAGCGGCTGAGTAACTGTACGTGTAGTCGTGATGCGAGTGCGGTGATGCTGCGCCTGCGGCGATAGTGATCGAAGACATACTGGCTAGCCAAGACATTTTTGAACGCTTGATGGACTGTTGCTTGGTCGATTGCTTGACTTGTTTCTGGATCCTTTGTCTTGGGATCAGAAGAGATGGGAAGAGTCGTAGAATATAAAGGCGTGGTGATATTCTGGTTGGTGGGTCCTGAGGACAGAAAATCTGAGGACCCAACCAAATCTGGAAATTTTCTCTTGGACATGCAGATGAGCTACTCTGTTGTGGTGGTGAAGTGAAATTGTCCTTCTTGATTACCGAGTAGTCGCGATGCTTTCAATGACGTGTTGATCCCGGTGAAGATGTCGTAGGGATGAGATGATGGAGCGATATGGAGGGAAGCAATGCTGAGAGCTCACACTGATGACAGCGCGCTTCTGCAGTCAGAGTGAGTCGCGAGTACTGGGGTTGAATCTTTTGTCTCACACAGTTTGTGAGAGACCAGAGCGCCATAAAAAGTGGGCATCACAAGAGCTTACACGGAATCTTGCTGTTTCTCAAGCCTCGAAGTGCCTGAGCTGCTGAAGTCAGTCTGTGAACCTCGTAGGATTAAGCAGATTGTGGAGCGGGATACCAGGTGAGAGTAGTCAGAGCTCACTCCAATAATGGCATCCATGGAGAAGTTCCTAAAGCAGCCACGCAGCCCAAAGTTGTCGACTTCGGAGGACTGGAGTGCTCTGGTTTCGGACTTAGTCTTGTACTCCTGGACGATCATTGATGCTCAAGCAAATCTGTCCCGCACCTTCGGAAATCACACTCAGCCTATTTTCGATTGTAACCAAATGTCGAGTGCTGTCTACACAACGGTCAGCAATGGCTTCCAGAGTATTCCGCATGCTAGCCGTGCTCGGGAAGCGGTCCTCTGGACCACGCTAACGCTCTCAACCAACAGCATCAAGATTCTGAACTTTCCCCAGGCTCACTCTGAGCATGGCGACTTGATTCCATCGGACTTGATCAAAGCTGGCCCAATCGACAAATTGACATCTGCCTCTCCCAAGATCGAACAGGTGGTCGAAGAGACAGCGAAGGTTTTCAGCTGGACTGCGAGGTACACTTTCGTTATCGCTGCTTCAGTCCTCATCATCAGGGCCGTGATGGTTTCCTTGGTTCGAGGCGGACTCAGCTTAGCAACCCGTGGTCGCTTGATAATCATCGCTGGTCTTGCATTGGTTTTCGCGCTGGTATTGGGCTTCGTCGTGGAGTGGAGCATATCGAGCCCGATGGTGCTGCCAGTGATCGCTATCTTGTACGCTGTCATGATTGGCATCTTGAAGCTCATGAGGGAGAAGTGGATTCGAGTCATCGACACTAAGATCCGCGATCTTATCGGAAAGATCCTGTGATGGAGGAGTTGCATGACAGGTGAAACGAGTGTGGATGGCGAGCGAGGTCTTGCATAGCAAGACAGATGGGATGATGGGATTGGTCTATCCGAGCCCAATATAGGTGATGTCCGTGTAAGATAAGGCGCTGCAACGAGGCGCTGAAGATAAGCTAGATGCTTTCAGTAACCAGGATTTTTCGATCTCTGGTAGAGATCTCGTATGTCCTCAATGTGTCCTCTGTTTCTATAATGCTTGGATCGCTCTTCCCTGGCTCAACAACTTGGGCGATTTGAGGCTCACCCTCTGGTGGAGCAGGTTCGGCAAGGTCATCGCTCTCTGGATCTTGTGGGCCATGATTCGGAACGGTACTTCGAGTATCAGGTGCATGCTCATGTACAGCGCGTGACTTATCTCTGATGGCAAGATTTTGCGTCTGAAGGTCTTCGAATGATATTTCTTCTTCCGGTGCTGATCTGCTGTTGACAATGGCCTCTGTGTGATCGTTTTGCCCAGGGTCCAGGCCAGCTTCAACGTTATCGACTACGCTGGCCTGAGAGTCAACAGCGCTCTTTGGAAGAGTTGATGATGTGTGAACGCTGGCAGGATAAGGCGTTCGGACGTCGTTGAAGACTGTGAGTGGTAGTCCACCGGGAGATATAGTGGTTGCATGAAGGGTCTGTACGGTCATCCTGATCAGCTCCCTCGGTCTGTGAACCTGGTCCAGGGTGAATAGGCTCTTCCGCGGGCAGGTGCTGTGTCGTAATTTCAAATGAGTCTTGTGGTCCGGTAATTGGTTCAATGCTAGGCTTGTAGACCTCAGTCACCACTATTTGAGGAACCAGGGTCGGATCTGTCGTCTTAGTATTTGGCGCATTCGCACCGCCTCCAGAGCTTAATGCTCCGTTTCCTGGCTCTGCGACCGGACTCTTCTCTGTGGGCACTTCTTCGCGAACAGCACCTAAGAAAGGTCCTTTTGCGGGCGAGTCAACAACCGGCTTAAATCGGAGCCGCACTCTCACAGCCTTGTATGCATCGACTGGACTGTAGCCATATTTCTGCAGCTCCATTTCAAGATATCTTACTGCTGTCGCTTTGGCATTGCCCTGCTCCATGAGGCGATCCATGCCTTCTCTGGCCCAAGCAGCACGATACTCGAGCACTGCCAGGAACTGGTTGATGTCTCCGGTGGCTTTCTCGAGAGAGACATTCCACTTGGCTTGCCACTTTCTTGCCAGCCGGTGGATTGCTCTTTCTCGTGAAAAGCCATGCCGGACCAGTCTTGAAACATATCTCGCCACCTCCTCGGCCTGTTCTTCAGCTGCTAGTTCTCGATCCATATCAACTTCATTCATTCGCTTTCTCATCTTATCCTCTTCCAACTTGGTCTGATGCTCGCTCTCCTTTGCCAGAATCTCCTTCAGTAGACGCATGTGAGCTTGATCGCCTTCGCCATATATGGGCGGCATGAAAACATCAAAGAGCCCGAGGAGGCAGTAAGCAGCGTCTTCGACCCGAGTTGTTGATCTATCAGTCATCCACGACATTTTCTCTTGCAGCCCGCAAGCTTTCCGTTCCTCGCAGTCATAGAGAACAGCTTCCGGTATGCCGCTTACATCACAAATCAGCTTTGTTAGATTGTGCCTCGAATGGAAGTATCGCGGATCCAGCGACTTGATCTGACCTTTATGGCCAAGTACTTCCCAATCGGCACTCAAAAAAACTACAGCCCGAGGCGCAATGAGTTCTTGCAGTGTCCATCCTCTCTTGAACCAAGCGCTTCGACGAAACACTTCGAACCAGGAAGTCTTGCCGGGCTTCTCAAGGTAGACATTCGGCGACTGCACGTCACTCAGATATGCGAGACAGCATTCCGCTCTCTGATACCACTTGAACATGGAATTGATAGTTTCCGAGACTTCAGTCGAATTGCGCTTGTCGATACATACTGTGTCGATCCACAACCAATTGACTTCAGTATGAGACGATCGGACAATTTCGCAAAGCTTAAGGACTTTGGTGTAGCCGAAACTGTTGGTTCTTCTGCGTTTGCGAAGGTCTTTGTAGTCGAGCTCATCGAGACCCCAGCGATGAGAGGCAATGATATATGGTGGAATGTCCTCGTGGTGGAATTCGCCAAAATCGAGCGTATGGACGTTCAAGAGTCGCATGGTCCGTCTGAGCTTGTTGAAGGTTTTAACTATGGCAAGAGTGCCTTCACAGTGCCAATGCGGTCGCCAAGTCCTGCTATTGGTCCCAGAAGTGAACGACCTCGCGATATGAATAGCACATGAACAGGACCTGAAGTTCATACAATGCCAAGATGCTCCACGCGATGTGCCATCCTACGCTATACGTGGACTGTACTGAGTGGTCTCGCTTTCCTTAGCTTCATGCAGCTTGGGCATGGGTGCTGATATGTCTAGCGCTGAAATAGCGCTTGGCTCATAATTGCACGCACTTCAAGAAGACAGCCGGCAGTGAAGTACTCATCAGACATCCAGATTCGATAAGCTTTTATTCCGAAGGAGCGCGCGGGAATGTGAGAGTGGCATTTCCTCACTTGTAAGAGCTCTGCTTCAGTGAGATCACGCCGAGAGTGGCCGTGACATCGAAACCGCGACCATTGGAGAGAAGCCAGCAATCAGGACTGCCACTATGAGCTATGAGGGCTGCTTCCAAATTGCGTTCGTGACAGTAGCGGTAGGTCCGGCCAGATGTCTCGAGAAACCGCGTTGTTCTGGTTGTAAGAATTTCAGGCCAGGTCCGGCTCATTCGAGAAATGTCGAGTGTTGCTCCAGAATAGCCTGCTCTCCTATCATAGAACATAGCAGAACGTCGCAGCCAGACATAAAAGGCACACACCAATATCAGTCTTAGCGTCCTTTGGCCAATTCTGATCAACATGACGTTCCGCGCAATACTCCTTGCCTTCCAAGGCTCCGCTCTTGTCCCTCAGGTCCAGTATCTCAACGCTAAGATGCAGTCCCTAGGCTGGGATTCTTACATCTACCTGATGCCCAGCGAAAGAAACCGAGAAGCAGCAGCCAAAGAAATGGACGACGCCTTCCGAGATCTGCAAATCCATACCGACTCCGAAGACGACAAGCTGGTAGTCTTCTTCGCAGGATACATCTGCGGCGCAATTGATGCCACCGCTCCAAATAGAGCCGCAATGTACTGTCACAGCGATATTCCCGACTCTGCGAACCGTTCCGACGTTGTGAGTGTCAATATGACTCCTCGACTGCAGCGCTTATGGAATGAGATGCCGAACGACGTGCTCGTTATCACGCAGACACCATGGAATGCAGCTCCTTATCCCATGCCAAAGACGACCATGTCGATGTGGGGTTATGTGTCCGCAGAGGAGCACGAAGGTCGAAATGTGCAGGTGACGTCGATTCTTTATGAGGACCCTAGGGCGCCCAGACCTGGTGCAGTACGTACGACTCCACCTCCACTCCATCTTCGAGAACCAGGATGGGATATCGCTGACAGATTGATACCATTCGCGCGTCGAGGCGATTCTGTTCATCAGCTGACTCAGGAGCTGTATCAGAAATGGCTCGATTGGCAGACGAGTGCGGCTGTCGGTATCGAGCGAAGCCAGATACTTGTCTACCCACTTCGTGGCCACTCTGGTTTCTTCCGACTGGCGGCCAGTGGCTCGCCATTGTCGCAGCAGAGTAGTGCCTCGTAGTTCGCGAAGCATGGTGAGCAGCGGGAAGTTCTCCATCGCTTAAGATCGTCAGTGTAGTAGGAGTGGAATGCACACTAAGCATGGGCAGGGAAAATGTCAGCAGAAACGCGGTCTCTTCGACCCGCAAATAAGATGATATGACAGATCTTACAGCATATGATACCTCGCTCAAACGCAATCCCACACTCAAAGAAAAGTAGCTGCCGTCTCAGCTAAACACCACAGCCTTCTTATCCAACGGCCTACCATCAGGCCCAATCCCTTGCGCAGCAAATTGTCTTTCCGTATACAACCTCCTCGCCTCATCAAAATTCACTCCATGTCTCCTCATCAATCCATAAACTTCAGCCTTAGCCTCACCACTCAATCCACTCCTACTATCTCCAGCCGTAATGTTTTCCGAAATGTCGAAGTCGCGGGAATGCATGCCTTGTTCGGCGTCGTTTTGGAAACTGGTTGGGAGGGCGGAGTAGCGCCAGCGATCGATATATGCTGCGCCTCGGTCGTAGATGTTGTAGGCCCAGTCTGGGATTTCGCCGGGTGCGGTTATGTAGGGGATTGGAGGGGCGTAGGGTTTCCAGGTGTTGCGGGTTACGTAGAGGACTAATCAGAGATGTTAGTAGTGGATGCAAATCGTTATGCGACTGGCTTACCGGTGGCTATTATGAGGAAGGAAAAGCTTAAGGTGTAGAAGTAGAAGCCCATGGTTGTGGCTGTTGCTGTTCGAAGGGTCGAATTTGTGGTACGGAAAGTGGTTGTTGAAGTTAAGTTGGTCAATGAGAAGGCGAAGAAAAATCAGTGAAGGGCAAAAGCGCCCTCAGTGTCGCTATCGTGACATGCACAGTTGATGTATTATTGTTCGCAGCCTGGTGGTGTCACGTCTGCCATCCAAGGGAGTCGTCAGCGCGCGCACGGCTGCCGAGCAAGCCGAAAGATCTTGCATGTGAGTCGTCAACTTTGCGCCAAAACATCTCCACGCACAATACCCTCGCCGATCTCCCACTACGTCAAGATGTCGGGCGCGCGACACTGGGAGCAAGACAAGGACAGCACCCTCTACATCGGAAATCTCGACGAACGCTGCAGCGATGCATTAGTATGGGAATTGATGCTTCAAGCGGGACCTGTGATTAACGTACATCTGCCAAAAGACCGCGTCACGCAATCGCACCAGGGCTATGGCTTTGTGGAGTTCGGAAGTGAAGATGATGCAGACTATGCAGTCAAGATCATGAACCAGATCCGACTCTGGGGCAAGCCAATACGAGTCAACAAGGCTTCAGCAGACAAAAGAGGCGGCGAGAACGGCGCAGGACTGGGAGGCGGACAGGGAGTAGGCGCGGAACTTTTCGTGGGTAATCTGGACAGCATGGTTGACGAGAAGGTCCTATACGACACGTTCTCACGATTTGGTCCTCTCCTCGCAACACCAAAGGTCGCTCGAGATGATGCAAATCTCAGCAAAGGCTACGGCTTCATATCCTACTCCACCTTCGAGTCCTCAGACGAAGCCATCGAGCACATGCACGGTCAATTCCTCATGAACAAGGAAATCACAGTACAATACGCCTACAAGAAAGACGGCAAAGGCGAACGACACGGAGACGCAGCAGAACGAGCTCTCGCAGCACAAGCAAGAAAGCATGGCGTGGAAGTACAAATCCCAGCTCTACCTGCAGCACTCGTCATGCCCAGCAACACTCCTTCTGCACCCGCTGCTATGAACGGCGGATATCCAGGCGTAGGCGTACCAAACGGCATGCCACCACGACCAACCCCACAACCACCTCCAGCCTACGCAGGTTATGGAGGCTACGGTGCTCCCCCAACACCAACAGGTTTCGGTCAACTGCCCACTCCAACCATGACAGGCACAATCCCCAACGGCTATCAACATCCTCCCCCACAACCTCCTCCACCGAGTCGTCAATACAATCAATCCCCACTCCAAGCACCACCTTCAAACGCAGGTCTCCCAGCTCGACCACCTCCTTCTCATGGTGGATATGGAGGTCCTCACAATCTTCCTGGCATGCAACAACCTTTCCAAGGTCAAGGTGGTCCGCCGCCTCCTCCTGCAGGTTTCCCAGGTGCGCCGCCGTCAGGTCTTCCTCCTATGCCGAATATGCCGCAAGGTTTTAGACCACCGCCGCCTCCTCCTTCGGGTTTTCCGTCGGGTGGACCACGATAGGGTCGTGGGTCGCATTCTAGACAGAGTTCGAGGAGTAGTCGGAGTGGGAGTGAGGGACCGAGATATCATGAGTGAGGGAGGCATTCAAGATCTGAGAATTAGCGAGGCGTTAGGAAAAGGGAAAAGGAATTACTGCATCACGAAGGCGTTGGCCGAATGTAGCATATGGACTTGATTGAATTTGAGAACACGCGCTCACGCGCCAAATTTTCATTTCATGCTTTCACAGAATCGACCAAATCTCTAATCTAGCATTCCAGCATGTTTCCTGCCTCATCTGTCCAGATCGCATCGTATCGTATCCCATCGCCTTGTTTCGTTCGGAAAGAGCCATCACCAGCGTGGATTCAGCTCATGTTCGTTCATGCCTCAACTGTAGATAGAAGACGCATTGTTAGTACAATTCACGTCAAAAGTCAGAAAAAGCCACCACATTTCTCCCAAAAAAGTCTTCAGCAGTTATCCGTTCTGATATCCGGTATCAAGCTGGCATAATTTGGGTCGAAACGGACACAAAAGGTCTCGGTTTTTTAGTTGTCTGGTGTTAGTTTGAGGAACTCACCCTACAAAACGTTAGCATCCCAAATACTTTTTCCCTCAGAGCCACTCCAAGGTGTACGTACTTGTGCACCCACAGCCTTCTTACCCCTAGGCTTACTCTTCCTCTCCTTCTTATTCTCCCTCTGACTCTGCTTAACCGCACTCGCACGTTGCACAGCCTCAGCTCTCAAATCCGGACGATAACCCCTCTTGGCCGTAGTGTTGACAACGCTCTTGTAAAGCTTGCGGGAAGGAGTCGAAGACTTGAAAGAAGTGGTTTGGTAAGATTTTGCTGGACGGTTGGCGGATTTTGGGAGTTTGGTGGTGAGAGTCACGGTGTTGTCGTCTGGTTGAATTCCGATCGCTTGGGCGTTGGCGTAGCCTGAGTATTTGCGAGAGTGCTTGTTGGTGAGGTTCAGAGGGTCGCGGGAGAATTGTACGCCGCCGGATTGTTTGCGTTTTACGAGGAAGGAGTTGGAGGAGCCTGTGATATATCACAAGTTAGTGGTGTGGGTTGGAGGATTGGGGTGAATTGGATTGGACGTACGGGTGACCTCCCAGATGAGGTCGTTGCTCAGGTTCTCGTATGCGGTCGACATTTTTGCGGTGTTGTTTGGCTGTTCGTTTGTATCTTCTTGCCAATGCTGCAGGTGGTGTCGTGGTTGGAGCTGGAGCTGGAGCTGCCCCAAATCTCAGTGTGGGCGGATGGTCCCGCTTCGGAGTCGGAGATCTGTTGCTTGGCGGAGATCAATGGACGTCCGATTTGGTCGCAAACACTTTCGATCGAGATATCATCGCAACAGCCCGTTATAAGCCTTTAATCAGAGAACAACAATTGATCAAAATGGCGTGGTTGGCACTGTCTGAGGAGAGCAAGGTATGCGATGCGGAAGTGAGCAGAAAGAGATGATTGACTGATTCATGAGCAGGAGCGCATTGCACGAGTTATCGACTTCTCCAGAGTAGCGATCCATTAGTACGATCATCTCATCGACGGAAGAAAGAGCTTGATGTTAACAGATTGGTAGTGGCTACCTCCCTTTGATCATCTACCTCGGATACACACGAAGCAACCCAAGGCCTTCTCTCATCCGGTGCGTTGATAAATCGAACAGCTAGAAGGACACTTGCTGACAATGGCTAGCCTCTTCTCTCCTCTTGCGCAATAGACGGTGACTGTGGTGGAATTAAAAGATGTATAACTAGATGGCATGGATACCAGGCTTGGAATGCGCATGAATTGGGAAATGCATACTCCGGTGCTAACCTTTCTAAAGTGGCCAGAGACCCGCAAATTCCAGCAAGACTGTCTCTGCGTAGTCTCAATACTGCCTCCAAATCTTGCGCGTATATCTCAGCGCTAGCCACTACGGATTGGTTACAACCGGAGTAGCAGGGCGTTATGGAGCCGCCTTTTGTAAAGATACCACAACAATCACCACTGTTGATATGCGATGCGTGCGGTCCATAAATTGGAGTCTCGGTTGCTCTCGGAGTGGACTTGACCTGGCATTATGGCAAATAGCAGACGCCGCACATATATTCGAAGCTTACAATTTCAAAGGTCCCAGATCGATCTCTGGATCATGCCTGTGCAAGGTCTTGTGAGTTGAGTTCGCTGTTGACATCTATGTGGGTATAGTGCTAAGGCAATGTTCAAGCATTCTTTGATGGTCCCGATCAGCAAGTGTGCTGATGCCAGCGATTAGAACTCTCGTAGCCATGAGCAGTGCGGCACGCCTGTACAGTTCCTGCGCCTTAACTGCTGACCATCGTCGAATCATCCTGGTAAGTGTCCGTCCCAGTCTAGCAATCGCTGCCTTGTCCTACTGTCTTCCCTTCTTGAGCTCCTGAATCTCCTTCATCATAGTGAGCATCATCTGCTGATTCTGCATTGTCAGCAGCAACATCTGGTCGTTGAAGCTCGGCCCTTCGCCCGGACTCGCCGCTGGGACCCTAGGCACTGCAATGCTCGCTGGTGTTGCTGCTTGGGCTGGAGCAGCAGCTTCAGGCTGAATGGATTGGCTTGGCTGCAGCGCGCCTGACATTAAGTAGTCTCGATCAGATGTTTCGACAGTTGGCTGGTGCTTAGCGGCTTCCCCCGTCAGTGACGAAATCTCTTCATCATCCTCGTCTTGCGGATTCATGCGCTCTCTTGGCGCGTATCCCTTCCTACTCTGCCAACGCTGGCTTGGGGCCACTGCAACAGGAGTCGTGGAATCTTCAGAAGCCTCGTTCTCGACTGGTTGCCTCTGAGCGCGTCTTGCAGCGGCCTTCCTTCTACGCGCAGCCTCGCTCTGGTGCAGGATCATGATCTTCCTTTTGACGGCGTCGAGATGTTGGTCGAAGTTTGCTGGCCGGTCGGCTCCAGACCAGCGAGCGCCAGAGAGCAATTCTTCACAAGCAGTATTGTGATTGGCAACACGATCCCAAAGCACGCTGCGCAGTCGAGTCTTCTTTTCATGGCCGAGCCGCTCGAAATCCTGCCCGAGAAGTGGCTCGCCGTCGTATTCTGGGATTCTCATGTAGTGCTTGACGACGTCTTTGAGCTCTTTGAGCTCTTTTGCGTTACATCGAAGGATTCGTTCCATTTGAGGGTTGGAGGTCGGCACGCCAACGGTCATGCGATCCTGGGACGGTTGGTTCACTGCGGCGCTGTCAGTTGAATACACTGTCCATCGCTGCGACAATAACCTACCGCTTCGCCGCGCTACTTGTGGGAAGCGAGCCATGGTTGTAGTGTCGTGACCTTTTGCTCGAAAAGAAGCGGCACAGCGTCTGTTTGTCCTCGTCCTGACAGCAAGGTCCGACTGCGCACGAGAGTTGGAAGAGTTACGAGAGTTGGAAGAGTTGTAACTTCAAGCAAGGCCGTTATTGGCCGAAGCTGTGGCTGCAACGAACCTCACTTGCTACATGTGGCGAGAGAAAGTGATGGCGCTCCCGGCTCATTGGACGAGCTCAATTTGAGGAAGTCGGGCAGAAAGGTAACAGTTCAGAGTGAAACACATGAGACAATGACAGACATCTGAAGACTGGTTTGAATAACACTTCTCATCTCCTAATTATACACAATTCATATCCCAACGCCGAAGCAGCCCAGCTGCGTTCCTGAAGTTCGTATGCTAAATTTTATCCTCGACCGGCGATCTGGCGGGCCAAATGCAGATTGTCTTAAAACCAATCCTAAGTTCCAGTCTCTGTAAGCATTCATAAATATGCGCTGCGATAAAGATGCAATGCTTCCTGCTTCGAAAAGGGAAAGATGCTGCTCGATGCTCATATGCCTCCTCGGAAAGGAGCCATGATTGTAGTCCTGACCCCGGCTTGATGGAGATAAACGCTCAGTCACCAGTCAAATCGATGGTCCCATCCTCCATCTCAATGAGAGAGAGTTTCGTAAATGGCTTGACATCCTCGAGCTCGTCCAAGTCCATGGTCTCGGCGACTTCCTTCTTGAAGGTTATAATTGGGTTGTCAATGTCTGGGAGCTCCTCGAGGTCGATGACATCTGGCATACGCTTGACGGGCGTGTCGACTTCCTCGATGTCGCTGTCGGCGTCGTTGATTGGGCTTCGGGAATTGCTGCTTGACCCAGTAGATCGACTCATGCTGGGACGAGCAGAGAAGAACCGCTGGCGACCCGAGCTAGGAGTAGCGGTGCTTTCGCGGAAGTCTGGGCAGATGCCTTCTTCGAGGTAAGTTGGCTCTGGACTTGTGCGACCATAGGCTGGATAAGGGCGTTCTTCGTAGTCAGGAGTCGGACTGCCGCGACCATTTGCTGGATAGTCTTCGTCCTCGGCTTCTCCAGAGAGCTCCCTAGCCTTGGCAGCACGACGAGCTTGCCTCTTCTTCTCCCTACGAGCCTCACGACGCTCCTCCTTCTCGTCTGCAGCACGCTTCTTCTCGGCAGCTTTGCGTCTCTTAGCTGCAGCAGACTTCCATCCCAAGCCCAAACGTTTCTTGCAATTCAAGAGTTTGGTCGGAAGGTCTCTCGGCTTTTCCTCGTCACCTTCCCACCGAGCACCGCTCAGCATTTCGTCGAACTCTTCGCTGTGAGCAGCCATGCGGTTCCAGAGTGCACGAAAGTGGCGCTTGTCGAGATCTTCTTGCCAGGTCTCAGGAAAAGGCTTGCCATCGTAGTCATTTCGCTCCATGAAATCTTTCAGATGCGCTTTGAGGATGCGAAGATCGACTTCGTCGCACTTGAAATAGTGCATTATGTCGGCGTTCGAATAAAACACCCAGTCTGGAAGCTTGTAGTCACCGCCCTTGAAAGTATTGTCAGCAATTCCCATCAGTAAGAGGTAGTGGATGGAACGATATACCTGGGTGCTGTTCGCGGCATTGCCATTCTGAGACTGAGTTGACCTACTCGAGCCGCCGTTGCCACCACCTCGACGCTGGTCAAGTCGCGGCACAACGCTGCACTCACCTTTGCACGTATTAGCGGCGAGCGTACGACCGGATATGTTGGTACTTACGTTTGATTGTCGGAGCCATAGCGTGACGATGAGTGTTGTGATGTAGAAGCTCTTTAGCTTATGGTGAAGATGGATTCGATGGTGTCGCGAGAGGATGATGGTTGTAGATGTCGAAGTCGTCGAGACAAAGCGATGCGCAAGAAGTGTTGAAAAAGTGAAGACACATCTGCAGGCACCGATATGCACAAGCAAGGCTTGTGACCAATGAGCTTGAGTATGCAATATGTATCACATGCTGTAGCGGAAGTGAGGCAAAAGTGAGGCAGATGAAGTGATCATGGTTTGCGTCTTGGGGGTATCTTAATGCACCTTGTGCGCGACGTTCCCAGCGAAAGAGTCGTTCGCACGCTGGTCATCCTTCAGTATATGGACTAACTTCAGAACCTGCTGTTGTCCTTGCTCCTGCCCAGGCGCTCAATGCCAGCATATCGAAAGAGCTCACCATGCAAGAACCGTGTCATCCTATGTGCCATCTCAGAGCCAGATTCTGGTCGGAAGTTTGGTGTAACATGCGCCAGGTCTCGTTCGGTGCTCCGCAGTAGACTTGCTGACAGAGCTCACTACATCGATTCCAGGAGATGCCGTGAGCCATATCTCAGTCAGAGCTGAGTTGAAAGGTGAGGATAACAATGCATTACGTCTTGTCTGATATTCTGCAGCAAAGACATCGATAGAGCCCACTATATCGAAACCAGGACATGGTGTGAGCCACATCTAAGACGAAGCTGAATTGTAAGGTGAAGTGGTTGACGCCTCACGGCATGTCCGATACTCTGCAACTGAGACATCGACAGAGCTTACTACATCGATGCCAGAACATGCTGCGATCCATGTCTAGGTTGGAGCTGAGTTGAAAGGTGAAGTAGTTGAAGCCTCACGTCTTGTTCATCGAAGCAATAGGCCCTCTCTTGGAATCTCAACTCTGGAGCACGCTGCAGTCGACCAGTATCAAGAGCGATCTCTCTTCGTGAACTGCCCAAAGCGATCCCTGAAGTCTCCAAAATGTGGCATACTTGGCTTCTTGCTCAGCTCTTGGAAGTCGGGCATAAGCGAATGGCGCTTGCCAGATGCAGGCTCCGCCGGACCAGTAAAAACCTTCTCAAGCAGCTCCGCGCCCTTGATCTTATCGACCTTTGCGAACCTTTGCTGTGATTTGGAAGAGTCGAAGAACTCCTCGCCCTTGCCGTCAGCGGCAAGGACCATGAGATCCACAGTCTGCCTAAGACCTGTCAAGCTCTCGAGGAGTACCGATGCCTCTGGCAGGGCCTCGACAAATTCGACGAGGTCCGTAACGTCCAGCCTGTACGCAGTGACCGCTTGCGGTGATATCCGTCGGACGCCAGGATCTAGAGGCAAAGACAGCAGCGAATTGCTGATGTGGTTCAAAGCTTCGAAGTATATCAGCTCTTTGATTTGCTCCGGCAGGCCCAAGAGCACCGAGCTCATGATATTGGAGAGGTAACGTGTCAGCTCCTGTATGTAAGGACTTGCTGCGTCAGGAACGTATGTGCTTGTCCAGTCATACTCCGCAGTCTCGATGAGATCGTCAATCTTGCTATTGACCAATTCAAAAATGCGTTTCTCCGCCCGCTTCTTGGCGGAGTTGAATTGACTGGTCGCTTGAAGCTTGATCGGTCCGGCAGCGCTACTGCTTGATCGTGCTTCCACGAGCAAATCTTCCAGGTCCTTGCAGGCTTGCTCGAAATGATCCAGGTTTGTCAAGATTTGGACAATCTGACCAGGGTACTGTGACGACAGACGCTCTACCAGACTACGGCAGACTTTGTCGACAAGCAGCTCGTCCAGACTTTCTTTTAGCGTTTTATCGATGACTGTCGTATGTTTGAAATGATCGTCGGAGAACAGATAGATCTGATTGAGAAAGTTTCGAATGTCGATGCAGACCAGCGGATACATTTGACTGAAGGGTAAAACGCATGGGTATGTCATTTCTTCGGCATTTTCCTGCTCCAGTGGTGGCGTGTACCAAGACACTGATATGACCTTGGTGTACTCATCTGCATTGTTAATCGGCATCGGCATGTAGTCATCAGTGCTGACGATCTGTATCGAGGATTAGTTTTGCACAGCATAATAGAGCAGCTTTCCGCCATACCTCTTGGAAGTCATCACTGAACCGCTTCTTCAGCAGCGAGCTGTATTTGTCGAACAAGGTCAGGAGCAGGCTGTCCAAGCTGCTGACAGGATAGCCCCAGCTGTCCATAGTCTGAATGAACAGCGCAAGAACGCCTTTGAGCTTCAGAAGCTTGTCATCGTTGTCCACATTATGGAGTGCGCTGCTGATGAGCGATATTGCAGACTGGCACATGCTGTCCCAGAGCTCATCAACATCGCTTTGTGAACGAAAGTTGTCGGTCTTCTGCATGGTCGCCTTCTCCACGATCGCAAATCCCGCGATGCCCTCAAGCAAGCCGCTCAGACTACTATTCTCCTCGTCAAGCAAATTAATCGTCTGAGGTATCAGCAGATCTTTTTGTCGGCGTCGTGTGGCAGCGTAGTCCGCTCTGAACTTTTCTGTCTCGCCCAAAGCGTCATGAATGTGCAGACACTCGAAAAGAGGCGAGAAGTCGACTTGTACTTCTTCGTTGTTGAGCACATCGAACTCTTCGCTCTCATCGGCGACCAATTCAACAGCCGAGTTCAGCTTGAACGCACCCAGGTAGTCGTCCGCTTCAGCTCGTTCCTTCTGCCGCGCTCTCCGCATCTCTGTATGGTAGAAAGCGACTTCGCCCAAGAACTGCGACGTTTCCCGAATGCGATACAACCAGGTGTGCAGATCTTGAGTGACGGCATCAGCGATGAGACGCTGGGTAGCAGGTACCGAGCGCTCTATCATTTCTGCAATCTTGTATCTTGTGACTTCTCGGAGGTGTACGTTCTGTAGCTCATCGAGGGCTCGCAGAGCTGCATAGTGGTTCTTCTTTCCCAGCAAATCGTGGACCTGATTTGCGAGTCGCAGGACTTCGAGGCAGTCCTTCAAAGCTTGTGTGGCATCGTCGATGTTCTGTCGTACTCCCCGCGAGTCCACCAGTGCCTTCTTCTGCTCCGCAAGCTTCTCTGTGCTGGCTTCAATGCTTCGACTGAGTTCCATAATCTCGGAAGTCAGATTGACAGTTTCCTCACGAACAGACTGTAATTGGTTGACACTGGTGATGAACTCCTGGTGATTCGAGTTGCAAATGGATTCAATCTGCGATTCGCGATCCGCAGAGACATGATTCAGAGCGTGTATGAGGGGTGTAACTTGAGTCTGGGTCTCGGCATTCTTGAGCAGAGGTATGAGCTGGTCGAGATAGTCAGACTCGGAGGAGGAGAGAATGATCTAAGTGCGCTCTGTCAGCGGGCATCGTGATTCGCAGGTCTTGATTGTCAACATGCTGCTTCTTCTTTCCATCTCTCGTTGACACTCGGCCGAGGGCCTTTCGACTTCTGTAAAGGACCCCCAGGCTCATGCATAGCTCGAGTCATATTGACCTTGTACAAGATCGCAAAGGCAACAAAGCACGAGAGTAGAG
The DNA here is from genome assembly GCA_014298035.1 of Pseudocercospora fuligena. Classification (NCBI taxonomy): domain Eukaryota; kingdom Fungi; phylum Ascomycota; class Dothideomycetes; order Mycosphaerellales; family Mycosphaerellaceae; genus Pseudocercospora; species Pseudocercospora fuligena. The sequence continues at coordinate 218,757 of JABCIY010000338.1, read as the reverse complement.
AAGCGTTGGACGTACCTGCTGTACAGCTCCGGTGAGGTCATCGTACTGATCACCCGCAATTAAGCCCGGCATTCTCACTGTCGATTGCCAAATTCGGGAATTTGCGCCACGCTCAAGCTCACTTGCCACAAACAAATACACCTTGAGTCCAGCGCTCCTGACCTCTACCACTCAGTCTTGAGCAACAACAACTATCTTCCGAAAGTTGAAGTACTTCCAAGACAGTTCGCAGACACACAGGGTGCAATTAAGGTGAGTGCCAGCAATCTCCCAGTCTGGGACAGTCTGGAGTACCCCTTGCAACGCCTGATGTCTGTGGCCTTCAGAGATGAAGGAAGTCCCCGGCAAAGCCGCAAGATCAGTGCTGACAGTTTTTGCTAAAGGTTCCCGTCGGACTTCGATGCGTATGGCCGGCGCGCTCAGTTTGAAGATCCTCCAGCGGACCAGGAATCGACACGCGCGCGCTCCTATGCTGACCGAATACTCGCCAGCGCTTGGTTCCTGGACTCCCCAAATGGAAAAGAATGATCTACAGGAATATTAGGTCTACTCGAATTGATGATCGATGCTATGCACGTCAGTCAATGATCACGGCAATAGGAGCTGCCTGCCGATATGTACTTGCGGCAGGCAGCAATAATAATGAGCGCGGATCAACATACGCGTCAATGTTCCCCAAGCATTTGGTAAGTTATCAATTCTGCTAAGGTTGGCGGCGACGAAGATGCAGGTACGGCAATGGGTATTGGCAGTGGCCACTTTCACGCTTCTTGGAGTGAGGTCCAAAGCGCGGAGTTGGACTGCCCGACTGCTTCCCAGCCGCCTCCCGATCCATCCCGACCGGATTCTGCGTCGCCAGATTCGCGCGCACGGACATCTCGCTAGCTCCCGCCAAATGTGGGGACCCCTCAGACCCCTGCAAGCTTCTCTATCAAAATGCTTGGGAGCACATGCAAGTCGAAAAATGTACGCACGCTGATACTTGTGCTATAGTAGACGCGCAAGAGCATGATGAAAGTATGCACGAGCGAGACTGAATGCTTGCACAATTTTTTGCACGGCAATCTTAGCGTGCAGAGACATGACAAGCACTGTGAAAGCGCAAAAGAGTCTATGCTGGACTACAGAATGTGGTTCTCAGCTGGACACCTTGTGCGGAATTGCATGGAGCCAGCCACAGCGTTATGCCCTCAGAACAAGATCAACGGCAGCTACAAAGCCCAGCAAAGCTCCTACGGCAACTACAGATCGTTCTCTGTCTCATGATGGGGATATATCGCTGTATCGACCATCCCCTCACGATGCATCCGCTTGCAAATCTGGTTGCTCGGATGGTTACTCTGGTAATGGGCAGTCACTACCTTTGCGAGGCCTGCCATTGGCGAAAGGGACCCACTGCTGCTTCCCTTTCCTTCACCAGGAAGGCGCGGGTGCCCCTCGCTCAGTCATCCCCCTCAGTGAGCTTCAAAACTCCTCTCGCTCTTTCTTCTTCCTCTTTCCACCACGCGCACACAGACATTTGGTCGCTTGCAGACAGTACACGCAGTCTACAACCTCCATTATTTGCAGTCATTTCTGGTCCGTCAGCGCATTGCTTGCTATCCATTCTTTGCGTTTGATCACTCACTGCCGCTGCCGTTGGCATTTGGTTGTTTGGTCCAGATACCCACCACGCACACAGCGGGCATTTCGCGCGTCGACATCTACCATTCAACATCCTCCACTAGCAGTCGAGCAACGATGTCTGCATCTACACCAACTCCGACCGCTCGCAAGGGCGCTGCGAACAAGAACGGGACCACTCACATGAACGGCGGCGTTCCGGTCGAGTCGTCGAGGTGAGTGACACGTGTCCACGCAACTTTGACTCCAGCATACTGACAGCGTCGCAGCAAGCCAATAGCCAACGGCAAGTCCAAGGAGACCAAGCCAGGTTGGAGTGGACCACCGCCAGTCGCAGGTAGCAGCGCCGCTCCTTTCGGCGGCAACGGCGACGTGTCTCCCACCGCGCGGCTTAACATGCGTCTGTCTGGCCAAGCAACTCGCTTTGAGCCATCTTCCAAGCCATCTCCCATCAACTTCCTCAACCGTGGCAGCACCGAGGACGACGATGGCAAGCCGACCATCGCTGACGGTTCCAACACGAAGCCCATGAGCGAGAAGGCTCGTGGTAAGATGACTGCCAGCATGCCACCAGCGCCGATCGGCACTCATAATGGCACGCCGAGCCCCACCGTGGTCCCAGTAACCTTCACGACCGACACTGGCCCACAAGTCGAGTGGAAGGGTGGTCACTACATCCGCATTGGGTCCATTGCGAAAGACACCTTCTCCGAGTGCTCCGCCGTGCTCTTCAATGAGGTATGTCCGTTCTCGTACCATGCAAGTCGCAAAGCTAACAAGAAGACAGATGCACTGGAAGGACAAGGTCACCGGCCAGAAGAGTTCGGGCGCCAGCAACAGCAAGCACCTGACCGTCTATATGCGCTTCGATCATGTGAACGACGCCGAGCAGGCTGAGAACGATGTGTCCATGGTGAACCAAGAATGGGTCGTGAAGCACGTCACGCAGACCGAATACGCCGCTGCCCAAGGCACTGGTTCTCGTGGTGAGACCTCCTTCTTTGATGGCCAGCTTCTGTTCGTTGCCGTCTTCACTGGCAACCTCAACGAGATCAAGACTGGCCACGTGATCAAGACCGTCAAGAACCTTGCTGCGCACTTCGGCGAGGTCCTCGCATTTTCTGAAGGCATTCAGACCACCTCTACTGAGTGGCACTTCCGTGTCGAGTATGCTCGGATCTCCGACGCACGTAAGGCGCTGCACGAGATGAACCGCAGCAGCCCCTACTGCTTCGAAGTAAGTTCTCTGCAGCCCGCAATATGTAACGGTCGCTGACATCTTTCAGGACTGGTCTGTGACAGCTAGGAAGCTGCCAGAGCCACATGCCGTCGTCGCCGCACCACTTGACAGTGGCTTCGCTGCGCTCACGCTGACTCCAAGCAAGCATGCCGACGGCACCACCACGAGCCCAACAGGTCGCACTGCTTGGGCGCTTGATGCAGATGGCAAGCCCGTGGCCAAGCCAGCGGCGATCACTGTTCCCCAGGTTAGCAACCCTGCGGATCCGGTGGGTGCCGGCGCTGTCGTCCAATTCCGCGACTATCGCATGGAGTCCTCGCCTCTACCAAGCTCGTCTCGGCACTTTGGGTCCATCGACGCCAATGTTCGCAGCGGCTCTTGGTCGGGTGGTGAGATGACTCGATCTCGTCGCAACGGTGGCATTGGCGAAGAGAATGAGCCACAGATGGTTAACCTCAATCGCATCCGTGATGGTGTTGACGTCCGCACGACAATCATGCTGCGCAATGTCCCCAACGCATGGACGTACCACGAACTCAAGGCCTGCATCGACAAGACATCAGCCGGAAAGTACGATTTCTCGTACCTGCGCATTGATTTCCAATTCAACAACAACGTCGGCTACGCCTTCGTCAACTTCATCGATCCGATGGATATCATCGACTTCGTGAACGCCTGGGTCAACAAGGAGTGGCAGCCGGGCTATCACCCACGCAAGGTTGCCCAAGTCTCTTATGCCACTGTCCAGGGCATCGACTGCTTGATTGAGAAATTCCGCAACTCTGCCATCATGCATGAGTTCAGCGACTACCGCCCGAAGCTGTGGTATGTGCCAGCTGACGTCGCCTCCGGCGAGTGCACTCCAGATGCAGTCGGTCAAGAGCGTGTCTTCCCTGGCCCAAACAACTTCAGCAAGCAGCAGCGTAGCTTGGACAATGCCGGTACCCTCGGTCTGTACCAGCCCCGCAACCGCAATGCCAACGCCAATGGCGAGCGCCCTCGCCGCTCCAACTACGATCGCGGTACCACTCATCAGCTGCAAGAGGATGCCGCCTACCAGCATGGTCCAATGTCACCATACAACGACAACTATGCCTTCAATGCGCCACGCGCTCCCATCGGCGCTCCACCGCAGTTCATTGCTCCACCAATGATGCCGTACGGCTATCCACCAATGCCAAATGGCTACTACCCTGGCTACCCACCCCAGTACGGCCAAGGCGAGGGCTTTGATCCCTTCGCATATGGCGGCTATCATGGCCACGGCGGCTATCCTGGTGGTTACGGTCCTATGGCACATTACAACCCGGCCGCACGTCTGCGCACGATCTCTCGCGGTCGCCTTGGCGGTCGGCCAACCAACGTCACCATCGCCGAGCATGGCTACTCCGACGTCGACCGAAATGCTCGTCTGGCTGCCAACGGCTACATTCCACGCAGCATCTCTGCTGCTGGCGAGTCGGGCGAGTACTTTGAGCGTCAGGCTCATGGCTCCGCCGATGGCAATGTCTCTCCAGGCAATGCTGACGCATCTCGCCTTGGCACTGAGCACTCTTGAGATGAGTGACATACTACCTGACTGTTCGAGCAGTCTACTCTAACACATTGAGCTTGATTCATGGCTTGGTGTTGAGTAGCTTCGACTGCTGGATGTCTTCTTGCATGTGCCTCAGATGAAAAGTCAGGATGGTGCTTTAACGCCATTCTGGATGGTATTGGCTTCGACGACAGCGCATCTGCGACTTCATCAAAGCTTGCTTTTGTTCTTGCTTTTCGGTGATTCTCCATCGCTCAGACGTGGGTCCTCGTCGGCTCAAAGGTTGTGGCATAGATTAGAGTAACACCAGTAATAATAATCGTGTATTGCGTGCGTCTTCTCGAACCTTTCAGCTCCATTCATGTCAGTCATCTTTGCAGTGCCTCTTAATGACCAAGAGAGAATGATCAGGCGAAGGGTGACTTGTCATTTAAGAAGAAAATAATATGCTCAAAAGTGTCAATGTAATGGTCGCTGTCGACGCCGCCCCTTGCCAAACCCTCTTTCGGCCACCTCGGCTTCCAAAGCTTCCGTCCCAATCCTTCCCAAACAACTCCGTGTCTACCATCTTTCTTTTCCGTGCCGTGTCTTTCGCAAGCAAACCCACACCATGCCTTAGTAGAACCTGCTGCCGCAAGTTAGTCGCACAAGAAGAAGAATCATGACGCTTACTCACGGATCTCGTACGGCGTGTCTGGCGCTTGCGAACATTCTCCTTCCAATCGCGGTCCTGGTCTTCGCATCTGGATTCTTCCCATACAAGCCTGTCCTACCTGGCTTAGCCACATTTGAAGAGCATGGAGAACAAGGTCTTATATCTCATGGTAGCGACACTAAATTTGACAAAGTGGTCTTCATGGTTGTCGATGCGCTCAGGAGTGATTTCGTGTTTGGTGGAGGGAGTGGCATGGACTTCACGCAGAGGTGAGAAGGAATATATGGTATACGTGACAGCGAGTAGTGCTGATTGCTGGAATCTACAGTCTGATCCGAGACGATGCAGCGATTCCCTTCACCGCGCATGCCACGCCTCCTACAGTCACGATGCCTCGAGTTAAAGCGCTCACCACAGGCTCCGTACCGAGCTTTCTAGACCTGATCTTGAATTTCGCTGAGAGCGATACAAGTTCTTCGCTCGCGGCGCAAGATACATGGTTGAGCCAGATCAAGGCTCGAGGCGGAAAGATCGTATTTCTAGGAGATGATACATGGCTCAAGCTGTTTCCTGCTTCTGCTACAGGTGTTCCATTCTTTGAAAGGGCAGATGGAACAAGCAGTTTCTTCGTTTCGGTCAGTAGAACTGACCCTGGTGAGGTATTGATGAAGCAGATAGTTGACGTATGCAAAAGGATTTCACAGAAGTTGACAATAATGTTACTCGACATGTTCCAGAAGAGCTTGCGAGGTCTGATTGGGATGCGCTGATTATGCATTACCTTGGACTTGATCATATTGGGCATAAGACTGGTCCAATGGGCCCGAATATGCTGCCAAAGCAGAAGGAGATGGATGGGATTGTGAAGATGATCTACACTGCCATGGAAGAGGAACTTCATCATCGGAATACTCTGCTTGTACTCGCTGGCGATCATGGTATGAACAATGGAGGCAATCATGGTGGCTCCGGGCCCGGTGAGACCGAACCTGCGTTGGTCTTCGTAAGCCCAAAGTTCAAGAGCATAGATCGCAAGAAGAGAAGGCAGTATTGGGCTCCAACTCATCCTAAGGACGGCACGGAGTTTGAGTACTTCACAAAAGTTGAGCAGAGCGATCTGGTTCCTACACTGGCTGGTCTGATGGGTCTGCCGATCTCAAGAAACAGCCTGGGTGTGAGTATACCGGAAATGAACGTTCTTTGGAGCATGGACGAGACGATCGCACACCTAAAGAGGAACGCAATTCAGATTGCGCAGATCGTTAAAGCGACGTACGGAGAAGAGAGCTGGGACAGGACAGTCAACAAGTATCGTGTCGTGATTGCAAGAAGTAGTGAAGGCTGCGACGCTATTTCCTCCGACCAGGAGAGGCTGGCTTGTCTGTGGGCGACTTTCGAAATGCGGACGAAGAACGTGGATGGCCCATACCAAGAAAGTCAAGCAAGAACATCAGTCCTCGATTTCTTGCTTGAAGCACAAGATGTGCTGAGTGGGACAGCAAGCTCGTACAATATCCCGCGAATGATCATTGGAATGGTGATTACAGCTGGAATTCTCGGTCTCACTCTCTTCTCCTTCGAGACGCTCTGGCCAGTCAGCATTCCTGGCATCTTCTTTGCACTTATCAGCATCCTCTACGGGGTCATGATGTTTGCATCGAGCTACGTGGAAGAGGAGCAACAATTTTGGTACTGGACCACACCCGCATGGATCATCACACTGGCCTTTCTCCGTCTTCCAAAAGCTTCTGCCTCGCCTGAGAGAATTCGTCTTGGTCTTGCGGTCTTCACTCTGCTCGCCATCCACCGTCTCAGTGTACGCTGGAATCAGACCGGTCAGAAGCATGCTGGTGCACCAGACATTGTGCACACATTTTTCACAGAGCATCACGTTCTGATGTGGATGCTCATCCTGGCAACTTATGTCTACAATGGCTGGAGTCTGGCTACCAGAGCCCTCGCAGGTCTTGTCGCTCCAGAGATCGCAGCAGTCTTCTCCGCAGCGCTTGTATTGCCAGCGGTGGTCTTCAAGCTTACTTTTACGCAAGCTGACGCACCAGAACTTGTCCAAGATCTGGCATTGGGGATCCGAAACTTCGTCCAGTCTCTCGATCTCGTCCTTCAAGCAAGGATCGTGTTCAGTGGTCTCGCAGTCACTACGATCCTGGTATCTGCCCTATCCGTCATGAGTGCAAGACAAAGTCAGAAAGGCGCCGTCAAATGGGTCGGTGTGCTGCCAAGTCTCGCAGAGAGACTGCACGTCCTGCTCTCCCTCTTCCTCATGACGCAGACGCGAGCACCGAACGTACCTCTTTTTCTAGGCCTGGAGCTTCAGAGGGAGGCTCTCGCGTTCATCTTTGCAGCCACAACGACAACGCAACAATCTACCACTAATCCTCGACTCTCAACCACAACTGTACAGACACCTCCGATCACATCAATCGCCACAACGACTCTTCTCCTTTCGCACACCACATACTTCGCCTTTGGCGGCAGTAACTCCATTTCCTCGATCGATCTAAGTAATGCTTACAACGGCGTAGCAGACTACAACATCCTAGCCGTCGGCATCCTCCTCTTCGCAAGCAATTGGGCCGGCGCGATTTGGTGGGTCAGTGCCGCGAATCTGCTCATCAATAGTAACAAACCCTCACTCTTCTTCGCACGACCGAAAGTCCAGACGCAAGGAGGCAGAAGCTGGATCGACGCAGAGCGCAAAAAACTCCACGAAGATGCATTAGCAGCCACAATGGGACCTTCGAAGGCAACTAGTTCGAACACAGCAACTTCGAGTACTTGGTCCAGCTACATTGCTCATATTACGGCTTTTGAGGCTGCCGCATTGCTTGCTGTTATGGCTGCTTGTACTGCTTTGAGAACGCATTTGTTTATTTGGACTGTGTTTAGTCCCAAGTATCTTTATGCTATGGCTTGGAGTGTTGGGTGGCATATTATTGTGAATATTGGGCTGGGCACTGGGTTGAGTGCGATGAGTGGGATTGCGTAGATAGATAGATTCATGTACAAAAGTAGAAGAAGTTGTCTTTTTCGAGCGAACCTTCTTGCTCATGAAGCCATATGTTGCAGTTACTGTGTCGACTTCTGGGTTCAAAACACATTATCAAAAGTCTACCCAGGAGCCAGATTCCGCGATCCCCATTCTTGAAGCGCCCTGAAGTTTTGTGGTCGAACTCTGCAGGTTTGGGACTTTGACATCACTTACGAACCAATACCGAATCATACCCATTCCAAAGTAAACATGGTAAGTATATCAGCAGTGAACCCACAACCCTCAATGCCTTCCTCAGAGCCATCTTTCTCAAAGCGATCTGCCACTCTACTGATCTCGCAGAGCTACCTTTCAAGTCAGACGATCTTCGCCACCACTATTATCAAACGCTATGCCAGGAGGAGGCGGAGGCGGAGGCGGTGGTGCAGGTGGTGCTGCAGCGGCCGGAGCAGCATCAGCGGCCGGAGCAGCAGCAGCAGCGGCCGGGGCAGCAGCAATTATGCTATCAGATGCGCACGAGAGCGCCGCAGCAAGGACTATTACACCAAATTCCACGCTCATCGGCTTGATCGGATTACTTTGGGTGATGAGTCTGTTCTTGACGCGTCAGGATTGAGTCTCATGGTGCGGAATATGGAAGTGCTTGCGATCAGAGGCGATGGACGGAGAAATCTCCCGGAGATGAGGCTGGATCGGGCGTGGAGGGAGGATGCTATGGCGGAAGATTCGGTCTGGAGCATTGGTTCAGTAGTAATCTGTATAATTCAGTCAGATAGCAACGGTGTGATGAGTAGGCCTGCTCATGTATCTGCTCAAGCACTGCAATGTGCGAAGTATGCTGCCGCTGCTGCTGCTGCGCTTCTACAGTACAGTATGCCTTGACCTGCCCGCTGTGCCCAAGGGCTTGCCGACTCGCTGACTTGCGCATGGAGAGCAGTGTATGCCTCACGAGAGCCCCAAGCTCATTGTAATCTGATTGCGCTCATTCGCGGTCTCTTGCATGTGTTCCATGGTACGCTGCAGGCTGCCTCTGAGCTTGTCCACTATGCTGACCTCCCATGGCCGCTCGACTGGTTGCAGGCCGCTGAGAGTGCCCGTACAGCTGCAGAGCTACCAGTAATGTGCCAATGTGCTTCTTATGGCTCGCGCTCGCGCTGGCCCTCAAAGGGTAGTGCTGTGGTGTGCGCTCGTTGCTGTGCGTTGTGTGCTGCTTCTCTGCTCTGTACTGCACGCTCCCAGCCTTCCCAGCGGGTTCCCGATCTGTCCCGACAGCAGGATGGCAGGCCAGATTGCTGAAAAGACGCTAAACAGTAGCGCCCGCAGCAGAATAGCTTAATCTGACCTCCATTGAACGTCAGGCGCTCGGACTCCGTTGTCGAGGTTGGCTGGGCTTCGGGAGCTTCGACGCCGGCCGTCCTTCACTTTTCGGCCAGCAAACGCCGATGACATGCACAGCAGACAAGCCTCGACACCATAGGCATCTTTAGCTCATAGAGAAGCAGCTCATGGAGTGTATTGAGCTCTGTTGAGCAAAGATGTGTTGCCTTGGGACACAGTGCCAATCCGAACCACCTCCAAAGCGACGTCGACCACGTACCTTCCGACACACACTAAGAACTCGACGGCATCATTTCGTGACCTCGATGGTTTTAAGAGCCCGCTCCGAGTCAACTGATAGCAATGCTGTTGTCGTTCAATAGGGCTGAGATGCGCTCACCTCCAGATGCGGCGGAGGTACAACCCAGCGATCAGCGCCGATGCCCTGGCCAGCCACCATTTCCCAAAGACTGCGCAACACGAAATCATCCACGAAGGTAAAATGGTCACAGACCCATCCTGGCTCGGCTTGCTCTGGACCCGGGCTGGCTTCTAGCCGAGCAAAGGTCAAGCAGGAGGGTCGAGCAACAATTGGAAAGAGCAGCGGGCAGAGTCGCAGCAGTACACCAAGACCCCAGGCGCTACGCTCGACGGCATGGACTATTGCATCGTGGTCAAGAGTCTTAGCTAGTCTGGTACCGCCACTTGGTAGCACAGTTGGCCAGATGTTGCACATTGTACCTTGAAAGCGGCGAAGACCACTCGACATGGAGAACCCGCCACGCAGAGGACGATGGAGAACACCTTTGGACCGCAAGCTGCCTTGAATTCCTGAAAAGTAGCTCAAGCCTTGCGTGTGGCTTTCGAAGACATTGTCTTCCTCAGCCCACATGCTTAGAATGGAAGCAAGACTGCTGTGAAAAGCAGCCTGAATGCTCCAAGAAGGAACAGAATGAAGAATGCATCGACTGGCTGCTTACCATAACTGAAGCATTGATGTTGCTCAAATCTGCCTTGATAGTGCTGGCACCATTGGAGTTGTGGTTGCCGGTCTCCACTTTCACGCCAAGGCCGGATCGCGATCGGCTTCCACGCTTCGGGGAAGAGCCTCCTCATAGCTTCCCAACATTTTCACGGAACATATCAACAGTCCTGCTACGTCTGTGTGCATCTGGGCTTTCTTCTTGTCAGACCATAAACAGGAGCGGCCCTTCGATTCAATAGAATGCAGCTTGGAATCTGGGACTTCGGGGCGCTCAGGCTGTGAGGATTCAATGGAGTACTGGCTTCTGTCGAATGGGAAAGTACGATGATTCGTGAGAAACTTCTGAAGCAAAATGCCTGGAGTCATCGAACTCCTTCAGTATTGAAAGTACTCGAACCGAGTCACTTGCTGTGCTCAGCATCCACTGGCTGAAGACTTTCTCGCAATGGCCCATCGGAGCGGAATTTGTGCTGGCAATTAGAGGACGAGCTTCTACGATGCAAAGCTATTGCCTCTGGAACCACGCTTCTCAGGAATGCAGCAGTGATGCACTCGGGTCGACTGGTCCAGCCAAACCTGCTCGAATCTACGAGCAGGTCATATCGCATCATTACAAGATGACCCAAGCCTCCTCTTGCAGTAGATTCCGACCCGAAGCAGATCCTTGGCTATCGCATTTTCCCAGGGCGCTTTCACCAGAGTCGACCTTTCTCTGGTTGTAGAGCGATTCCGAACCTCTTCGGCCCAATTTAGACCAATGCTCTGTCGTCGGAGAGATTGCTGCAAGCCTCTCAACATTTCTGAAGACTTCGAAAGCCATCTGGAGCCGACCTTCGATGCATGGCAAGCTGCAACGTTGCAAGTCCACATTCCTCTGCAAGCCAGTGCAAGACAGTGTGCTATCGTTTGGGCGCTCTTGCTTCTGGCGATGGATGGAGTCGCGACACTCCCGGGTGAGAACCTGGGTCCAATCTCTCGGCACTCGGTGACCGTGTTGGAGCGTTCGTGTCTCTGTCTTCTTCTTGTCCAAAGACAGACTGTGTGCAACGCGGCTATCCTGCCCCATCGATGCTGAGTCTTTGATGGTGTGTCGTGGCAGTCCTTCAGCTGCTCTGTCCTAATTGCGATGTCTGTCCGGCAATGCTCTCCAGGCCCTCCATCCTGTGCGTCCTCCGCTGCTACCCACGGACGTGGCTTTCCCGCTCTGAAGCTGCGACATTTCAAATGAAGTCGGCGGGCGAGGAGCTCGTGACTTCGGGAATGGTTTCGTTGTCGACGGCGCGGAAGTTTGCTGGGAGGGCAGAGCTCACGCTTGCAAGCCGAAGCGACGAAAGGACGATGAGCGCAAGGTGAGCCATTGTGTGGCCGAGTGAGCAGGAGAAGACTCCGTAACCTCCATGGCGTGTCGTTCGGGGCTCACAGGTGCTTGGCCGATGCGCGGTGTAGCGAGGATGTGCAGGGTGGAGCAAGGGTGTTCGATACTGCATCAGCAACGAGGGTTGAGGCTAGCACGCCTTAGCAGAAGCTCGACCATTCTGTGCTCAGCTTATCGTAGGTGTGTTGTGGTGTTGATGGAGATGCAGCTCATCGAAGTTCAGACCATCTCCGAAGCTCTCCGCGGCGTACAGCTAGCACTATGAGCGACACACCAAGCAAGCCCTACCTTCGATTACACACGACACATCACGTTGCCGACCTACAGAAGTGGATGCGGAAGATGCATACATTGTGCTCTAAAATCTCTAAGCACTACAGAAGCTGTATCTGCCCTGGAATGAAAGATCTAGAGGTGTGAGGGAAAACGACGTTCCTGGATTTGGGATTGAGGTTTATATACGCTATGTTTTTCAAGATCTCTCGGCCAATAGGCCATATACAGAGAATGAGGTTCTGTCTGCTGTATTGCACATAATTTTTGCGGTTAATGAGAAGCTTCTGCGCCGGTTTCGGTCGAACTCTGCCTCATTGGCTTGGCTTTTTGGCTGCTGTGGGCTCGAATCGTTCAACAACGCGCAACGACAACGGCAGAATATTTTGTGGAACGATCTAGATGTTTGATATGAACACCGACAACAATCTCCGACTACACTGGAAATCTTACGACGCTTCTGTGGTTGGCAATCACTTTTTGAAGCTGAAAGGGCGTTTGCTGCTTGATCAGCTCCGCCGGCTTGACAGTCCGTGCTTATGTGCCCAGCGACAAGCTCGCTGTTCATGAGAGCATCACCACTGTCAGCATACCAACATCAACACGACGAAAGAAAACTCTTGCGATAGACTTCTCAGACATTGCACAAGCGAGCCATCAACACTCCAACCACCATCATGCAGCGCGACTATGACAGCCGAGACGACGAGGAGCGAGACAACGAAGTCCCGCGAGTCGGGTGGAGATACTATCTCGACTTCGCCCTCCACTTCTTCCGCAGCTTCTTCTTTCCGACGCGCCCTTCTCGCCTGCAAGGTCCATTGGCGACCGGGATTTAGTATGGAGAACCCGAGGTAGTATCGCCTCGTGGAGGGGAAGGGACGGGTGGACTGACATGTGCACAGGAAACATCACATAAGCGCGACAACGCAGAAGAAGCACTCCTCGACGAAGTCAGCTCTCGGCCAGCGGTGGCAAAGTCACAAGGATATGAGAAGCATGGCGAAGATGGGCGAGATGTGGTAGTGAGGAGATGAGCGCTTCACCTGAGGAGAACATGCTGGCCGGAGACTCAGTAGCATTGCGGCGCTCAAGCGCTTGAGATATAAACTGAAATGATGATCAGAATAAGCATACCACGAGCCAGTGCGCTCCATTCGGGCTGCATTTCTAGTGTGCCTACACGTCCTCTCACCTGCTCGACATGATCTCCGTTCGAGGTGGCAAGGGCGATGTAGCTATGGTCAAATCTGCCACGAACAGCAGTGCAAGGGAGCTGGAGATAAATGACTATAGTGAGTTGTCACAAGTTCTCACGAAAAGTACCGAGTTCAGATGCTCCGACGACATTGTCCTGATTGTGAGTGTAAGGTAGAACTTGGCACACTTAAAGTCGGTAGATGTCGGAGAAATTTGATTGCAGCTCTCGTGCTCCGTTGCTCTGCTTCACTTGCCAGATCATCCAATCTCCGGTGTTTTGCAGAGGTGATGCTCATGAACGCGAAGCTGTTACGAGTCTGGAAGGGGGTTGGCAGAGAGCTTCGATTTCAATGGCATGATATTGAAGAGGAATACGATCTGGATGAAGAGGATGATGAAAGGCTTGAGTCATCATTGAGCTTTCCTCTACAGTATTGCCGAGCCACTATCAAACTTCTTTGCGCAAGCGTGTACTTCCAGCAGCCCAAATCTTGGGATCATTGAAAGGAGCCCAATGGTAAGTAGTGCCTTCGTGGAGCTCGCGTTCACGCCCAGGAGTTCGATCTCGAACTCGGTATAGCCATGTTTCGCACCGGACCAGGAATTTGTGGGGTTCATATTTATCGACATCTTCTTTCTTGGGAAAGCTGTGAAGCACTTCGTCAGGCGGACAAATAGTGTAGACTTCTTTGCCAAAGGACCAGACCAAGAAGACGAAACTGTCACCGTCACGTATTTGAGGCCAGAATTTGGCGCGATATGCCAAGCGGGATTGATGTGCTTGCTCTCTGGCTGCCGCATCAACTAGCAAGTGTGCAGGAGCGCCTTTTGTTGCGGACGTTTGAGGGTCGGTGAATACGAGTTCGGGTTCGACGCCGCTTTCGAGAAGAAGTCGAGAAATGCAATCATGATCATGGGTGGCTGCTGGGGTCCTGAGGAAGCCGCTCCATGAATCTGCGAGCGTGCGTGCGTCAAGACCCTTACTCACCAAGAACGATATGGCATCGTGGAGTGCGGAGAGATCAACGGCCAGACCGTTGTGAGCGACTTCGATGGGATTGTGTCCCCAAGCAAGGTGAGGCTCTCGCGATACAACCTCCTTCATGTACTTGTAGAGTCCGCAACGCATGAATCGTGCAATGAGTTGAAACACAGGATTCGTGGAAGTCTCCGGTCCAATAGCTTTTTCCGCGTTGAACAGAATCTGTGGCAGTGGAAACTTGCGGTCTAGGTCGACTACAGCAGTCTCCAGGATTCGCACGCTATTCCAATCCCGGTCTGATAGAGCTTGTTTAAATATCTGCGTGCTGAGTGAGAGTATGAGCTCATGCTGCAGAGGATACACGGAATCTCCCGGAGCGCCAGGAATTACTCTGCATCGGGCCAGAAGCAAATGAAGTACAGCTTTAGGATGCATCATCCAGTTTGGCACGTTCGTGTCAACGATTTCTGCCATGTCAGCTGTAAGAAGAAAGTCATATACGGTGCGGTGAGTGAATTGCACCACCCCATCGTGCACGTGAAGGAGCCCTTCGCAGCTAGACTCAATAACTCTCTTGGTTCGCTGGATCACTCCATCGTGGACGAATTGAACTTCCATCTGAGATACAAGGTCGGAGTCGAGGTCTTCCTCATTCACAGCAATCATGTAGAGCAGAACATCTTTGTAACGCATCGAGCGAAATATCGAGCTCTGGTTCAGCATCATCGCCAGCTTCAGGCACCGAGCTGTTTCTGCACCTTTCCATGTGGGACTGATACGTTCATATATCATCTCCCTCAAGTAGACCCCAAGCTCAGCTGGGAACTTGGCAACGCACTGCATGAGCTGCTGACTGTCGAAACCAAGACTCATTCGATCTCGAACTCGTGAGAGCACTAGTCGGAGCCAAAGAAATACACCTTCTGCTTTCTTAACCATCTCCTGGGCAATCTTGTCGAGGTCTGTTTCGTCAAAATTGGCTCTGGAGGTGACAGTCTGCAAGCGCTTCGACACATATTCGTAGAGATCCCGTTTAGTGAGAAGATGCATTTCGAGCGCTTGATGCGCCAAGTGGTCTTGAAAGGAAGTCCGGAAAGCCTCCCAAGGTCTGCTGGAAACGCATACTTTGACGTTGGGAATCGCTGCGAGGCGAAGTAGCTCATGAGCAATTTCATGATGATCGTCTGAGGGATGAAACTCATCGAGCCCATCAACAAAAATGCAGAAAGCAGTGTCAGGTATTTTCTGCAAATTGCGCAACGCGATGAGGAGCTCTGCAGACGACCAATGCCGGTTGGTAACGATGTTGGACTGTTGCCACCGCTGTGGGAATAGAGTGGGAACGAGCGAGTTGTCATATTCGCAGATCTGATGCAATATGGTCTGGAGGAGGCCCTGCATCGATCTCTGTAAAGGGCTTCCAGTGTGCCAAAAGAAGTGAGGCGAGAGGCACAGTCTACGTTCGCCAGCCCAGTTCTGTAGGATATTGCGAGTCTCCGACTGCTCGCATATATATTTCATGAATGTTGACTTCCCACTACCTGGCTTGCCCGATACCCAGAACAGATCGGTGGCATAGGACTCCTCCAGCCAGCGTCTAAAGATATTCCCATCTGTTTGCCATTGATCTGGCAAGTCGCTCTTGAGCTGTTCTTTAGACCTGTCGAAGTCTTTAAGCAACCATGCGAAGGTGCTGTAAGCAGCATCCGGGATAGTCTGCCGCCGAGTGTTCATCTCAGGAAAGGCAAGACTTGCCACGATGGCTTTTCTCAAAGTAGTGTCATTGACTTGGTCGGAGAGGACCGCCTTTTCAACGCGATTTACAAGGCCATGCAGCTCTTCGTCTCGTGCGGTGTTGTAGTTGAAGGTGTTGCCAATATAAGCATCGCCATTATGTTGGAACGCTCCAGAAGACGCATAGTTCTGTGTAGTATTTGGCTGTGAACGAACGGATAGCGTTCCTCCCATGATAGAGATGCAACCGCATCACATTAGTGAATGTAGATGAAACCCACCTGTGAAGGTCCGCTTTGCAGTGAAACCGTTATCATAGCATCGTCGCCGGCAATAAAAAGAAGAGAAAGCAATACAGTATCCAGAGCAGGAAGGGCGGTGGATTATATCCACATCGCTGGAAACGAGACGATATCCTGCTTGAGAAGGGAGCTTTGAGTCGTGCTTGAATGCTCCAGCGATGTCTTTTGAAAAGGAAGAACTGCTGAGCTGAGAAGGAACTGAAAGTGCCGAAGTTTGACCGCTCCTGGGGCAAGCGCGGAAATCTCGCCAAGCCATTCGCACCCTCTCTCCATTTTCGACTTGCTTCGGCTTCATCTTGGATCCTCAGTTGCACGTTGCATCACCGCCCAACGAACAAACACCGTCGCAATGGCACCAAAGGACGCAGCAAAGGGCAAGGGTAGTAAGTGAAGGCCAAAAGCGAGGCGCAAAATTGCACTCAACACAAGACTTGCGCATCCTCGAATTCCACCTGCGATACAAGGAATATACTTACATGTGTACAGAGGCCGGCAAGTCCAGCAAGCCATCCGCAAAGGCTTCCGCGGCAGCAAAGGCCACTCTTCGCGGAGTAAGCAGTCTCCCAACATCTTGAGGCGTGTCAGAGAACCCATCATTCTGACGGCCTGTCTTCACTACAGGTCAACTCGCACAAGGTCACCAAGGTCCGAAAGAGCACCTCTTTCCACCTCCCAAAGACCCTCACCCTCTCGCGTGCGCCAAAGTACCCACGCAAGTCGATCCCATCGCAGCCACGCCTCGATGCCGGCAAGGTCATCATCCACCCTCTCAACACTGAGAGCGCCATGAAGAAGATTGAGGAGAACAACACCCTTGTCTTCATTGTGGATGTCAAGGCGAATAAGAGACAGATCAAGGAGGCGCTCAAGAAGCTTTACGATGTTGAGTGCATCAAGATCAACACTCTCATCCGGTATGCGACAGAATCCCCCGATTCTTGGGGACACGAGACTAATAAATCTATAGCCCAGATGGTTCCAAGAAGGCTTTCGCCCGCCTGACCCCAGATGTCGATGCTCTCGACATTGCCGCCACCAAGCTTGCCATTGTCTAAGCTGGTGCATCAAAAGTTCAGAAGTCTCGCATTTAGCATGGGCGTTTCGGCGCATGGCCTACAGAATGGCCTTGAAAGGAGGATCACGAATTCGCCGGGATGGCATTGCGACCTGGCAGGATACCCAGAGCGCCAGCCTTTGGCAGTGTATAGACTCCCACATACGACTGCCATGCTACCATGCTTGACTTCATCTTTCGTCTCAATTCTCCTCTCAGCCTGCTCAGACATGCCCTCAACCAGGCCTTCATGCATACTCTCGTATTGGAATAATTCATGTCTTCTTCGGCCTGGATGTCCGACCTTTGTGATGAACAGTGTTGCTTGAATTGCGCCACGAACTGACCTGGCTACTCTGATTATGCAGGATTGTGATTGTAGTACACTCATCCAGTCTGTATCTCCTGCTGGGCATCTTTGCTGTTGTTTCAGTAATGCCTGTGTTGCTCTTCTCTATACATACATATTCTACATGTGCGAACGTGGTCCTCGCCGTTCGTCTAAGCGCTGCAAAACTGCTGGCGTCCTTGCTCAACTTCTCATGCCTCATCAGAGCTGAGAGCGTGCATCCTCGCCAACGCCATGCCATGTAATGCTATATGCAACTGCGATGCATCATATTGTACAATGCCATCTTCTCCGTCCATCTATATCTGGCGCATCTTCTCGAGATGCTGAATGACAGTCATCTGCGAGTCCATAAACCGGTCCACACAATTGCGCATGCATGGCTCTTCGTATCGATCAAGCTGTCCGGAAGATATTTTTGA
Organism: Pseudocercospora fuligena; assembly: GCA_014298035.1. Lineage (NCBI taxonomy): Eukaryota > Fungi > Ascomycota > Dothideomycetes > Mycosphaerellales > Mycosphaerellaceae > Pseudocercospora > Pseudocercospora fuligena. The sequence continues at coordinate 200,699 of JABCIY010000338.1, read as the reverse complement.
GGTGATGCATTTTCGGAAGCAGGTATCGGTCAAACTGTGGATAGCTGGGCGCATGTCAGCAGGATATCTCAACGACATGCGATGAAGACTGGCATACTCTGCTGAATCTGAGCCTTCTGGGTCTCGTTGACGACGAATTGATTGAGCTCCTGCTTGTCCTTTGCGGACATATTGCCCAGAGCTTGCGCGGTCTCGGGCCCAATGTTTAGTTGATCCATGGTGTGATGTGGTTGTTGGGTTGTGGTTGATATCTGCTGCAGGTGGATTCGATGAATGCGCCACAAGCAGCACTGTGACTGTGACGGCGGGACCTGGTCGTGTATCTTTTCACAGCGCGAGTCGCCTTACGGGAGGGCTGTGATTGGCCGGTCAGCGTGGCGTGGCGTGGGGTTGGCCGCTGTGAAGAGGTCGAAAACTTCGGCTTGTTGAATCTCTCAACACAGCCAACAAACTGCGCAAGGCCAGGTCGCTGTAGCTCGCACTGCCAGTGTCGATCAACACCCATTCTCCCCCAAAATCGACCAAGACTATACCGCCATGGCAGAGCCAATCCGCAATCGAGCGGCGCCGCCTACCGCACCGTGAGTTTAGACCCTTCCCGAGCAGAAAACACTTACACCGCACATCCAAGTCTGCTTGATACAACTGCTCAACGACTACTCATACTAACGGCCATGGACACCAGGACGCCGCAGAACACTCCAGCAAACAATGCTCCCATCTCCTCGCATGCTCAGGCGCCTGGCGTCTCCAGCATCAAGGAAGGTATGTTGCCCATGCAATGCTTAAAACGCGCTCGCCACGTCCCCGCCAGGCTGACAGCAAATCTTTGCAGAGGACCTTGACCGCGCAGCTGCCGCATCCATCTTCGCCCAGAACCCGCGCCTCGTGAGCATGATGCAGAACAAGCTAAACACCTTGGTGGGCAAGTCCTCTGGCTACGTCGAGTCGCTGCCTGCACCAGTACGAAAACGCGTCGCGGGTCTGAAGGGCGTGCAGAAGGAGCACTCCAAGCTTGAGGCTCAATTTCAAGAAGAGGTCCTCGAGCTTGAGAAGCGATTTTTCGCCAAGTTCACACCTCTATACGAGAAGCGCGCCAAGATCATCAATGGCGAACTTGAGCCGACTGAGGCTGAGGTTGAGGCCGGCGAGGAGGACGAGGAAGAAGATGAGGAGGCTGAGGCAGCAAAGGCAGAGACCGATGCTGCTACTTCAGGCGCCGACGAGAAGGGTATCCCAGAGTTCTGGCTGAGCGCCATGAAGAACTCTTCGCTCGCTGAGACCATCACCGACCGCGACGAGGAAGCCCTCAAGTTCCTCACCGATATCCGCATGGAGTACCTTGACCGCCCAGGTTTCCGCCTGATCTTCGAATTTGCCGAGAACCCATTCTTCACCAACAAGACCATCTCAAAGACGTACTACTACCAGGAAGAGAATGGATACGGCGGTGACTTTATCTACGATCACGCCGAGGGCGACAAGATTGACTGGAAGTCTGGCCAGGACTTGACTGTCAAGGTTGAGAGCAAGAAGCAGAGGAACAAGAGTAAGTGCATGAGGATAATGCGGGGTGAGATCACGGCTAACAAATCGCAGACACCAAGCAGACTCGCATTGTCAAGAAGACGATCCCGACCCCATCATTCTTCGACTTCTTCAACCCAGCCACTCCTCCAGCAGACGACGATGAGGAGATCGATGAGGAGATTGAGGCCAAGCTCGAGCTCGACTACCAGCTCGGTGAGGACATCAAGGAGAAGCTCATTCCACGTGCCATTGATTGGTTCACCGGCGAGGCTCTCCAATTCGAGCAGGGTCTTGACGACTTTGACGAGGACGACTTCGAAGATGAGGACGACGAGGACGATGACGAGGATGACCGGGATGAGGATGACGAAGACGAGGAAGATGATGAGGTATGTCGAGCTCCTTTGATATAATGTTTGGATCGCTTACTAACGATGCAGTAGGAGGAAGGTGGCAAGCCCAAGCAAGAGGCTGCCGAGTGCAAGCAAAGCTAGACGATGAGACCTCTCTCGTCTAAGTGATACCCACCTCTGCATCATCGAGCATATACGTCTGGAAGTGCATATCTGCCACTTCACATTCTCATCATCAGCATGAGACCGATCAGCGATAGACCAGCCCAACGGAGGCTTGTACATTGACCCACATCCAAATTCTCCTTCGACCACATCAAACCCCACTGTCGAGGACTTCAACGACGCTCACGCTCCTTACGACCCAACAATTACCCTGAAAGTTGTCATTGCATCGGCCGGCGTTGCTCTCTTTGTTTGCTTGTTATCAATTGAAGCTTAATTACCATGCGAGGAAAGCGGCAGTAGCCTGACCGAGAGATGACGGGAAGACGGCGAACATCGGCGCGGCACAAAGGATACGGAAAGGGGAGGCTATATTGCTTGTTGTGTTTTCTCTCACACACTCTGCGATGTCTGCTGCTCGGTAAAACCTGATCGATTTTTCAAGCGAGGAGGTAGATAGTGTTTGAAAGCTGTGCTTTGTGCGCTGTCTATCTTCAGAACGCCTCAATCGAGTATCAAGCTCATGCTAATACGCATTCTCAACTCCTTCGCTATGCTCAGATGCCGGGTATCTTATAATGCTCTCAAGAACGCCAATACCTCCAAATCTTATCCCGAGCTAAGTGATCTCCTTCCCAGTCGCCCTCAGTTCAACATAAAAATTATTCATCGACGGCCCATCCCTAACCTTCACTTTCCCAAACACCTCCTCCTTTCCCTCTCCCTTCCCTCTTAACTCCCACAACCAATAAACCAACTTCCTACTCCCTTTCCTTTTCCGTAACACATATCCCAAACTCCCCATTATCTGTTCCAATCTCTCATCATCGAAATATCTCGAATTTAAAACACAAGGTGCCGGCAAAACCAAAAACAACATTCCTCCCTTGTTCTCCTCGTCCGGTTTCAAGAATTTCGTCGTTCGTCTTAACATCTCTCCCCTTCCTTCAGGTGTTGGAACGAAATTCAAAACCAGAGATAAAGATATGATGTCGAAGAAAGAGGAGGGGGAGGTTGGGAGAGGACGGAGCATGAAATCTTGTTTTAGGATTCCTGGGGCGACAGAGTTGAGATCGATTCGAAGAATTTCCGAGAAGAGGGAGGATTTCGAACATGCGTTTTTTGTGGATAGAGCGCCGATTTCTAGCATCCTCAAACACAAATTCTCCCCTTTAGGAGCTTTTTCTTGTGGCTTCTGACGAAGCCAATCTACCAAAACAATCGAAGAGTCTCCGCCGCGAGTTACGGATTGGCCGAGTATGGAAGCTTCTTGATACGCTTTTAAACCTCCCAGAGCGTCGAGTTCTGACTTGATTTGGGTGATGGTTTGAGGATCGGTAGCTGTTGCGAGGGATTTATTGAGTTGATGGAATTTTACGATTTTTGCTTGTGTGGTTTTTGAGGAGAGGGTTTTGGGAGTTGACTTTTGGGCAACTGGTGGACGCCCGGATTGTAGAGATTGAGGCTTCCTTTTCTTGTTGTTTGGTGCCATGGCCAGGTGTGAGTGGGAATTCAGTCTTGTAGATGTGGTTCCTGACCGGGAGTGTGTTTGTTCAGCTTTCTGGTTGCCAGCGATTTGGTGCTTTCTTGGATATGAAAGTGGATCTGGGCCTCGCTCTGGTGGTCAGATTGTTTTTGCTTGACGAGGCCAACTTCAGCGTGGAACATTCAATGTGAGGGAGGGCAGAGGCAAGTAGAAAGTGCGATCAGACCAGGCTTTGAACGATTGGCTTGGGCACATCCGGCGCTAGCTCAGGATATCCCGGGAATCTGGTTCATTTTTTGCAAGGAGTTTAGCGCATGTAGATGTGGGTCTTGCCGTATTGAAATCTATCAAAGACGAGAAGTCACTTCATCATCGGGAAACAGAGCATATGGCTCAACCAAAGCAATACCAGTCCGAGCAGGAACCGTAATGGCGATAGGAAAAACACCATAATCCGGGCTCTCGCTAGGCATCACGGCACATTTCCCACTCCTGGTCTCATCCCCGTTCAAATGACGAAGAGTCCGCAACTCTCCAGTCTTGCTGTCTATCACTTCCTTCTCTTCAAATCTGAGCAAGCCACTGAAGTACCCTCTCTCATCCAGGGACTTGAATTTCACTTGAAACCCCCAACCAAGAAGGAGGAATTGGTTATCTTGGAGATGAACTACAGCCCCACTGCCGGCTGAAGGCTTTCCGAAGACGAAAGACCGTTCGATAGTCAGATTCCAACCCGCCATGTCGACTCTTCTCACTTCTGAAGGATCTGTTCCATTGTCGTTCAGCTCGTCGAAGAAGAATCCGACACTTGCGTTCGTTCTTGTTTGAGCTTTGAGGACGATAGGGGCGACTGATGCCAGCAATTCATAATGTTTTCGGAAAGGATTCTCTTTCGGTGAAAGCGTGTCGATGCCGAAGGGCGCTGCTCCTAAGGCCTGATACGAGAAGTATGCCGCCCAGATTCTTCTGGCTCCGTACTCGTCTCTTCGCTGCTCGGGAATGAAAAGCGGTTGACCTCGATGACGATATTTCTTGCAGGAGATTTCGTAGTCGTTCAAATATACATCTGGAGCAATGAAATCTAGCCGAGGGGCGAAGGTCTGCCAGATATCGATTACTGTATCGTTGGCTCCTCCTGATGGGTAATGTCCAGGGAGACTTCCTCCAGCTGCGTCGAGGACTGTCAAAACAGCTTTGTTGAGATTCTTGTCTCGGTCGGCGGAACTGTAGTTCTGCCAGACGTTGGTGAACATTGGCAGAGGGTAGACTTCTTTGCCAGCTTCTGTTACGGTGTTTAGGTACAAGGCGTAGTGATATGCCATGAAGAGCTCATCGACGTGGACTCTGCTTCCCGGGATTTGTGCCCAAGTGATGTCTTTCTTGAAGCCGCACTCCCGCCATTCGCTCAAGGTGCTCTTCAATGTATCTGTAAGCCGGCTCCAGTCCCTTTCGAGAATCTCAAGCAAGGCAGACGGTACTGGCTCACGGAATCGTTGCTCAGCCAAGGCATTGCGATCTCGAGAGTCACCCAGAAGGCCAACCTCGTTCTCGACCTGTACCATGATGACGGTAGAATGCTCTTCATCGATGATCTTGATTTGGTGCATGAGATTCTTGAACGCAACAGCATCGGCTTTTTGAGCTTCCTCTCCAAACAACGAGAGACAATTGATTGCCTCGGATTCATTTGTTGATGTCCGAATCTCTGCCCTTGGAAAACGCTTCGGATTCAGCTTAACCCAGGATGGCGTGTATGAGGAGAGGCCTGCGACAAAGTCAGAAATGAACGATTACTGCCTATGATTGCAATACTAACCATTCTTGAAGCTGCCAAACCAAAGTAGAACCAATCGCATTCCAAATGTTCGAGCATCGAGGATCAACTTCTCAAGCTCTTCGGCATCGAAGGCGCCTTCTTCTGGCTCGAATTGCTCCCAAGTGATACATCCAAGGACCGTGTTCAGATTCGCAGCTTTGAGCTTCGGCCATTGCTCTTTCATGAAAGCGGCAGAAGTGAAAGACGAGTTTTGCAGCTCGCCGGCGAGCATGAGGAATGGTTCATCATTGACAATGAGTTGTTTTGAAAGCTCGGTTGAACGGAGATGAGGGATCTGAGAAGGAGCCATTGCGAGGAAAGAGTGTTCTGCTGTTGCGAGATAGAATCAAGAACAATATTCCAAGTCATTGGAGGATCAACACTTCGTCTACAGCTCTGCTCCGTAATGATTAGTGTGCCTTCCTAGCGTGACATTCATCTACAGGTACGGTCACCAATGAGAGCGCGACAAAGCCGAGGGAGGGCTAACTGCCGTTGCGGCTTTGGAGACTGTCGATTGGACGCCGTTTGACCCAAGAAAGTCAAAACCACGAGGAGTCTTCACGTGTCGCGAAGGTGGCTTGTGCAGACTGTATTGAGTCTAGATCTTCATATGTCCCATGGGAACATAAGTACGGCCATGGTCTGCTATGAGTTGATGGCAAACATTCTTGCCGACTTTTGCACTGCACGATGGAGAAATCCAAGGCTGCTCAGCGAGAACATGGTTCTGTCGAGATGACACAAGGCTTTCATGTGCCTCCAGTCACCTGGTACAAGGACCAGGGATTGCGAAGCTTGTACATCATGATGCCAATTCTGTTCCTGGGAGCCACGACCAATGGCTACGACGGCAGTCTTCTCAATGGTTTGCAGACGATGGATCCATGGCAGCAGTGTAAGATGCCAGATGATCGGCCAAGTAATACATAGCTGACGATCCGGCTTAGACTTCAACAACCCCAGCGGTGCGACACTTGGGCTGTACAGCGCCATTCTGCAAATCGGAGCCTTCTCAGCCATTCTCTTTTGTAGGTCAGAAGGTCGATGGATACGAAGCAGAGAGCTGACTTCTGATCAAGCATCGTATCTCGCCGATATCTTTGGACGCAGGTTCGGTGTTTCAGTGGGTGTTGTTGTGCTCCTAGTCGGTGTCATTCTCCAAGGTACGTCTTTGGCAATTTAGTCTGACTTCTGAGCTGGAAAGCATTGCAGTCGTCCCAGCTGTCGACTCTGGCATGTTCATTGGCGGTCGTTTCTTGGTCGGCATGGGGTATGATTGAAGGCTTATTACTCTTCGATACCGATCCTGACATCTCCAAAGGTCAAATCTTTCGCAAGGTTCAGCACCATTGCTTATCCTCGAACTCGCTCATCCAGCCCACCGAGGCAAGCTTACGACGATGTACAATACGCTGTGGTATCTGGGGTCAATATTTGCTGCGTGGACAGTCTTTGGCACAACAAAGTATACCACCAACACTGCTTGGCGCATACCAGTGGCTGTGCAGGCATTGATGCCGGCTATCCAGCTCTTCGGTGAGTTTCCACGATACGCGGTGGAGTATGCATGTTTACTGACGTACGTCGTGAAGGTGTCTGGCTCCTGCCCGAGTCTCCTCGCTGGTTGATCTCGAAAGACCGTGAGACAGAGGGTCTGAATATATTGGCAAAGGTAGGCAGCCTCGGATCATAGCATGGTTTCAAGACTGATGTGAATCAGTATCACGCCAATGGCGATGCCTCGAACAGCTTCGTGCAAGCCGAATTTCGTGAGATTTGCGATACTATCCGCCTGGAAAAGCAGTACTCAAAGCAAGGCTGGAAGGTCATGGTCCAAGGCCGCGGCAACAAAAAGAGGCTGATGCTTATTGGTCTTGTGGCATTCTTCAGTCAATGCTCTGGCAACGGCCTGGTTAGCTACTACCTTCACGACATCCTTGAAAGCGTGGGAATGACGGATTCATATGACCAGGCCGTGTTCAATGGAGGGTTGCAAATCTGGAGTTTCCTCGTCGCGATCGGATTCTCGGCTATGCTGGTTGATCGCTTTGGCCGGAAGAAACTGTTTCTCATTGCTGGCATTGGAATGCTGGTAACATTTACCATCTGGACCGCGTGTTCCGCAGTGTATGCTCAGACCGGCAACCAAGGAGCAGGAAAAGCAGTTCTGGCCATGATCTTCCTCTTCTACGGCGTTGCTGGTTTCGCCTGGCCTGGACTTACAGTCACCTACTGTGTCGAGATTCTGCCATTCAATATTAGAGCCAAGGGACTGGCCTTGAACATGGCTTTTGTCTCCTGTGCATCTGTAAGTGTTCCTATGATGCTGAAGTATACGTCAATGCTGACAATCGGCCAGATCTTGAACCAGTACGTGAACCCCATCGGTCTCGAGCGCATTGGCTGGAAGTTCTACTTCGTTTACATCGTGATTCTCGTCATCGAGGTCATTTGCATTTGGTTTGTGTTCGTAGAGACCAAAGGCTTGACGTTGGAAGAAGTAGCACACTTGCTCGATGGGCCAGATTCGCCCGTGTTGGATGACATGTCCAAGATGGATAACGATCTTAAGACTGCCACGGCTTCTGAGCATGTAGATGATGTGAGTGTGGTGGCCAAGTCGGCCGGTAGATAGCGGAATGAAGTACATAGGAGCAGCCAGGATATTCGAAAGATGAGCATCGTTTGCGATTTGACCATGACCAATGACCATCATTTCGACCTCCTCGAGTTGTTAGCATCCACTCGAGCGAGACCGAGTCGTGAGCTGAAGCGCTCCACTCTGGGCAATGCTTTAACAGAATACCTTGCTTCCTTGAACGTAGACGGGTGTCCAGTCGACAACTCGTGTTGGCCAAATGCATGCATAGTGATCTCGTGCCTCAGCTTGGATAGTAGTACGGACCGTCTGCAGTCGGCGTAGAGGCAGCGGAGTAACGTCCAATCAGCGTCCATGAAAGCCGCAACGCCAAAAGCTATAGCTTCTCCAAACACCCGTAAATGGCGCCAATCGTCACTGGCTATCCGAAGTGCACTTTTCTGTAAGGCGATTTCTGCTCATCTCGTATAGTGATTGGTGGTAAAAACGTTGCAGATTTCCCCACGGGGTCTGTGTCGCGGAGGTGCATGTGTTGCAGAGATGGAGGAATAGACACACATCTCGTAGATATAAAAGACCCAAGACGTGTGTTGATTCTCAAGCCACAAAGCCATTGAGTGCCTGTTTGAACCAAGATGGTTTTCCTCGCGGCACTTCTTGCAACCGCTGCGTTTCTGTCTGCGGCAGTGGCAAGCCCGACTTCGCTTCACTCGAAGAGTCCAGCGCCATTCAGCAACTTCAATGACAACACGGTATTCGTCCCGGCCTCCAACTATACCAGTTGGCGAACCATCTATGCCCGCACACTGCAGCTCTCCAACAACTCTTTGATCATCTCTTGGGAAGACTACGACCCAGTTCCGGGGCCGCAGCAGTACTTCCCCATCTACAAATCCGACGATGGCGGTGCGACATGGCAAAACTACACCAGGGTCTATGACCAAGTCAGTAAGTGTGAAGATGTGAAGCTCTCTTTCTAGACACACATAGCTAATGACCTTTGCTTTGCGTAGACGGCTGGGGTCTCCGCTACCAGCCATATTTCTACATGCTGGACCAGGCATTTGGCGGTTATCCAGCTGGTACGATCCTTCTTTCCGGTGTCTCCACGCCCTCGGACCTCAGTCAGGCGTACATTGAGCTTTACGCCAGCACCGACAATGCCCGCACCTGGAGATTCGTCAGCCACATCGCGTATGGCGCAGGTCCAGAGACAGTGACGAATGGCAACAAGGCAGTCTGGGAACCCTTCTTTTACATGTACAATGGCCAGCTCATCTGCTATTACTCTGACCAAAGGGATTCCGCACATGCCCAAAAGCTGGTCACTGTGACGACCAAGGATCTGAAGACATGGTCCAACCCCGTGAATGCTGTCGCTCAGCCAAATTATGGCGATCGACCAGGCATGGCGACAGTGGCGTACATCAAATCGACCGGCAAGTACATCATGACATTTGAGTACTGTGGTGGACCAGATGCTGGCGGTTGCCCGGCGTATTACAAGGTCGCCAGTTCCCCACTCGGCTTCGGCAGTGTCGATGTGCAACCCATCATCTCCAATGACTCCAGTAAATTGATTCCCAACGGCTCGCCATACGTGGTCTGGACACCGAAACCAGGCGCAACCGACGGATCGGGTGTCATAATCATGAATGGAAATTCTCGAGAAGAAGTCTTTATCAACGACGATTCCGCGGGCGTAAACGGCTGGAAAGCAGTGAATGTGGGTCAGTGGTCTGCGTACTCCCGCAGCCTGCGCATCATCCGAGACAATGGGAAGAGCAAGCTGCTCTTGGCCAATGGTGGCAATATGGGCTGCAATCCGTGCACAAACAACTTCGTTGCGGTCGGTGTTGTCGATATCCCGACATGATTCAAGATGGACTTGAGGGCGAACAAGCTTTGTCGCTTCGTAAAGACGGGGCGAGTAGAGAGTCTTCGTAAGACAAGATGGAAATCAAAGTTTCACTCCCAGAGAGTAGCCATAGCATTTGTTACAAATCGCTCTCGTTCGTCAAGATCACGCTCAGTTGCACCAGTTCTGTACCGCTCATCTGAGTGCAGGCTATTGAGGTGATCTGTATCTCGATCATCTAGCGGCAGCGAATGTTCGAGTAAGAAGCGTACCATCCATTTGTCAATGCGGTGGGTGTTAGGATCCACCGATCGCAAGCATGCATTTTGGAACGTCGAAAGACGCGAGATCGTTCGCTCCAGGCTTGGCCAAAATGTTCGCATCTCAATAAGAGCGACGAAATTAGAGTTCAAATGTGCTCTTGTGGCATCTAACTCGTCTTCGCTCCCAAAAAGCAGCATGTGCAGCAGGACTGAGGATGACACAACAGTCATGTGGCCCACCGTCGCATAAACTGCTTCGCAACCTGGATTCTCGCGTGACCTTTTGAGCAAATCGCTGTAGGCAGAAGCATGAAACTTGCATCGACTCGCATACTCTTGTGCTGCTGCTGTGGCCGTTGGACGCTGTAGGTCAAGATACTGGAAAAACAACAATGTTGAATAGTGATGGTAGCCCAGATGTAGAGCTACGAAGGGACCCCCAAGGCCTTTGGCAGCATGGGCCTTGAAGGTGTGCTCATCCAAACGCATCGTGGGAGGCAAGCCTGCGAGCCATTGATCCAGCCGCTGAGAAATGTGCTGCACTCTCTGATCAGCCTTCACGTCGTCGAGGCTCCCATCTACCAGTCCTATGTTTAGACTCTGTACATCGGGGAATATTTCGACCAACGTGAGCATGTACGCCCAAAGGCCCGAAGTCGTTGGCAGAGTCAGATCTTGCATGGTGGCCCTTTGAAAGGCTTTTTCATCGGCAGGGAGTTTGACCGTTTCATTAGTGGTATACAGTTGACGCGGGAGACCAAGTCCAGCACTACACCAATGATCGGCCATGTACAGGGTCCACCATACCCTGCTCTTTGTTTCTTGGAGCACGACAGGTTCCCCGATGTTGATCCTGTGAAGCTTCAGGATATGCGCCATGCGGTTGGCGATCCCGAAGTACAATGTCTCGGCAGAAGGGGATAATTCAGCGGCACATATGTTTGCCAACAGAACCAGAGTCTGAACATTGGCCAGACAGATGTTCTCCAGATCGGCTTGAACTAGTCGCTTCGCTTCCTGGCTGAGGGGTTTCTGGAGAGCATGTAGCTCGACATCCTTGCTCAAGCTACAGCCGAGACTGCAGATACTGTACAGGAGTTGCTTAGGCACCGTCCCACGCTCGATATCTGTCCACAGGGAAGCCACGTGGAACAGACTGTGCGGTCGATCGTGAATGAGATGGATGTACTTCTGGACTAGATCATCGACCGTAGACGGGTCGAGGATGATCTGGATATTGTCCGAAGTGAATTGGATACCAAGATGGCGAGGGGAGTCTGAAGGCGCTGCGATGATTCTGGACTCGCCTGTTTTCTGTCGTTGGACCAAAGAGCATGAATGATTGTGCTTCACACACTGGCGACAGCCGAATTCAGTCAGGTCGGTGCATCTGCGCTTCATCGATCTGCATCGCGTGCAGGCAATCGCTCGTCGCATCGCCGCGCATGGTCGCGATCCGTGTGAGAGTGTAGAATATTTTGTGGTGGATGTATAGAATATATTGGGAAGGGCCATCTACGAGCGGGAGGCGGAAGTGCCTTGTTTCTTGCCTTGGCACGTCAAACACGTGACCTTTAGGGCTAGGGCTGAAGAACATTCCCCTTTCCTAGTGTTGATCGTGGCTGTCAGTTCGTTTCAACTTTCGGCGGTGGCCTGATTCGACAATGCGTATCATAACTCTAGGGCCAATATCGCTTAGTCTCCAAACCGATATATCGCTAAACCGATCTTCCTCTAAGCCGATTTCCGCTCGGATAACGACCTTCCGTATTAATTAGAACCTTGAATTCTAATTGTCTTTACTTTGTTTTTCTAAGGCTCCTAGAAATTTAGAAAGCCGAAATTCTTAGAAGCCGAGATTTTTATACTTAAACAATATAATAAGTAGAGATCTATAGTTATATAATATATAATAGATAGAGAATTAGACCTCTATATAATCTAATATCTATATTATCTAATACTTATATAATCTAAAGCCTATATATTTTAAAGCAAATAGAATTTAAAGACTAAGTATTTATAGAGTATTAAAATATATCGCTTTTAATAAATAATTGCGTCTAATATCGCCTTGCCTAATACGGTATCGATAGTAAGGTCTATACAAGTCTATACAAGGCTTTATACGAGTACCGAGAGCAAACCGATTTAGAGCAAGATCGGTTTGGCGACATATCGGTTTAGCGACTGGGTGAAATTCGACTTTTGGCGGGGGTTATGATACGCATTGTAGGTTTAGGGCGCCAGGCTTTCATGTTCGGACTCGCTAAGGGCGCATCTTCTTGGCCCCACCTCTGGCTTAGAAACATTATACTCTACGGGACGGGTTTGTTTTCACACAGCTATTCTTCGAGATGATAGATAACAATCCTGCTTGCTGACGAAGATCTGGTATTTGCTTGGCTACAAATTGAGCTGCCGCGTATGGGCTCGCAAGCCAGATCTATCGGTCACGAACGATTGAAGACACATCCGCGTAAGTTACGTCTTCATTGCCATACGAGATCATCTATGCTCCATTTCTCAACGGCTTTGCCGTTCCTTTAGCATAGACCTGTCCCGATGCTCTCCAGTCAGGCAGCTTTGACATTTGTTCATTCATGAAGCGCGTTGTTCCAACCATGTACCTTCACAGGAAATCAGTAGTGCTCGAGACGAAGAACATCCCTCACATACCTGCTTTCAAACATGATACCACAGTTATCGTTTCCGATCCTGAACGGTTCCAGCTTCGCAGCTACTGCCTTCTTGAAATCGTCTGGTGCCGGACCATGCGGGATCATGGTGTTTGTCAAGCTACACATGCCGTGTAACTCCTTTGGGAGAGGTTCGACATCGAAGCCACCTTCTACCAGGAATATGAACTCAGACATGGTGTTCATGTGGTAGTATGGAGGCCTGAAGCAGTCTTCCATGACCAGCCATCGGGGTCCGAAGAGTACGACGTCCAGAGCCGCTTCTCCTGGTATCGCTGATGGACAGGTCAGTACTGTGAAGATCGAAGGGTCTGGATGGTCGTATGAGGTTGACCCAAACGTGTTGAATTTGCCGAAATCGTACTTGTAAGGGTATGAAGTGCCATGCCAGCCAACAACATTGAATATGCTACCTGGGTAGCGGGCAGTATATAGACGTCCTGCCATTCTGATTGTGATATGCATGTCGGCATCTGAGTCATCAAAGTCGGCGGTTGGCACCTCGAAGTCGCGAATATTGGCCAGTCCATATGTTCCTATGGGCCCAAGCTCTGGCAAGTCAAAATGGCCACCAAAGATCTCAACACCATAAGCTCGGACAGGACCGTCGGGCAAGGTGACCTGAAACTTGATTCCGCGAGGAAGCACGACAAGCTCTCTAGGGCGGACACGAAGCCGACCTAGTTCGGTGCGGATGTCAAGCGTGCCTTGCTGTGGGACCAAAAGGAGGTCACCATCGCAGGTCGCATAAGCTTGGTCTGGGGCCATGTCTTTGCCCGCAAGTAGAACGTAATAGGACATGCCCTCTTTCAGCGTTGGATCTCCAGCACCTCCAATCTTCGTCAGACCTTGGACGAAGTCTGCTTTCTGATTGATAGGCCGAGGAGCCCACGCGGAACGCTGAGGCAAGTAGTCCATCGACTCATCTTGCGTTGGTCCAGAGACCGGCTCAAACTCCGAGATGGCAACTGTAGGTTTCAGACGGTACAGCCAGGTCTGCTTCGTGTCTTTCCGGGCTGTCGTGAACGAAGTGCCAGAAAGTCTTTCCGCATACAGATCATGTTTGTTTCTCTGAGGTACGTTGCAGCCGTCTGGCACGATCCCAGGAAGTGCCTCAGATCTAAAGAATGCGTTAGTGATTGGCATCTGCTTTGTTACTGTCGAAGTCGTACTGATGATATTGATTGAAGCCGAATAAGTAGTCAAGATTGTCCTCGTGATGGAACCTCGATGTGGTCCTAGCCATGGTGGAGCAATTCCCTGCTTTGAAAATGTCCTAAGTCGTTAGCAGCATCATGAATATATATACCAGAAATAAGATATACAGCTCTCCTCCTTTGTGCTTACGCAAGCGGGGATACAACTCGTGAGGAGCTTGCTGGACAGAGTTTGTAGACCTAAGGCATGGCGTCGAAACTTGCGAGAACAATATCGCCAATAATGATCTGCTGTGATGAGTTTGATGACTTGTATCTCGAGATTCAGAAGCCCCAGTTGAGATGCAAGCCATGGCAGAGTAGAGCCGCCATAGCCTTGATATTTACCGCGACCGCATTCTTTCGCAATATCGGACCTAGGCAGAGTTTGACACCGCATACAACGTGACACAGCTTCTCGCATCGCATCACAGGCAATTTCAGAAGTATAGACATCGGCTGAGATTGTGGTGTCCGAGCAGAAAGATCCGGCTCCGAGCAATGATCAGATGCAGAAAGCTCACAAGGTGCAGCTTCCGAGGTATCCGCTGGCAGTCGTTTCTTGTTCACAGGGCCTGTCATTGGGGCGTGGCCGAGAAGTGCTCGCATGGCATTGAAATAGTTGTCATTCTGCGAAGTCTTGGAGTATGCGAGCAGCGCCTAGGGGACAGAGGTGGAAGTTGGGAGCAGATGGAAGGAAAGGAGGCTGGCTTGAAGCGTTCTTGCTCGAGGCGTCCGATTGGACAGAATTTGTGGATACCAATGACATGACATACCGCCTTACACTTCTCCTTGCACTTTCCCATTATCTTTCTCTCACATCATCATGCTCTGAACTCAGCGACCTACGTACTGCCCACAGAGAAATCATCATACGCTAAAGCGTCAATACATGGTTTCTCTTTTACAAGACTGCAACGACAACGAAGACCGACAGAACAAGCAGCAGCCGCGATGGACTCAATGCAAGGCCGATCGACTTTGCTTTTGCTTTCACTTTCATGTCCTTCATCATACTTTTGGCCTCCATTGCTGCCAGATCTTGCCCCGTGAGGTTCCATCTCACGCGCGCAATGCCATTGTTGCCGACCATCCATATCTCAGTCAAATTTGGTCCAGTCCACGCAAAGTTTTGAGTGGTGAAATTGGTCTGGACGCGAACGATGAGCGATCCATTTTCATCAAGCACATCAACCCCTTTGTCAGTGGCTATGCTATGTCAGAGTGCTGCGACCCAGTGCTGAAGAATCAGAAGACCTACCTGTAGCAACAAGACCATTTGCAGCCACTTTGACGCCATCCGGAACACCATCTGGCGAATAATAGATCGGCTTCTTGTTCATGAGCGACAGACCATCTTCAGCGACATCGAACTTGTAAAGTGTCCTATACCCGCTTTGGTTCCACGAATTCAGAGGTGGACCGTCTTGGAGAATCGACCCACGAAATGCATCTGTGTCGCTGATGTACATATGCTTTCCATCTGGACTCAGGTCGATACCGTTCGGCTGACCAAGACTGTCTTCGACGACGCGTACCTCGCCAGTCTTTGGATCGAAGCGGTACGTGGCTGCTCGAAGTTGTGGTGGGGTGTCAACTAGTCGCTGCCACCAGGAGTAGAGCGGATCTGTAAACCAGATGGAACCATCCTTGTGATTCACGATCAGGTCGTCCACGCAATTGAAGTAATAGCCGTAATAGTTGTTCAGCAAAGTCACGGTCTTGTTGGTCTTCGGGTCGAGAGTTCGGATACTTGGTCTTTGCTCAGTGCCTCCGATGCTGTTGTTTCCACCCGATGCGCCTAAGACGAGTCAGTTACTCTGTCCAATATATGAGAACGGATTCTCGTACCCCAGTATATGAGACCGTTGTAGAAGGTGCCTCCATTCGGCGCGTATACTGGAGGGTCACTCAGGTACTCGCTCAAAGTGGGCGGGTCGGCACCAAGGTCCACGACTAGCTGCGGCAGTGTGCCTGGAGGCTGGCCGAGAGTGGCGAGATACAATTTATTCAGATCTGGCACAAAGACTGGGGCTTCATGTACGGCTGGGCTGACAACGAACATGAAATCATACGTTGGGTTGTCGCCAAGGATTTCCCAAGCGCGATCCTCATCGAAGACCACAAATTCTGCATCTGCAACCATTTCGAATGAAGGATCATTTGGTACCATGGTCTCCCGATACAAAGGGCCAACCGATGCATTGCTATTGCTACCTTCGCGAAAGAAGTGGTATGGCATTACCGCCGAATATCTATGGATGCAGACGACATTCGCCGACGATGGGCCGCATCTTCTGACCAGTGGAGTCGTGACTCCTGGAGGCTGTATGGCTGTATTGTTGGCATCGTAAGTGGTTTGAGCATACGCGATGGCCACGAGCCAAGTTGCGGCAGACAGAAGTGTGCCGCGTATCATTGTCGCCAAGACCAGAATCGAAGACAAAATTTCCAAGACTTCCAACGAAGTACAGCATACTGGCGCCGGCGCATAGCCTTACACATATACTGGTACTTCGTCCGGCCGCTTTTCGCCCGGAAAGGCATTCTTTCAATCACTCGCACAGTCCTGCGAAGTTGGTGCGGAGAAGCTGTATCAAAGTGTGGAGAGAGCCTTGTCGTCGCGCTATGAGACCTGCTAAGTCATCAAAATAGCCCAATCAAGGCGAGCAATGCTTTCTTTGCCCCTGGCAAACGAAGTCAAGAACCTGGTCGTCCTCGCGAGACTCGCTTTCCAGGAACGCGACGCAGTAACACGCCTAGCATTGGTCCAGTCACCTTGAACTTGCTCGCTTCTTGGCAGGCAGCGGCAGTTACCTGAAGGTCTTCATGGGCATCAGGACTCTACTTTGCCGTGTGGAAGGATGTTTGACAGCCGACCAGCCCGGAACACCACTGGAGGAGCTTTATCCGTCTTGGAAGCGGCCGCGCTGTGGCCTTCCAAAAAGCGTTTCGGGAGCGCTCGTGACGTTGGGAAGAAGCAGTGCTTGCCGAGCGAAACTTCGTGTAAGCATGTTGTGAAGCTATCGCGAGGAGTCAGATGCCACTGTGCCATAGCTGCCGTTGCGGAAAGCTCAAGAGCTGGCGCAGCTTCCTTGAAGGCACGTGCATTTCCGTGCTCATGTTGCGGATCTCTACTTATCGAGTACGGTGTGTTCTTGTACACATTCCTCGCGCGCCGTTGCAGATGTTAAAAGTCTGAGATATCGTGCCTCACATGCAAGTCGAAATTGTGGGGCTAATGAAGACACTGCCATCCCTGAATCACGATGTAAGTATTCAACATCTCTCGTGCCATCACACCTCCAATGG
The DNA here is from genome assembly GCA_014298035.1 of Pseudocercospora fuligena. Taxonomy (NCBI): domain Eukaryota; kingdom Fungi; phylum Ascomycota; class Dothideomycetes; order Mycosphaerellales; family Mycosphaerellaceae; genus Pseudocercospora; species Pseudocercospora fuligena. The sequence continues at coordinate 183,419 of JABCIY010000338.1, read as the reverse complement.
GCGGTGTAATCTGCAAAGCTCTCGCACCACACCCGCTTTTGCTATAGAATTCTCCATGCACCCTGGCGAAGCTGAGGCGATTCTCAAATAATGCCGGCCGGCCAGTACACAGGATCTGAACAGAAACGAAAACCTTCCGGATCGCAAACATATTCGCCGGTTCAAGTACAAAGCCGATCCCAATCGCACGCACAATCCTACTCCCGAACAAATCCTCTGGGATCTCATCAAGATCTACATTTCGCTTGTCAGCGTTGCCCCTGCAGAAGATGAAACAGGCACAATCCATCCATCCAAGTCCAAGATCAAGATCCTTTCTTCTCCACTCAACAAGATTCTTACATACCTGCTTGCATTTCTTTCGGCTCGCCAATAGTTCTAATGCAGAGAGATATCGAAGGAGCGGATGCGCCTTTATGTGGTCGGGTCAGAAGATGAGACAGACTCAATCCGTCCGTTCACGATCCTGTTCTCCACTCAACAAGATTCTTACATTTCGGAGAATATTTTTCGGCTTGTCAATAGTTCATGCAATTGAACGAGGCGACATCGGATGATGTGTTGTAGATGATGAAACAGGCACAATCCATCCATCCATCAAGATCCTTCCTTCTCCACTCAACAAGATTCTCACCTGCTTGCGGTTCGGAAATTTTTCTTTCAGCTTGTCAATAGTTCATGCAATGCGGTGCAAAGAAGTATTGTATTCACGTGGACTGGGTTCGGTGTCGGATAATGTGTTGTATGTATGTCGGGTAGTGTGTTGTCCGTCTTTTGACCGGGTCTCCTCTCTTCGGCCTTGGATATGTAGGTATGAAGTCAGTTCTTCGTTCACGTCGGATGCGAACAGGAAAGCGGAGCGGTGCGGATGTTGAACTGGCAAGGAGACAATGCGAAGAGCTTAGGTCGGTGTGCGAAGGCAAAAAAAAAAAAAGTTGAAGCGCAGCTCCGATGTGAAAAAGGTAAGCACAACTTCGTCAAGGCCGGACCTGGAGGCAAAGTTTTGTTGATCGCGCAAGGAGAATTGAGGCACAAATTGATATGGCTTCGAGCCTGAACTACTTTCAATGGTCATCATTACCGCTAAAGGTGATCAAGATGCGCGCCTGAACAATGCTTCCGCATTCTTTTTGGTAGATACATAGCAGTATACGAAATGGTCGACTCAGCGACACGTTCTAAGAAACCCTCTTCAGCCGCTCATGCTGACTATCCTTTTTACAACATCTAATTTACAACATGCGGATTGGCAGACCGTTGATGGTGCGCTTGATCTTGGCCTCAGTAGCGTTGCAGGTTGGGGTGAAGACACCGAGATCATAGAGCCATGCGCCGCTGTTGAACTCGGAGTAGACAGTGTTGATCAACCATGGCTCGTCCTTGTTGCTCTCGTTGCATGAGACCTCCAGAATGATGATACCAGTGACTTGCTGCTCTGGCTGGACGGTGCCGGGGGCGCTTGACTTCCATCGGAGCGCGACAAAGTCGCATCCGTGCCACACGTTGAGAGTCTCGAATGGAATGTTTGGTTGAGAGCCCTGGCCGGCCTCGAAGGCTTGAAGGCCGCTGAAGGTGGCAGATCCGAGAGGTTGTGGGCCGTTAGGGCAGCCGTTGTTGATGAGCTCGTTTACAGAGTCGGAGTAGTCAGTGAAGTCCTGTGTGAGGTAGGCTTCGGCAGAGGCGTTGGAGTAGTTGGTGATGAGGGTGCGGAAGTTGTCGGCGACCTTTTGAGCACCAGCGTCGTCAATGCAGCCACCTTGACCTCCTCGTCGTCCAAGAGAGGCAGCAGAGGCAAGGCCAACAAGGCCAGCGAAGAATGCGGCGCGCATCTTGATTAGGTGGTAGTTGGAATAGTGTCTGAACGATTGACTTGAAGTTGATGCGTGGCCTTGACCTTGACTGCAGCTGGAGAGTTGTGCGTGTGGAAGCAGGTGGAAGGAGGTGTTCTGCTGGGACGTCACCACTGTTTATGTACCTGAGAGTCGCCACAAAGGGAGCTTCAGTTTTGCAGGTGGGAATACTGTTGTGGTAAGTCAGCAATCCTGCAGTTCAGGATCAAGAGTCCATCCTAATCATAGCTGCAGCTCGATTTTGCATTGGCGCTACTGTCGACTAGGTTCGCCCGTCCAGTTGGAGCATAGCGAGTAAGGCATGGTCTCTGCACATAAGGCTACCAGCAGCAAACGGGATGACGGCGCCTGTGGTGACAGACGAGTCTGCAGGCCAAGGGTGGAGTGCACCATGGCACTGCTGCTTAATCGCATGCAAGACCGGCAAGGGTGTGCATCAAGCGTCCTTAAGCAGCAATACTCCAGTCTTAGCTGAGTGCGCTTCCTGGCGCAGAGGCGGAGTCGTTCGCTGCTGCTTGCGTCCAAATAAGCATCAAGCTTTTGAACGAAGTGGAGCCGTGATCGCCGCTTGGGAAAAGCCACCACAGCCGTTGTAGCCTCAGCCGTGATCCGAGAAGCACGTCGCGCCAGTGAAGATAGCGAGGAGCATCGCACACGACAAAACAATTGTTGACAACGGGTAACTGCAGCATGCACAATCCGTTGTGTTCCTGAAGCAAGTAGGATTCGGTAGGCGAGACTCTGAGGAAATGAAGGTCATTTCGACTGCCGGTGAGACGGAGAATTCTGGATCTGCGTTTTCGCTCGATTCATTCAGCTGAGACGTAGGGCCCCTACTTCCATGCGGGTCTTCTGCAGAACGACGTATCCCTTGCCAGCGTGTGGGAGCGGTACGCAGATGGCTGCTTCATGGCACTCGCGTGCAGGCGGGTGTTGTTCGACATTGCCAATCATGTTCTGGTGATGGAACCAGCATGTCCGGAGAAGAAGTTGGAGACCCGTTCACCGCGATACATCTCAAACAGAACGTCCATTCTACTATTCAGTCAGCAACAGCAGTGCATCTATACAGATGAACGTTAGCAGGATCAGTATTCACAAAGGAGAGGGTAAGCATGAAGGCGCGTGATTGTTCGATATGTGAGACGTTCGTGTTGCACGGCAGTTTCTGTACCCAACCACAATTACGATCTGCCACGACAACGTCCAACCGAAAGGCAAAGATGTGGTGCCGAGCCCACCTTGTGGAGGCAAGCCACAGCCGAAAGGGAGATTTGCCTGTCTTGGAGAGCTTCGCCTGATCTTGTGTCGCTTCTTCGCAATGCTTCCCTTGGAAGGTTGCGCAGCGCTGGTGTCGGCATGGTCCAGAGCAGCATCGGTCGCACAACCGGGATGGAGCTTTGCTGTCGGGTGTCGGCAATATTCTGGGATCAAGAATCAAGGGAGGATCCCGGCAATACCACAGTCGATGGTAGAAATGCGAAAGTGGTAGGGAAGAAGTCTATCGAGCCCGCTTTGATGAGCTGGATGGTGAGTCGCGGACACACTTCGCTCTGGAAGGTAGTTGTTGCGGTGAAGGAACAAGAGAGAAGCGAAAGCGAGAGCAAGAAGTGGCACGTCTCCAGTCCAAGCAGTTCTCATCAAAGTCTTCCACTGAATGTTGATGGCCAGCTTGATGGATGGTCGGAGTTTGAGCTCACAAGCTCCGATGGCAACTACGTAGCTTCACATGCTAGGCAAGAGCTCTTGCGCGTGGACAATCTTCACCTTCACCTTCACCATTTTCATCGCCTTCATCAGTTTTGCCTCGCTTGCTGCAAATTGAGTGAATTAAAGTCGCGCTTACCTTGAGAGCAAACTCGCAGCTTCCACCTCCAGCGCCGCGAGAATGGTAAGTACATTCCAGCTTCGTCATCGCTGGAAACCAGAACCTCTAATATCCACCTCAGTCATTCTACAACTTCGACGACTCCGACCCGATGATGATGTACCGTCAAGCGATGGCTCGCGGTGGTCGCCCTCGACGCTTTGACGAATACTATCGCTGCTATCCGATCGCCATGATGCCAGGACCTGAGCGGCCAGCAGCCAACCACGGCGGCAAAATGTTCCTACCAGCCTCAGCCCTCGATAAGCTCACGCAGCTCCACATCACATATCCTATGCTGTTCGAGATTGGCACGAAAGACAAGAATACGCATGCAGGCGTGCTCGAGTTCACGGCAGAGGAGGGAAGAGTCTACCTACCATTTTGGATCATGACAGTGCTGGGTCTTGAGCCAGGTGACCTGATGCAGTGCAAGAGTACCGATCTGCCGCCAGGAAACTTCATCAAGCTTCAGCCACAAGACGTCAACTTTCTCGATATCACAGATCCGAAAGCAGTGCTTGAGCAGGCGTTCCGGAATTTCAGCTGTTTGACGCAAGGCGATGTGTTCACGTTTGAGTACAACAAGACGGTCTACGAGATCGCAGTATTGGAGGTCAAGCCACAAGGAGAGAAAAAGGCAATCAGTGTACAAGAGACAGATCTCGAAGTCGATTTCGCAGCGCCAGTAGGCTATCAAGAACCTGTGAAGGGCAGCGGTACAAGCACACCTCGAAGCGTAGGATCGATGATGGCAGGCAAGGGAGGTCTGATGCACTCAGAAGGAACCATGGCACAAGCGATCAACTACAATAGCATCAAACCCGACTCAGATGCTGCAGCAAAGGGACATGCGAAAGCCGCATCCGCCTTTTCCGGCGCAGGTCAGCGACTCGTAGCGAAGAAGGGCAAGGGTGCAGCTGCCACACCTGCGAGCACACCTGGTACCAGCACACCGATACCAGGACAAGAAGGATCCGTCAACATTCCAGGCCTTGCGCCAAAGACTAAGACGCGCATGAATGGACCTCAGCCGCTGCGATTACCGCCCGGCAAACTCTTCTTCGGATACGAAATCAAGCCTCTCAAGTCGAAAGAGCAGCAGGCTGAAGAAGAAGCGAGCAAGAAGCAGAATTTCAGTGGCGAAGGTCAGAGTCTTCGGGCTAAGAAGAAATGAAGTGGCACATCGCACGAGAATGATTTAAATTGAGACGATTTCATGACCTGAACTTGAGCATAGCGCGGCGTTTGGAAGAATGGTAGATGGATAGCATGGTTCGACGCCATAAGCTGAGAGGGCTGGAATGGATATGCATACAGCGGTAGCGAAAACATCGCTCAACCTAGAGAACTCGTTGATAGTCTAGGAATACACGCACACACGAAAAGGCGTGTTTGATGATTCTCAAATTCTTTTCAGCCCCCATAGAGAAGGCTTTCCGCCGAGGCTGTAGATGTGGCAGTCCTTCTCATCTCCACCACCCAAGCTGACCTCATCCTTGCGTGCATTCATGCAATGCACTGCAATGCAAAAAACACAACCATGGTTTGCATGCCAGTCTGACAGCCCCTCTAATGCAGGAACTATTGTTTTTCTTGCCACATCATACCACCTCCACAATGCCGCGCGTAAGCAGCCAGAACCACCCCTCGAACGGCCAAGGCTGATGCCGAAACAGAACCACATCGGAATGTCTACTGCTTCTGTTTCTTATTGGCAGGTCCATCCTCCTCCTCATCATCAGAAACCTCAGCATAAATCGTCTTAGGCTGCGTCGTCTTCCACGCATTCGTAAAAAGCGGATCTTTCTCAGCTTTCTCCGCATATTTCAATAACGCTTCCCTCGGATCTTCATCTCTGAGACTCGAAAGCGGAATTTGAGATTTCACGTATTCTTCATCAGGATTGTTTTTCGCGAAAGGTGTTGTTGCGGGTTGATGTGGACGGCGAGGGTCTCGGGAGCGGCCTGAGGCTGTGAGTCCTACGGTGGGATGGCGGGAGGCGAAAGATGCGGTGTTGGCTCCGGCGCCTCCGCCTGGGGTGATGATTGCGTCGCCTGAGATGCCTTGGGAGAGGTCGGTGGTGAAGTTGGGGTCGTCGTCGATGTGTCGACGTTTGGGGGCGCGGGACATTACGTTTTTGGCGCCGTTGAGGGAGGTGGTGGGGTTGTAGAGGATGTGGGTTTCCGAGTTCGCTGAGCCGGTGACGATTTGGTTTAGTTTTGGGTGCCAGAGGACTGTGATTAGAGAGCTGCCTGGAGTCACAGGTGTGATGAGCTCGGGCTTCAGTGTGCCTGGGTTGAGAATGTGTAGCTTTCCGTCGATAGAGCCTGTCAGGATGCTCGTTGAGGTTGGGGAGAAGCGGATATTGCTTGTCGGATATTGAGATGATGTCGATGTGTGTGTCATGCTCGTCACTGGAGTCTTGAATTTGCGAGTGTCCCAGAGCTTGATCGTGTCATCTCCTCCTCGGGTGACGACCATGCGACCTGCTGAGTCGATGTCCAGTCCGCTTGTCCATGTATTCGGTGTGTGGGCGTCCCTAATTTCTGCCGCTGGCCGTGAGTATGGTCCTTCGCCGCTCCACATCACAAGGCTACCATCCAGCGCAGCAGACACCAACACATTGTTGCCGCCTTGTATTGGCGAGCCCCAAACCACGCTTGTCATCCGTGTCCGCCCCGCAGAACCTGCCGCTCTTGATTTGTGCACAATGACTTCTTTCTGCTGTCTTGGGTTGTTGATGTCCCATATTCGCAATGTGCTGTCTGTGCCTGCTGTCACACATAAATTTCGATCGGTCGGATGCCAGCATCCTGTCGTGACTTCACTGATGTGTCCTTTGGTATTGTGCATGTCTCGCAAGTACATATCTCCTTTCACAAACTCGCATATCGTCTCGCCATCTCTGCTCAGCACTTTCGCATGTGGTAATGCAGTCGCTACCAGCACATGTCCGGCAGAGAGCGGATTGAACACTACCTGATTTACTGGATGTGTCTCAACTGTGGCTGAGCTCTTCGTTGCGTTCGGATCAACAGATTTGAATGCGCGAATTGTAGTCGGAGTCATGGATGCAAAATCGTGGAACTTGAGCGTGCAGTCCATAGAGCCTGTTATCAGTCGACCACCCGATGGGTCAAGCGTTGCAGCAGTCACGGCTCTTTCATGCGTCTTGATGACCATCTCATGCGATACTGGGTATTCATCGTCGTCGTCCGAATCGTCGTCATCGTCGTCATCATCATCATCATCATCATCGTCGTCCGAGTCTTCCTCTTTTCCCGAACCATCCTCGCCCTGTGATATCGCTGCTTGAGCAGGCCGCTTGCTCAGATCGATCTGCTTCTGGACATTTGCTTCTCGCGACTGCTTGCCAAACGTTGCAGTGCCCAAGAACTTCTGTAGCTCCTCGTCCTGCTCGATCTCTGGCTCCTGGTCGTCCATTTTGCTGTAGATATGTTGCGAAGCTGTGGAAAGAGCAAGAAGCGCAAAGAGATTTCGCACTTACGAGTGAGCCGACTGAAGTTCTACGTTGGCCGACTGAGCTTGCGACTGCGATTCTGCACAAGCAAGTTGTCGTTTCCTAACATTTCATTTGGAGAAACGACGTGAGCAAAAGAACGAACATCTGCAGTTGGGCTTGAGCTCTGGTGCCAAAAGAGCTTGCATGCCAGCACTTTTGATCTCCTCCCTTTCAATACTCAAAGTGAGCTTCAGAAACCTGACAACTGCTGGACCATGCATTCGAGTTCGACTCTGCCTCTGACTGCCTCAGCCGCTGCTTTACTTACTCCGGAGTGGCGGACGTCAATATTGGGATCCTGCGAAGCATGTCTCGGTCTGGAGAGAGAGTCACTTTCGCCATATGTGAACCCGGCCAAAAGAGTCCACTTTGGCGTGAATACCCGGTGACTGGCACTGCGACCGACCGAGCATACAACGGCTCGCTCGACTGAGCTTCAATGATGATGGTTAGCCGTGCCGACTAATCTATAGAAGCAGCAGGAATGTCAAGTGCGGCATATCCTCCGGTAATCATTGATCCTGAGCGTCAGATACGAACCGCATGTCTTCTTCCTGGAACGCCAGAAGAGGAGATACGCTGCGAATTAGGTGTCAGGTCTCTGAAGCCTTTGGATGGTCAAACTAGCCCGAAGGCCAACTCGACTTCTGCAGAATATGAGGCACTCTCGTATACCTGGGGATCTTGGCAGGAAACTGTCACCATCAAGCTGAATGGCCGGCCGTTCCTGGTCACGCAGAATTTGCACCGAGCCCTCAGACGACTGAGAAGACTTTCGAGTCCACGATGTCTCTGGGTCGACCAGCTGTGTATCGATCAGCATGGCAATCAAGAACGAAATCATCAAGTTCGCATTATGAACGAGGTCTTCCGGATGGCTGCACGAGTGTTAGTCTGGCTTGGTGAGGTGCCGGATGAGGACCTTCAGAATATCAGAGACCTCTATGAGCAAGAATATCTTCGTGAAACGAAAGAACTTCAAATTGCTTCTTGCACGACCGAACCCTCATGGTGGACACGAGCGTGGGTGGTGCAAGAATTTGCCATGGCTCGAGAAGAGCCCACAGTCTGTTTCGGCACCCGTGAGATCCAATGGGCAAGACTATTCACCTTGAACGTCAGCGGAGGCTCTCGTGAATTGGCCATGTTGGACGAGCTGCCACGCCGCTTTGCCCGACTCCGTTCTGGCGCCAACGTGAAGCGCAATCTGGCTTACTTCGGCAGCACCTTAGCCCACACTGACTGCAGTAACCCTCGCGATAAAGTATTCAGTCTCCTGGGTCTCCTTCCGTCTACATACAACGGGCTCATCAAGGCCGACTATGATAACGCTGTCGAGACGGTCTTCGCGGGAGCGACATCTGCGGCGATCCTTGCGGACCGAAGCTACGAGATTCTAGGTCTCGTAAGGCGCTCCAAAGGGTCCTTCAATCTACCATCTTGGGTCGTTGACTATAGCTTTCCGGACGAGGACAGGACAAATGTGTCGAGTAACATCTTCGCATTTCGTGGGCTGTTCAGGCCTGCACCCAGTCCGTGGTGTCACTCGCAGTCTAGTAGTTGTCCGGATGCCGACTACAACGCGACCAACGCAACTTTGAGCATTAGAGGACTGCATTTTGACACTATACGGTTATCGATACCGGTCATTGAGCCTCTCTATGATGCATTCCAATATCAAGCTCCGTTCTATCGGAGAGCGGTAGAAGCGGTCTACAGCAAAGCCTTTGTCAGCCCTCTCGATCACAGTGACCCTTACGCGAGCTCAAACTCAACCAGATCTGTTAGCTACTTGACCAATGCGCTAACATCTGGTATACAGCTTTTCATGCGTGGCGGGTGGCGAATAGCATCAGACCTAGCAATGTTCCTGCTCAACTCTTGGACAGACAAAATGAGAGCAAAGTATGGTATTACCGGCGAGTCTTCAACGAAATGGTCGACTGGAACATCGGCTTACCATCGCTTCGTCGCAGGCGGGCAAGCCTTCTTCGTGACCACACGGGGATTCTTAGGCCTCGGTCCGGCTGGACTAAAAGACGATGATGTGATAGTACTGCCGTATGGAAGCAACGCACCAGTGGCACTGCGCCAGGAAGGTCTCGACTGGCGCTTCTTGGGTTTCACCCATGTTCGCGGTATAATGGAAGACGAATTGAGGAAGATCAATCCGGAAATAAAATTTCATGAGCAGACGTATGTCCTAGTCTAGCGGGTGACTGGAGCCATCCAGCTCCGGGACACTCTAATCTCAGCAAATTGTTGTCCACTCCATACTTCTTCTGAAACACCGAGCAAGGAGGCCCCAATACCGGCTGCATGTGACTGACAGCTTTGCGATCGAGGCTCGACACGCTTCATCAATCAATTGCCCGCCCTTCTTGTGACGAGCGATCAATTCCGATACAAGCCGCGTCACATACATTCATCCACTCACATGTCCGAAGCCAAGTGGTCAGTGCGGTCCTGCCGCCTATCTATATAAGATGACTTTCCGGTCCGACATTCCCTTGATCAGACAATTACCAGAGAGGATAGCTCCAATGGGCTGCGAAGGAGAGAGCTCGCCAACTGGTTGGCTTCCATCCGTCCTTGAGTCGTTGACTTGGGGCGGGAGGAGGTCAGTGCCGGAGATGCTTTGGTCCTGTCTATGCTCACGATTCTATGCAAGCTGACAGGAAAATATTGGGGGAGATTGAGAACTTCCCGACCGACAACATGCGATACTTGAAGGACAGATCAGATTGGACGATTCACTGCTTCTTGATATCAATGCTCATCACGACAAGGTTGAGAAGTCTTATGGAAGCATCACTGCGCTTTCTTCGAGGGCCTGCCTTCGAATGCGGCATGAGTCAGGTTCTCGGGAGCTATCTTCTTGTAGGAAAGTGATTTCGAGCCTCAAGCAATAAGAATGGAGTCCGTGCTGAGCGGCCATACTCGCGAGGCCAGATCATTCTGCCCGGTGGAAATCACCAGTTCGACCCCCTTTCGTGGGCTAAACCGGAGCATCGCGAGCAACTCTTAGGATATATACCGGGGTTGACATCAACACCTGTCTGGTCACGGTCACTTTGACTTCCACCTCAAATACCTGCGCCACAAGAAGGATGTGCTCCACATCCTCGTCTGAGTCATCCACGTTAGTCCAGCTCTGGTCCACAGACTGGTCAGAAATTGCAATCTCTGCTGTGCTTGGCCAGCGATCAAATACCGTGGCTTTGAAGAGGCACTCCTGGCGTGATTCCGTGCTTACGCTGAGGCGGTTGACGAATGACAGAAGCAGAGTGGGATTACCAAATGGAAGTTTCCAGAAATGTTTGGCTTTGAATTCATCAGGCAAGATCAGAATGAAGCCTTTACGAGCACCGCTCGAGGGAACCACTGGACCTGACCATGAGAATACATGTGAACCCGAATTCCATCGATCTTTTGGCCATGTCTCGGCTACCCTGAGCATCGAGGAGCACCTGATATCCCGCTGCAACCAGACTTTCAGGCCGTGATTGCGCTTGGCCGTGTCCTTGCGATGCTCGAAGTCGGACGAGACCAGTAGTATCTGAGACCGCTGTATCATGACCGTAGAGTATGCTTCGGCGAAGAGTCTGGTGCCACTCCGACGTTGCATAATGAGCAGGCCATCGGAGTTGGTCTTCGGAGATCCAAACGGCTCTACCTCGAGCCCGATCGTACCAGAGAAGTCATCTTCATACCGACAGCCAAGCAGAATATAGTGCTTGTTATGTTCGCTAAACACCGGCATGCTCATACGAATCCCTACATTATTCAACTCATATGCGTCAGGGACACGAACAGAATAGTGCATGACTCGGCCGCTATCGCTATAGTCAGCAGGATGTGCCGCTAGAAGTCCTGTCCCCTGGCCAGTGGAAACAGACGAAGGTGTCCAGACAAGAATGCTATGATCCGTTGTTCGACGCATGATCGCTTCTTGTAGCCTGTAGAATGCTTTCTGGCCCTCCCCATACAGCAGCGGCATATTGACGTCGAAAATACCGAGCAGACAGTACGACATGTCTTCCGATCGGGTCGTTTGCCGCTGAGAAGCCCAGGACATCTTCTTTGCGACACTCGCTGTATTGAGCTGTCCACAGTCCTGTAAGATAAGTTCTGGAATTCCTGTGTAGTGTTCCAGCTCACAGCATAGTTCATGTTTATTTCCAAGAAGATTCCAGTCTCTGTCGTAGAAGTTCATTCTGGAAGGTGCGATCAGTTCTTGCAGTGTCCAGCCTCGAGTAAACCATTTACTGCCTTGAACAGAAGAGCCGACCAAGATCGATATGTCCTCCAAATAAACGTAGCATATAGTGGAGCGCTTATACCAATCGAACATCGAGTTGATAGCTTCCGAAAGCTCAGCGCTTGATGTCTTATCAATGCAGCATGTGTCCATCCAGATGTACGCGAAGCCATCGTCAAGTGCTCGCCGACAGGTGGAGTCCAATTTGCAGTAGCCTTTCTTGCTCTTCGCAAGTTCCAGGCATGTCAAGTCCTGATAGGTGACTTCCTCTTTTGACCACACATGCGATAGGATCGCATAGCCTTGGGATACTGCAGCCGCGTCGTTGAAGTACTCGAGCTGTCTCGATCGGGCATTCAAGAGCCACATTCTTCCGATGTGCGGACGAGATTGCGTGGTGATAGACGGTGCGTTGCATCAAATTGAGGTGCGCAAGCAATCATGGTGGGCGCCAGTGGAATGAAAGGCCTGGCGACGAATCGCAGTCTCAGCCGCAGGTGACACAACATCTCGAGACGATCCGCTGAGGCCGCATTGATGTCAACTCTTCTGTCCTTCACCATCGACCATCAAACGACCTCAGCAGATAATGTTGTCCTGGCAGTGACAAATGACTCTTCCGAATGCCGCCCCTTGACGACAAGCTGATTGATGTTGACGCTGTAATTGATGTTGTATACATTGCCCAGATGCTGTCGAACCATCCCAGAAGCTATATTGTTGCTGTATGCCTGACCCTTGACAAGGGAATCAAGCACATGTTGCAATGTAGTGCAGCCAAGCAAAGCGCTTGTCTCAGGAAGCGATTTCACGATGCTCTCACTGCTGATGCTTCGCCGTATTGATAGTCGCTCCGCATGTGCAGTCAGTTCGATCTCTGACAGACGTTCGTTGGTGGGAAAATCAGAGCATCTATCAGTGCATTAGCAAGCGCAGCACCATATTAATTGTCAGAGGGAGAAGTCACAATGATAGCATACTCTCCAGCAAGCGCTCCAGAGTATTCAACTCATTTTCCGGGCAACGTAGCTCCAATAGGCGGATCGCGGAGGCATCACTGCACGCCTCGCTGAGCCACGCGTTTGACAGCAGTTCTGTGGCGACAGCAAGAATTCTGCAAATGTTTGCCCTCTCAAGGGTTCCAGACAGCCGATGTGCTTGACATGATCGAGATAAGGTTGTCCTCAATTGCCCGGTCATGGCTATGAGAGGTCTGAGTTGCTCAATGATACACGCATCCAGGAGATCTTGTTGCCCCCACCGGCACGGATGCGCATCTGGTGTCTCTGCTCGCCATTCCAAAGTTCGTAAACAATCGTACATGATCGCATGTGCTTGAATGAGGTCTAGAAGCCAACCCGAGACTGCCTCTGATTGCGACATGTCCGGCTTCACGGTTGCGATGGTGGTCATGTTTAAGCGTACTTGCGGGCTGTAAGTCGATGAGGAACATCCCATTTTTGCTACCCCTAGTTTGCAACCAATAGCGCTGATGGAAAGAGGGAGTTGGGGTTACACAGCAGCTTCTATTCCTGTCCAGCTCCGATTCATCTCTCGCATTCGCGTGTCAAGCCAGGGATAACCATATGCATTAATTACATCTACAACTACTTCCCGTCTCTATGCCCATCATGTACCACTTCCCATTCCGTTACTCATCGCTATGATAAAAAAAAAAGAAGTTTCTGCTGTTCTTTGGTATCACAATTCCAAAAATGCCAAAATCAAAACACCACCAACTCTGTGCATGTGTGTCCAACCAACCAACGCCATCAATCACCTCTCGTCTGCTTGTTGAATCACAGCAACCTCGCACTCTCTGACCTTCCCTCTTCACCAAGTTCCGATGGCATATCGAGCCAATTCTCCTTATCCTCCCCATCATCAAAATAATCCACACCATCCCCCTAATGATGATATTTCCCATTCATCTGATGACCACTCCCAGGCCTCGAACCCGCACCATTAGTCCCCTGACTTCCACCTTCCCCAAGATACTTCTCCATAAACTGAATATAATCATACTTAGGCAAATCCCTATCCTCCTGTAAATCCGGACCCTTATGCACCGGCATACTCTCCATAAGCTGCTGAACAACCTCATCGGGAATAAGAGAATGCGTAAGATCCAATTCCGTAACATAAGGTTTACCATCCGCAACCTCTCGGAAAGATTCAAAGACTTGTTCCGCAGTGTTTTGGTCTTCGGTGACGTCGACCATGAAACGGATGAATTGTTCGAAAGAGACGCTGCCGTTGCGACCGGCGACGTCGACGAAACGTTCGTGCATTTCGGTTTCGTCGTAGACGAGACCGAGGGAGGCGAGGGCGGCGGAGAATTCGAGTTCTTGGAGGGAGTTGGAGAGATCGCGGTCGAAGTGGCGGAAGACTGATTCGAATTCTTCGAGCTGGATAGGCGTGAGGTTCGTCATGTTTCGCGCGACCATTTGGTTGTCTAAGAAAGCGAGCTTCTTTTGTACGCTGGATCGTACTAGGCTGAGCTCGTAAGCTAGTTCGTCGTATGTGTATGTTGTGTAGTCGTTTTCTTCGATGTTCGCTTCCTGGCACTGTGTGTCCAAGTTGGCGATAATGTCAAGGTACTGATCCAAAGGTGGAAGGTTGCGTGAAATTTGCGATGTATGCTCCAGCTGATCTTCCACATCGCCTTCAAGCCCAGATATGCTAACGCTGATGGTCTTGAGGGCAAGCGCAAAGTCATTAGCTTTGTCGGCAAATGAATTTCGAAGATTGTTCTTGATGTCGCGGATAGTGTTATTGATGATTTGACTTCGATGTCGTTCGGCATCCATCAGACCATTCCAGGCATCATCAAGCGCTTCTAGGCTGAGGTCTCTGGGTGGTTGGTATGGTCGCAATCGGTATGTGTTCAGTTTCGTCTTGATGTTGCCAAGCAGACCAGCCAGATCGCTCTTCTCTGCAACCCATTCTCGCTTGTTCTTCTGCTTGTATCCAGTAAACTGCCGACTCTGCTCCTTCGCATCTGCGTACGTGCCGTCAAAGTGTGCCTGCTCCCAATCCAGTCTCTGTTTTGCAACAGCCTGGAGCAACGCACGCATTCTCCGCTCGTAGTTGTTCTGCATATCCCATGCGCCTTGCATGTTCGACACGAACTTCTCCACTCTCCTGCCAGCATTCTCAACCTTCTCCATCTGCGAGAAAGCATGAAACCAATATGCAATGTAAGTCATGAGCGACCTCTCATCCGGCTTAGCGACATCCGCCACATCCTCAACATCCAAAAGCTCCGGGATTCCAATCTCTTTGCTGGCAATATCAAAGGCCAGCTTCATATTGCCTCTATGATCGCTCTTGTCCAGCTCATCATAATCAATCAAATCAGGTCGGTGAATATCCAAAAGCGCACAGAACGCCAATCCATCATTCCAACTGCTTGAGAAATCCCTCACATCCACCTCGTCATAACACGCCGTCTTCCGCTGACACCACAAGAGCAATCCTTCCCTTGCGCTCAATCCCTGGTCATTGATATCGCTGATGGTAAACCTCAAGATGAGCGTCCATATCAGACCAAGGATAATCTTGCGGTTCCCATCCACAACATCTTCCGCTCCAATATTCGTCAATTGAATCTTGCGACTCTTGATAAAGTCCAGCGCAATATTGACATTCTCGAATCTTTGGACTCGAAGTTTCGGGCGCGCGGCATATCGACCTAAGGACTCTTGGGAGAGGATTTCGAGGAGATGGATCAGGGCAACGCCGTCGGAGAGGTCGCTGGTCAGATCATTGATGTGGAGTTCTCGCGCTTTGAGTTTGTTGTTGAGCCTAGTAAGTCTGTCTCAGCATAGACTTAGCTGGTATGTATGATGGGGAACATACCATTTTCCAAATGTCTTTTCTTGAACTTTCACCCTGTACAATCTCCATCAGTATTACATCCATCTCATCTCATACGTCCGAGTCTATCTCTCACCAAGACTGCTCAAGCACCGCCATCTTCTCCCCCTCTTCTCATAATGCGCCCAAAAAGGAGTTCGATGCGTATGTATGGAATAGTAAGCAGGTCCAAGCCGAGCGAAGCGAGGCTGAGGCTGTTGAGTAGATCTGTGTTTCCAAGAGACAAGCAAGCAAGGCCTCGAGATTTGCAGTGCTGTAAACGTTCAACGTGGTGTTGGATCAACGTGCAGCAAGTACAAGCGCTTGTGAAGCAAGAAGCTAGAAGCTCGGCCAAACAGAGAGGCGCTCTCGCCCAGCAACGCCCACATTTTAACTTTCCACCACCCGCGAAGACCCTGGATTCCGTCACTCCTATTCATTATTCACTACACAACGCAGAGCAAAATTCAAGATGGTAGGGTATATAGAGAGAGAAAGAAAAAAATTGTTGGGATCACAGTTTCGTTGATTTGACGCCGTAGTAATAGTACATCATACTCTTCACAAGTAAATGTCTGACAAGCAAAGCCGCCATCCCCTCTTCCTGGATGACTTGGGTATCTCGCCCCCTAATCAAGAACAGAACCAAAAAAAGACCAGACGCTCGCTCACGAGTTTAGAACAGAAGTCGTTCTTTTCTTTTCGCCCATCCCATCCCATCCCATCCCCTGAATTCCTTCTTCCCTTCTTCTGTCGTCGGTCCAAAAGGAATGTCCCCATCATCTACACCATATCGTCATACATGTCATCAAATCTTCCTAAATTTCCATCTTCCCTCACTACAGCTACAAAGAAGATACTGGTCGTCATGTCTGGCGCAAGCTCGGTCTTGACGGAAGTTTGTGAGAGATTTTCTAGATCCATCCACCTTCCTGCTCGTCGGCGGGCATGCTTTGGATCTGGGCTCTGAGCGAAGGCAGCATGCTCCGACCTCGCTGTACCACGCGTCCAGATTGAAAGAGCAAGGTCCTGTCTCCAGGGTTGGTCGGACGTCGCATCACGATTGCCCCATCAGAGGTTGCACGATCTGAGGGCGGAGGTCTGGCGCCAGGAGCAATGGTCTTCTCCATTGGTTCTGGACATTCCTCGCGAGGTAGCGCAGGCGGCATTTCGCAGTCGGGGCTGTGAGGTACAGATTCTAGCGGCTTCGAGATGCGACGACCTTTCTTTGCCATCTGGCTGTGGAGCAAATCTGGAATAGAGGAGGTCGATGCAGATGACCAGCGCGTCGTATCGCTGACGGTCTTGAGTGATCGACCGCTGCTATCGTATGAGCCATACGAGCTCGACTTGCGATGTCGACTGCTGCCAGTACGTGTGCTCTCGGGATCGGAAAGATACTCTGGAATCGAGCTGTCGAGCACTGGGAAGTAGGTCGAAGATCCGTAAGGTGAGTTCTTGACCTCGTCAGCACTCGTGAGGGTAAAGGTGGGAGGGTGGGAAGCGCTAACTTGAGACCCATTGACAACTTCCAGCATTGGTGGTGTCTTGGGGGTTTTCTGCGGCACGGCATCGCTGCTTGCATGCCTTGCAGCCAAGAACCCACGATGTCCGACCGAAGAACCACGTTTATGTTGTACGTCAGAAGAATCTGGTGTGCCGACGCTTCGTGCGATGGAAGGCTCGGAGCCGAATGCGGAAGGTTGCTCGACCCACCCTGACAGTCGCACACCTCCACTGCCTGCGCTGTCTGGCGTACTTTGGTCAGACAATGGCGGCGAAGCTACAGGCACCGTTGCCTGCTCAACATCCTCGTCTTCTTCTCGAAGCGGAGGGGGTAGACTTTCCCAGTCAAAGTCGCACATGGCCTCTGCACCCTGCTCAAAAGCAAAGTCGATATCGTCCTCCCAGTTAGGCTCTTCAAGGATGTCAGTCCTCTTCGATCCAGAGCTGATCGAAGTGCCAAATGACTTCGCCGATAGCTTTGATTGAACCGACGCCGCCTTTTTTACAGCCATACTAGGTGGTACCGGAAATAGACCAGTCACGCTCTGTCGCGATCCCACCGATCCCTTGGATAGCTTCTTTTTGACCACATGTCCAGGTGGCTTGATCGCCTGAGCGAGTGGTGGCCCAGGTACGGGTGGTAAGGGCTGACCGGGTGGTCTTCGTTCCGGCAATCTGGTGATCTTCGCACTCGACAATGTCTCTGGCGGTGGTGTGGGATCGACCATCATACTCTTCGATTGCTGTCTCTGATGTCCATTGGCACGTGGCGGTCCGCGCATCGCTGGCGAGGTACCATCGAACGAACCCTGGTTTCTCAGATGTTGGATCGAGTGAGCCGCAATACTGGGATTTGGTGAATTCAGTGCTCCCATAGAAGAGTGGTGCTTCGGTGACCGTACTGGTGATTTGCCGGATTCTGATTGGTCGTGGAATGAATCTGGATTAAATTTCGTATCTCGCGTCTCGTCGAATCTGGTTTCGTCCTGGCTTTGACGCACTCCAAATTCGGCTTGAGGTGTCTTAATTGTCGATGTAGCTGAACGCTCTACGTCACCTGTTTGAGCTACTAGGCGAGCCGTATCTTGCGCTATCGCCTCTGCAGGTATGTCTTCTAGCGTCTTCTGCGGTCTGACATTCGCAGACCAAAATTTCTGAGGTAGGTCCTTCTCGTCGACGGTGTCTAGTCTTGGGAGATGTCGTCTCGAGGTATGTGTCACATGTTGAAAGTTGAAAGGAGGGGATATCGACGACTTCTTGCGGTGATGATAGACTGGAATTGAGGGTTAGATATGTGTGTCAAGAATGATTGATCACTATATCAATCGACTCCAACACTTACAGTCCTTCTCATTTCTGAATTCTTGGCCTTGTCTCGACTGAGGTCTTTGCTCTTCTGGCCTGAGAGGTGAAGTGAACGGTATGAGTCCAGTATTGGCTGGCTTCATGCCAGAGGTATCGATTGAATGACTATGGCGTGCTCGTCGACTTGTCGGACGCACAGTCGGAACTGCATTGTTAGCTCCAGAGCTCTTCTTGCCTCCAAAAAGGGAGTTGCGAATGCTTTCGAGCGGATCAGTAGTTCTTCGTCGTTGCTCGCCATTGGCAGTGCCTGGTCGTCTGAGTTGAACGTTCAATGGCTCCATCTGGACAACTCGTGGGTTGGACTTGGTCGTTTGCAACGACGGACGAGGCTTTTCTTTAGTTGAGGCATCTGAGTTGGACCGACCGAAGAACGATAGTCTCTTGCGCCGCGTCGTGTCTGGAGTATCAGATGCCTGGTTCGTAGTCTCGGCGGCGTGCTGCATTATTGTTCGGGCCGGAGTTGTTCCCTTGGTGTCGACATCTCCCATGGTAGTGGTATAGCTGTGCTTGACGTTCAAGTCGCCATGGTGAGATTCGAGATCTGGCGCGTCGGTCCCTGAAGCATCAATTGGCGGCATCGTCATTGCGCGCCGGGCATCGCTTTTGGGCGTTCACGATCAACGGACGCTAGAAGCTGTACGTGCTGAAAGTTCACGGTTGCAGGAGGCTTATGTGGGCAGAGCGTGTGGACACCGAAAGGAAGGAAAGGCGCCCAAAGCAGCAGAACACGAAGATGATCGCGAGTAGGCTGCCTGCGCGTTATGACGGTGTTGGTAATCGAGGCAGAGGTCAGAGCAGAGAAACAGAAAGCTAATTGGCATCCTGCGACTCGCAGGCATTTTGGTGGCAGCCATTATTCGCTGCGCTCGTAGCCAGCATCGCGAACATCGATGATCCCAGTCTCTTGCGCAGGAACGGCCTGCGGAGTTTGAAGGTGGATGTCAGCCCCGTTGCGCTTGTCGAGCAACCCGGTAGCAAATCTGTCAACACTCTCAGGCGTCCCAGCACAATTGGGCCAGTGTCAGAGGGCGTCGAGTAGCGCCACCACTGTCATGGGCGTTGGCGGCTCTTCCCTAACCATCCTGTGGACATTTGATAGAGCCGCGTCCAGCCAAAGCGACTCACGAGACTCGTGTCGACTGTGGTATTGCGCAAGACATTTTCATTTGCGACATATCGCGGCGCATGGGGCGGTTTTCGCTCATTTCGCAGCACGAGAACGGATCGCGCACCCAGCACGCAGCAGCCCAGCAGGCCCCTCCAGTTGCTGTGGAGAAGGCCTCGACGGGCGGAAACAAGCAGGAAGCGGAGCGCAGAGCGTGGTCAGCTCAGGAGGACCCTGGCAGATTTCGAGGGTGTTGCTCATGAAACTCGGCCAGCCATCTGCATCGGCCATGCGCAAGCGAGCGCGGTAGCGTGAGGGTCAAACTTGGGAGGCGGGTCGGCAGAGTCTACCGTTGTTGCAGACCTGCGGCGTCGAAAGATGTGATCTCTAACATAAAACGCCCAACCCCTCATTAAAGCAGCAAATGCATCACATAACGGTGGTGCCGGCGGTTCGCTGTTCAGTGGTATGAGCAACTTCATACCGGGCTGCTGGAGCGACTGCACGAGACAGCAACGTGACAGTCCAGAATTCCCGCATTGGCAATCGCGCCGCGGTAGAATGTTACGCGGCAGCGAGAACAGGCGAGGGTGAGGGAAGCAGACGACAAGGAGATCCTCACTTCGGAAGCTGAGGCCTGTTCGTGGCCAAGGAAAGCCGCTCTCGGCCCCAGCATTCTCACGGCGCTGACCTTTTTGGCATCGAGCATCCCATCCCGGACGCGCTCAACTCAACTCATCATCCGTGCCACCGCCAGCCTTGCAAAGCACCTCCACTTGGAGACGGCGACGATGCGGTGGAGGCACAGCAATAACAAGGCGATCCTCCGAGACGTTCATGTGAAGCAGTCTTGATCTAGTCACACCTGCTATTGTGACAGGAGAATCCAAAACAACGGCGCAAAAGGCTCAGCAGTCTCAGCACGAAAGAAAAACCAAACTAGCACTGCCTCCTCTACCATTCCCAAACCGGCCTTCTACTTTTCGATGTCTCGACGCACAGCATCGAAGAACACCCGGTGGTCTTCGCCTGTCATATCCGGAGCCGTCATTGCCAGTCGCCTGGATTGCCGTGCGCCCACCGACGCTATTTCTCACACAATCGTGTCCCAATTAGTTGCAGGCGCTTATCGGTCCGCTCAGTGTTGTGCGACCTGTAGTCGCAAATCAGATCGACAGAGACGACAGCTTCCGCGTGGGTGTGTTGCACGCCTTGCTGCCCACGAGACCGCGCTGCTGCACGATATATTGCATCTTGTTCATCAAGTGGGCGGGTCGAACACCGTGATCAAACATTTTCAAAGACGATCCGCTCGCAAGCCGCGCCTTCGCTATTGCATTACCGGTTCAGCTTGCGGTTGGGGCGTAATGCTTTTCTGGACTTCATGTCGTCCGCTGCGCCAAACCATGGAAGCGCAGCGCAGTTGCATTTGACCGAATTTAATTGACATTGACATGCAGGTCATGTGCTGTTCCCAGACTCGGCATTCTACCTGTCATTTCAGTCTGATGGAAAACTGCAACGTCTCTCTTTGGCTTGCCCTACCAATATGATGACACGCTCGATCATTCGCGCAATACACCTCTTTGCTATCGAGACGTAGTCATGCAGGTGAGCGAGCGGTACCTGAGACCACGATACTTCTCGAAGGCACCACGTTTCACAGTCATGCATGCGACCCTCATCAGTGTCGCCAGGAACCCTCTAGGCTGCTTGCTTGTTTCTAATTCGAGTTCCCACACTCTTGGTCATCCTGTGGACTGCAGTCTCAACAACTGAAACCCTGTCTGGAGGAGCCAGCAAAGCTCTTCCTTGTCATCTGTATACATTGCAGATGTTGACGCAGGCTTCATCACTCACATGTAAGTGCGGAAACCTTGCATCGCAACATGCACTCAATGCCAGCTTACGACAGATCTTATGGAGTCATCCCCACTTGCCATTGAATCCGTAAACCGGGTCAAGAGGGTCGTAGCAAGAAAGTGGATCCGTAAAACCAGGAATTGCACATGAGGCCACCCGACTTACACGTGCCAAGCTGTCAACACACTCATCATGCGTTGAAAACACGCGCGAGTGGCAGAACACGGCGCGTGCCTGCCACTTCGGGAGGAAACATCAACAAACAACCGTGGCTGACCTTGACAAATTCGAGGCCTGGTGTGCCTGGCCCTTACAATTGGAGAGACCAGCCTTCCCGGTACAAGTCCATCGATCTTTTTGAGCTCCTGGGCAGACATGGAGAACGTTGGCATCGTCGACTCCTCGGCATCTCGGGCACGGCTATCGTTCCATCACCCGAATGCCTCAAGACAAGAGGCACTTCGAGTAATGGTGCCGGCAGTCCACAGCTTCCTGAAAAGCTTCCTTGCGACGTCAATGTGACATCTTCATGTTCGAATTGTCCAGCTGGACGCTGCCCAAACGGGACGTCTCATCAGAATTGCGGCCTGCGATGTTTCACAATTGCCCTTTGGTATACCGATCGAAACGCTACGAGATTATGACTTCCGGTCCCATCAACGCAGGAGATATACTTACCTCCGAGCGAGTTTACCATTGCATTGGGTCCCCGCGCAGGAGTTTTGGCGTTGCTCACTCGCTGGCTGCAATAATCCTCGATCTTTCACGCCTTGTCACTGGACGAACAAGCATGAATGGTCCTCCGCATACATTTCCTCTGCGCTTACGAACCGTCCCAACCACACCTACGACGAGTTTCTGAAGTTAATTGAAAGCTGATGTTGCTGTGCAGAAGTTGTGGTGAAGCTTCCTTACTCAAAGCTTCGCGACTCATGACTTGCATACAGGCAGGATGACCCGCGTCGGCCCCGTCTGCTTCCACCTTTTCCACCTCCGCCCGTTCCTTCACTATGGCACACCTCCGCCTCGCTCTGGTTGGATTGTATGCATGTCACTGACACGAGCAGATAGCGACGTTGATTGGGTCCCAGGCCTATTTATCTCTCCTCCCGCTGCGCTCCGTTCCGCTCCTGCCAGCTGAGGCATATGCACAGATGATCAAGTGAGGTCATCAGGGACTTCTCGCATACATTGGGCTGCTCTCAGGCTCTTCGACCAGAGAATAAGAACTGTCGTCGACTCGTGTATACCAGGCACGATTCAGAGACATTCTAGACTTTCGATCTTGACAATCGGGCTGTGGTTGTCATGATCGTTCATCAACCAAAGGTATGACGACATCTGCTGATATTTTCTTTGCATTGAGCACCTACAATATGGTCTAGGTAATGGTAGTGGTGTCGAGCTGGCGGTGCTGCAGCTTTGTATCCTCAGCTCTGGGATTGTTTGGGAGAAATGACACCACACGATGTGATACATGTCGCAACTCCAGGAACATCGCGCAACACGTTCAACAACTCCACGGCCGGCACTATTCAAGGCATTGGACAGGAGGAGTACCGCAGATATCGACAAGGTCAGAAAACATGACTTCTCGCCGTCACATGTAAACATACAGGCCAAGTTTTCGGATCAAGATCCTCGCCAATTGAAGGAACTGTTCTTTGATGTCCGCATCCAGCCTCGACTTGGACGGCTTTTGAAGAAAGCGCTCAGGCACGGAAAGCACACGAAGCGAGCTCCGTCTGAGCAATTGCGCCGCGTGTTGTAGACTGCCTTCCTCAAGAACGCAAGCGTATCGCTGCCTACCAACAAGGATTCTAACAATCGTACAAGAACAATGGTTCAAAGCGACCAACGAACACAATTGAAAAAGTGATGCTTTCTACTAGGTGCTGTTAGAAGACGGCCTCCACCTGGCACCACCGCACTTGCACATGCAGCCCTGCTAGCGAGAACGGCGAACAGGCTGCGGCGTCCTCTAGCGCCATGAGCACCATGTCTGTCGGTAACTGCAGGACGACGCTCAAACCATTCAAGTTGTGTCTTTTGCGGCACAGCACAAGAAAATACCTCAAATTCATCGAATGACATGCAAGGAGTCGATCATGATATGACACATTATCGTAGGCGATACTCTGATCTAGAAAGAGGTGGCCTTCTAGTGTCACGCCCGAGTTCCAGGTTCCCCACGCTGTACTTGGCATCAACCAGTGTGAGACAGAATAACTGGTTTTGTTCGAATAGAGCGCACCGGAGAACTTCCACACTGCGAACCTCCTACCTCTCCTTACTGACATACACAAACGTCGCAGTCAGCTGCCCTCCTACACTTTCCTTCCGGGCCCCAATCCCGCATCATGACCATCGACGTTGAAGCAAATTGCCGGCGGCGACTTCTCCCTCGCAGATCCACACCTAGGATAAAGTGAAATGGTCGAAAGAAGTAATCAAGGCCATTTAAATCCAAGACGCACATCAGGGGCAAGACAGGACAAATTGAATTTTGTAGGGCTGAAGCTGGTCTTATCGCCATTCTTGTGTTCTCTACAGGGAGGGCTGGTAAAGTAAGTGTGTCCACGGAAAGAAGTACTCTCTCCTGTCTGTGCCTCAGATCCTGTCGGTGTCGGTGGTAATCTCGATGAAGACACCTATATGCGAAGAGCGGATCTCAGATGCGAGATCGTGTTAGGCTGCGCTTGTGACCTTGAACTAATGCTGAGAAGAAGGAAGGCACAAGATGCCCTCACAAAATCTCATGCCTTGCTTGAGCACTGTACAAATACACCTTCCTTCTTCCGCAATATTTTCCGTACTCTCTACCAATCACATAGCATACTTCAAAAATGGCTTCTCTCCGAGCAGAAAATTCAAGCTCTTTGAGTGGTGCGCTCACATCCTCCGCCTCGCTCCAACATTACGAGCCACATGCCTGCCCCTTCCAGGCCTGGAAGTACCTTCGGCAGTCGTCCGGTCGTGGGGTAAGGTATTCTTCAGACTTCAGACTTCAATCAGAGATCGTGAAGTGTAGTTACGTATCTACGATTTACTTCTGGACTCATCTAGATCAGTGAATGTTGTTTCTCTGACGAAGCGGTGTGCTGAAGCGGAAATAAATACTGCCTGCTGTACACACGTCTATGATGGCAAGAACGACTGAACCCATTCGCGGCAGTGCATCGGCAAGAAGCGAGCCCTAATCGTGTGCAGAGTGATTCACAGCCATGTTGCGCATCGACGTGAAGTCTTCGACGAAGGTGTATCTTGTGATGAGCGATTGAGTTCAAGCTTTGTGCTTGTGCTCAGCGAGATCCTGAAGTCGTCTCGAGGTTTACAGTAACTTGATCACGAGCTCTTGGTCCATGAATTTAGAAAGAGTTCCGTCGCGGCCGCGTGCGAATAGTACTTGCCGAAGTGTGAGGAATCTGAGATGGCTCGATCGTCGAGCGACCTGGATCCGGGACTCGTCCTGGGCTTCTGGTGTCCGAGCCAGCGTTGGCCGACAATGTTTGTGCAGGCAAAAGACTTCTCTTGAGGATCTCTGATAGCCCGTAGTACTGCCATTGATGCGAGCGATTCCACACGATAAGTCTTGTCTTGGATACGTCTTGTGACGTCCATCATGCCAGGACACTTTGATGTTGATGCCAATAATCAGAGGTCCAACGATCAGGATGAGACTGATCCCAAGAACACAGAAGCTGGAATAGTCCGTTCGTCTCATGACCTGGTCATGACACATCCAACGATCTTCAGCCCCGGGACTTCCCAAGTACTGCTCATTCCACTCGACTTTCGGAAGGCTGGTTGGATATTGTTGCATAGTGCCTTGTAGGGCGACGAGAATGATGGCGCACCAATGCTGAACTTCAAGCTCCCGTTGCTTGTCAGGTAGTGGTGCTGAGCTGTTACCCATGACATACTAGTATGCAAGTAAAGCAGCACGTCCAATGCTCGAGGAAGCAATCTCACGTGGTTGCCTTTCATCGCGTTTTGTATGCGCTGGGCGACACTTACTTGATGCTGGTTCAGGGCTAAAGCCATAACGAGGTTGCTAACAAGGCCCATTGCCATTGGATCGCCGTCCTGCTGGAGCCGGACGCGTTGGTAATTGGCACACAGTCTCGTTTGCTGCACGCAGCCTATTATGGAGGCTGGCTCATCTGGGTACCAGAAAGTGTAGTGCCTATAAATTCCGTTGGCCTTGCTCGTCCGAATTGTGCGGTTTGATGCCGCTTGAAACATTGGGTCTTGGTCCAACTGAAGACCATTTCCCAGCGCAATCTTGCTCAGATTAAATGAATGTCGATACGCGGATCTTTCTCAACATGCACCGAGGCCTCGCCGTGCATGATGCCGTGTACGTAGGCAGGACCGATAAGCTCATACCTCAATGGTTCTTCATTGACACGCCGGATCCAGAATGGTACCTGTGAACCGTCAATTATGGCAACGATGTCATCTGGCCGTGAATGGCGAGGTGCAGTGGCAAGGTGGCCTCTGGTAGTGATGCACAGCCGTCGCCAAGCCATAGCGCCGTCAAGTGCGACCTGAAACTCCCGCGCTGTGATGGACGTCTCGCACACTGCCGGAGGAAAATGCAGGACTTCCAATATTTGCGCCAATCTCGCACTACCGGAGTTACAACGCCAGTCTTGGAAGTTATCGTGTGCCCACTTAAGGAAGCTATCTCTTGTAGTCAAAGGAGCAGGACAGACTGCCATTGCGTGGTCGTGGCAAAGAGTGCGCCAGAGCACCTCAAATGGCTCCTGCGTCATATAGGGGTTTGTTGCCCTGACTTTGGCTGCTAATTCATACCACTCCAAGCAACCGCTAATATTTGTAGACTGTTGCGTGAACTCACTGCAGGCCACCATTCGCTCCCGGAGAATGCCGTGTACAATCAGGCTGCAAGGATTTGGGAAGCTCAGCTCTGTTGCTAAGAATGGTCTACTTCCCGCTGCTTGGTACAAAAGATTGCCACTCAACGGAGTAGCTAGACCGGTCAGGGCGTTCGTCGGCAGTGTCGAAAAGTTTGGCGCCCAAGAAGGAAGGTTCTCGACCGCACTGCCGTATGCGCCGTTGACTAGCGTCAGCACGTTCAGACTGTCGTCTTCCCGCTGTGGGTATTTGATGGAAAGCCTAGTGGTATCCGCGAAGACTTCTGCCACAGGCTTGGAGTAGTCAACTAGAAGGTCGAGTTCGCGCAAAAGCAGATTCAAGACACGTCGTCGTTGATGATCGCCGTGGGCTGTCGATTGTAGTTGCTGTTTGATCGTGATTACCACGAGACCAAGCGTTCCAAAGACCTTGTCGCGTAGGTTTGATGCTTCCGAATTCCACGAAAGATATAGATTGTTCTCCAAGGTCAACTCACCGGCAAGAGACCTTACACGCATGCGCTGGACTTTGTACGGCTGTAACGCAAATGAATGAATGGTTGCGTCCCCTTTCAGCACCTCTGGCAGGCCTCTTCGGACTATTCGAGTGTTCCACCGATGACGATAAATATGGAAGGACGCTCGCAGGACTGTGTCCCAAGAAAGAACACGAGGTCCGCAATACGCCATCAGTGATCTAGCAGCCGCAACTTCTTGGATGACACAAACCCTAGAGAAATAGGAGCGAGCAAAGAATAATGCTACTGCGCGGCACTCTGCATCGTCCAGTGCGTCAGGCTCATCAGGGATCGGCCAATAGTTGAAGTGGTCAAAAGTCGGATTTGCGGATTTCTGCCAATCCGAAATGCGCTCCAGCGCATTCAAAGCTATGGACGAATTTTCGTCTTCAGTGCCGAGCCAGATTGTAACCTGCTCAGCTCTTGCATAAATTTCTGACATCATCCTCACTTGTCTGGCTCGCTCCAAGAGATCAGACTGATTGATGCACAGCGCATCGATCCAAATATACTCAAGTTCGTTCTGTGGAAGCTCGCAGAATGCGTCCAACAGGTTTTTCGTGACTTTGGCAGAGGAGCCATTGACAAGAATCTCGGCAAAGTCGCCGTCGCCTTTCGAATCAACTGGATGCTGCTCATTCACTAGAAATACGCGATGATCTCTTGTAGGATTCGTCCAAGTATATGACAGTGCGTGAAAGTTCGGAGCGTTCGCCAGAGCGAATGTGCACAGCGAGCCGCTCACTTGTTTGCCATCTCGTGACCTCAGAGAGAAAAGCCGTAGATATTTCCCGCTCTGTGGCAAGGGGCGATAGCAATAGGCCGGAGACATTGCTATAGTTGTTGGTCCAGCACTCTTCAGTAAGTCGCGTCGTGCCTTCCCGACTCCTTTTCAGACACTTGTGACCGTAAATACAATCGACTTTTTGAATCCCGATCTGGAACAACAAATGATCTGGGCGGCTACAGGCTCAGTCGAAGGTTATGCTGTTCGATGATTGCCGAGTGTGATTGCTGTTTACGCTCATCCTCGACAAGATTCTGGCGTGAAGATATTTGCAGGCAGCGTTTTATGCTCCAAAGGCTGCATAGATGCCTTGAGAGGCCGCACCCCAGTGAATCCAGATGTGGTATGGCGTCAAGGCGCAAAACGTGGCACAGCAGAACTCGCTGATCAGCAGCGACCGGTGAAGGCCCATGAAGTTGTGCCTGTAACTGGACCAGTCAGTCTACTGCAGACAGTGAGCTTCAAAGCCAATGTGCGCTTGCGAATTGGTCAAGGTAATACTCACAGAGCATCCGATCTGGATACACCCGGAATATCTGCCTTGACGCCTCGCTAATCTCAAAACCCTCACTGTGCACGACTAAAATCGACCATTCACCATCTCTTGTACCTTCAACCTGTACTTCTCAGTTGGGACCAGCAATGACTGATGCTAGGAAGTTCTCAAAAATTGACCGAGGAGAATTACACAGCAAGCTTGCACATAGTGTCCTTCCTCCTCTTGCTCGCCACCAATGTTGTGTGAAGCAAGTCTCGTGCCAGATGAAAACACACATGTTCTAGCACTCTCAGCAGACCAAGTCTTGCCGACGACCGCGATGATTGTCTCCAACCAAGTCGCCGAGCTCGGATATGGGGCAGACCTCTGCAAAAAATTTCTGATCACCACTAACTCCTTTGACAATACACTTTACTTCGGGCGTCGGTCTGAGAGATCTCATGCAACGCATTGCAGTACTCTCCCACTCCACAGAACAGCGCATCGCCATTCTTCCCAGTCGCAATCATCGCGAGCCCTCCTCTTCTGCGTTCTTGTAGTCGCTAGCAGGCCTAAGCCGACAATGAGGCAGCGACACCGTCAAGAGCGACCATCGCCCGTTCCCAGTCATCAGATAAGATTCCAACCTTGCAACCTGCAAATCGACAATGAGGTAAGAAGACCGTCAAACATCATGACACGCGGATGGTGCAAGCATCGCAAGCAATCAGATAAGATCTGACCCTCGCGACGTCTCGCGCAGTGTCTTAGACCATCACGCGGCGATGAGATTCCAGGAAAGGAAGTCACCCCGAAGGTACGTTGTCGCCGATGTGATGATCGCAGAAAGGCGGCGTATGCAGATGTAGCTTCCAGAAAAGTCGTAGAAGCCGCGTGGGAGATGAGGGATGCTTGGTATTGTGTTTGATCATCTCGGCCTAATCTTTCCTAGAATGATCGAGTCGGCAGCGGGTGTGGTGAGAGTACCGCGGCAAATAGAGCATGAATGCATTGGCGACTTCGAGTCGCCAGGCTGAGGTGTACAGAATTGATACGCGCTACTTAGACTGTTATTAGGGCTACATTAGATAGAGAAGCAAAGCTCCGATCTCAAGCATCCCACAACGTGGCCCTTTCTTTACAGCTCATTCCTCAATATCTCCCCGGCCTGCCCAACAAGACCGGCATAGGTACTCCAAAGCACACCCTTGAGCACCGACTCGCCTTCACTTTCCGCCCAATGCCCAGCCTTGACAAGCTTCTCCTTCCAATAACTCTTCTGATGCGGTTCCAGTTCATCCCAATGTTTAGCTTCAGTGTCCTTGGACAAATACTCTTCTTTATCAGGATGAACAGCAAGAGTGACTCCCTCACCTTCAGGTAAATCCCTCACAACAACAGCAGTAGCCGCAGCATCTTCAGGCGAGCCATGATGTTCCGCCACAACGTCCTTGAGATTTGCAACTGGTGTCGGAGATTCCATAGCTTCTTCGGTCACTTTTGAGAGATGTCCATATGCAGCCATTGCAGGTTGATCGAGAAAGCTGCGTACGTTTTGAGGTAGGAAGCCAAAGACGCCAAGACTTTTGTCGTCTGAGAAGCCGCTTGATGCGAAGGATTGGAAGAGGAATGCTGTGACGAGGACGCAGAATGAGATGACGAAGATGTATGCCCATTTCCAGAAAGCTTCGTCTTTGGGATGGCTGAGCACGTAGCGGGAGTCTTTGTTCTTAGGATCGAAGGGTGTGAGTGGGAATGTGTCGATCACAACGGTGTTACCGAAGCTGACGGACGCAAGTCGAATGTATTGAGGTCCTGGATGAGCAGGTCGTGGTTGAGGTAAAGGTTCGCCATTGGGTCCGGTGGTTGGAAGGGTTGAGGGATTGATTGCACGAGCAGGAGAGTGGAATGGCGTCCAGGTCAGTTTCGTCATTTGGGTCTCGTGTACATCCTTCAAGGTCATGAATGATCGCAAGGACGAGAAGGTGTCGGTAGCTGCCTGATGGTTGATGGTAAAGATCTCAATGCTGATATCTTGGCCAGCAACTGCTACGGCAAATTGTTGACTGCCATTGCTGTCGGGGTCGAGTGCGCACACATCTATCGCTGAGGCTTGCTTGACACGAGATGGCAAGGTCTTGGTCGACATCTCCAGTGCCGGTCCTGTTGGGTATAAGTGATATACTCGAAGCTCCACTCCGCTTTTGCCAGGTTTGTTGACAAGCGCAATGACATTCTCCGCATTCAGAAAGCGGACAGCTCTGAACTTGGGCCGGCTCTTGACTTTCTCGAAAGAGTCTGAAGCTGGCATTTGATATACCCTGCGAGGTCCATTTGGCTGCTTTTCGACTTTCCTTTGCGCGAAGTCGTACTTGTAACTCTGCTCATGGATACTATCGTCGTCGCACCAGACAAGACTGAATAGGTTTTGGTCAGGCTGCGCGATATCGAGATCTGCTGCTTCGTCCTTGCCCGCCAGAGGTATTCTTGTGATGATGTCCTTATCTTCAGGAACCTGGACTGTTGCATTGAATACAATGATCTCGTTCTCTTGAGCCAGGCCAGATGCGATCGCGCCTATGCGCTTAGCAGGTACATCTCGCTTCTGAACAGGCGACAGGCGCAGTAGTCTTTGATACGATTCCTTCTTGGGCGCTGAGGATGGCTTGAAAAGGTTTTTCTTGCCAAGGGGCTTGATCTCGCCTTTGTCATCACTTGCTGCATCGTCTGTCTTCTGCTTCTTACGCGGTGGATATCGAATGCCAAAAGTTCGGAAGTGTTCGTTCTTGTTGGCATCTTGTTCTGCTTGAGACGAATTGATCCCAGCAAATGTAATCAAGCCATCCTTAGTAGCAAGGCTGGCCAGAGACTGGGGAGAGTCTTCTGTACGAGGGAGGTCGATCTCGGTTGCGACTTCGATGGTTGCTCGGTTGTTAACATCAAGTACAGACTTCGCGCATATCAGCACTGTGGTCCATTCCAAAGCCTTTGCTGTTTACATACAATCTTGTTTGGCACGCCAGTCTTGCTTTCTCCGCCGCCTCCAGCAACTACCAGATATCCACGATTGTAGGGATCCCAATCTGCAGCGAAGATGGGATACTCGAGCTTGTGCTTGGCATAGGAAACGTCGGAATTTGATATGTTAGGCATGGTCGGTCGTGATATCGTAGCACTTGTCCGGAGCGCTTTGAGGATTGTATATACAGACTGTTTACGGAAAACGTGTCAGGAGTGAGTGAATCTTGGAAGCCACTGCACGTTCTAGGTCATCGAGTTTCCATGTGACGGAAGCGTGGATTCGCAGATCCCGGCTGGAGCTTTGATTGGCTTGGCGCGAAGCCTCAAAGAAATTCTTGGACCTCTGCTTTCCGCTTCCTACATTCCACATCACAACTGTCTTCGATGTAGTGCTGGCGAGTGCGGCAAAATGGCCACTACGCTTGAGCTTCTTGAGCTTCAGCACACTGAGAAGGACAAGCCTCACTCTGAGGATGATCTGACAGATGAGCAGATCGAGGAGTTGCTGGCGCGTGCCACTGCACGACTCCAGGAAAAGGCCAAAGACAAAGACAGGCAGCTAACCAAGCACACCGAGCAGAATCTGAACTTTCCCAAGCTGGATGCTGGAGACCTCGAGAAGCCATACGTGTCTTCCAAAGGCGATGTAGCCACGATAGACTCGTCGCGACTGCTGGATCAGAAACAGCGCAAAAAGGCGGAAGGCATCAGGAAGGTCGAAGATCCGGTCGCTGCCAGGAAGGCTGCTGATGAGGTATGTCTGACACGATTCTTTCGCACGATATTGGCTATGAGGAAATTTATCCCAAATTCTCCTTGAGCAGAGTCCGGGCGCCGTTTTGGTTGCCTTTCTGCACTACTGAGAGCTGCTTCACGCAAAATTCATAGTTACTCTGAGCCAACATCTCAGCACCAATTCTATTATGACCTCAATTATCGAGCAGTAGCTGACATGCATACAGAAACGCAAAGCGACAGCGGGCAGTGACTGGTTCAACCTACCGAAGACAGAGCTTACTCCTGAGCTTAAGCGTGATCTGCAACTGATCAAGATGCGTAATGTGCTCGACCCGCACCGTCACTACAAGAAGGAAGGCGGAAAGATGAAGGCGCCAGACTATAGCCAAGTCGGCACGATAATTGAAGGTCCTACGGAGTTCTTCAGTGGCCGTATCGAGAACAAGAAGAGGAAGAGGACTCTTGTGGAGGAAGTCCTTGCTGGCGAGCAAGAGACTCATCGCTTCAAGAACAAGTATGGTCAGCTGCAAGATAAAAAGACGAGTGGCAAGAAGGCATTTTACAAAGCGCTCAAGGAGAAAAGGAAGGGTGGCATCAAGAAGGCGTCTAAGGGATGAACAGAGCAGACCACTCATCAGTCATCGTCATAATCGCAACTGGTCTTCGCCGCCATTAAAACGCCATGTGGCAAGTCTGCGAACTCAAACGCTGTGGCTCTGACCATTCCAGAGCTTCATATCAACCTTGCAGCTGGTACAATCACGACCGACATCATTCGACACTCCAGCCCACTATTGGGTCCCGCAAACTTCGCCAGTCATTGATCGCCCTACTGGTTGTCGGCTGCTGTGATGATGGTCGCAAGCACCTTTTGCTACTATCATCACGCGGTGTGGGCTCTAGGCTTCGTGCCATTGAGACTCGTCGCATGCAGCATTCTCGTGCGAATGGCGTCGCGCCCAAAAAGTCGCTGTTCGAAGGCCCGAGATGGTACGCCGCGTGATTCACATCGGCTCAAGGATAGGCCCTTTTCGTCCGGCAGCACTGCAGCTTCCATGAAAAGTCATGAGGCCTCCCAATCGTCAATGTTGCATACGGGCTAGTAAGATTGGCTTATGGCATGTGTTTCTCATTAGTGTCAGTAATGCAGAGCAGCATCACTCTCGCCATAAAGTGCTTGCGAGAGGGCTGCCAGTCACCATTTACCACTGATGCACTGTTTATCTGCATGAAGGATGCTGGTTGTTCAAAGAAGATGTCAGCGATGAGCCATTTTTTACGCCATAACACAATATTGTCAGCGCCTACTGTCTGGTGCGGATCTATCAATTGGGCGAGAGACCTCATTTGCCAATATTTGTCGGTTCCTGATCTCTTCTCTGTATTGCCACGCCTTGTCCGTGTTTCATGCAAGCCATCGCAAGCGCCTCACACTTGCATTAGCTCCCACGTGATTCGCAACAGGCGAAGCAGAGCGCGCCAGCTGAATCTCGCATTGTTGATTGTGCGACACACTCCTTGGAGAGCAGGCATGGAGGGACCCGGGTTCGAATACCGGTATATAAATATCGGAGGCACTGGGAATAAGGTCCAGCTTGGGAACCACTACGGCAATGGCCCACCTGTCGTGAACAGTGGAAACAGCTCAGAACCTGCAGTACCAGCGACACTCACCGAGTGGGAGAAGGAGAAGCGCAGGCGCGATGCTATACTCCGCTGGCTCCAGTTCCGCGTATGGACACGCGCCGCAAAAATATCAAGCCTGCGCACGAGAAAACGTTTCAGTGGATTTTGAATGACGGCAAGCAAGGCTCAGAGGACTCGAGTGGATTTCTCAAATGGCTCAAAACCGGATCAGGTGTTTATTGGGTGAGCGGGAAAGCTGGCAGTGGAAAGTCTACAGTTAGTGTGTTCATCCGTCGAGGTATCCCTCAATCAGTCCACTGACCCTACACAGCTCATGAAGTCTGTACAGGCTGACAGCAGAACCAAGGCCGCGTTGAACATCTGGTCTGATGGCAAGGATGTCATATGCCCATTTTTCTACTTCTGGTGTCTCGGCACAGGAATGCAACAGTCTACGCTTGGTCTGCTGCGGTCACTACTTTGGCAAATTCTGAGTCTCCAAAAGCACAGGATATCCATTGTGTTTCCTGACTGGCAGTTTCAAGACGCATCGATGGAACCTACTACTGACGAACTTGTCGAAGCACTTCACACTGCCTTGACATGCAGTAAGTCTGACACTCATACCTGCTTGTTTGTTGATGGGCTGGACGAGTATAAAGGCAACACCATAGATCTTGCATCGTTGGCAGACTCACTGGCAGCACTCGGAAGCTTGCCGAAAGTCAAGATTGTTCTGGCGAGCCGACCTTTGGAGACTCTGAAGGAGAAATACTCATCGTGTCCGCATTTGAAGCTGCAAGAGTTGACTCGTCCGGACATCGATAAGTTCATCTCGGCCCGCTTGGGTGAGAACGCCGCCTTCACCCAGATGCAGATTGATCACCCAGAGGAGACTCGAAAGATACTGCAAGAGCTCGCTGAGCGGGCAGAGGGGGTTTTTCTTTGGGTACACATTGTAGTACTTAACCTCTTGGACGGGCTGACACATCGAGATGAACCCGGCAAACTCATGGCCCGCATCTTAGAGCTCCCGAAAGAGCTTCGCGACCTTTTCCTGCGCATGCTTGAGACAATTCCGCCTGAGTACCAAAGCGATGCTTATCGTTTGCTTCAACTCTCCTTGACCTGGATTCTAGACCGTCGTTTTCGAATTGGACCAAGGGCTCTGACGCTTCATCTAGCGCTGCAGTATCAAACCATTCGTCCAGAACATTACAACGATATCTCCAAGGCCAAGACAGATATGCGCAGATGGTTGAAGAATACCTTTGCCATCATTAATACCAGATGTTTGGGTATGCTGGAAGTCAGTGATGATTCAGATCCCAATTCCTGCGCTTTGGACAAATCACCAAAAGTCCAATTCTTGCATCGCTCGGTCGTGGACTTTCTTAATGAAGAAGAGATCCGTACTCGGGTGTGGAAGGTCAATAAATCCGAATTCGATGTCAATGTGGGCACCGCAAGCGCTTTGGCCATGCTTATGAATACCAAGATCGAACAAGGTGACACTAAAGGCATGGTCACTAAAATCGCGAGGACGGAGAAACAACTCGGCAGATTCATGCACTACTGTCATCTTGCGGAACTTTCTCACGGCAACCCCCTCACGACCATCATGGATAGTGTCAGCATGAACATGTCTTCACGCCAGCCAGATGCCGACAATTGGCCCGATCAATTCCTATTTCACTCTGCCGCTCGCTTGGAGCACGAGAAGCATTTCGAGTATGACTTTCTCGGCCTAGCAATCGCGAGCGGATGTGCTCTCTATGCTTGCGAGAAACTTGGCGGCGACGACTCAGATTTGACCGAGAGTAGAGCAGGTCGACCATTCTTGCTGTACGCCATAAGTCCATACCCGACAAAATCCAACTTGATGCGTGGGATTTCCCCTATCATGGTAGCTTTCCTCACCGAGAAACGGAATTCGGACCCAAATCAGCGTCTGGCAGGTACAACGGTTTGGCATTTCATGCTTCGACATTTGAAGAAGAGAGGGTTTGCACTGCAGACGAGATCGGACAACAACCACATCGCTGAGCCAGGATATCATGACGAGGTTCTTGATTCAGTGCGCCTTATGCTCCAGCACGGAGCTAATTGCAGTGCCTCAATCGGCTCGAAGAAAGATGGGTCTACAGCAGGCGATGTGATCAAAGGCTTGCAGAATAGTCCCTGCCCATGTCAGTATCAAATGGAGGTGGGTAGCAAGCCGCGTACGATCAGAGCTTGCAAATGCGAGCATTCAGTGCGGCTAAACGATAGGATCAAAAGTCTGGTCAAGGTCGTTGAGGAGAAGACTGGAAATGAAGAAGAAAAGCGCCATTCACGCAACACACGAAGTGCCAATGCCAAAAGGTCTGGCGGAGGCTCGTCAACACCTACGCGAAGGCCGAAATCGAGACACAAGAGGAGTCATGAGCACAATAATTGTGCGATCATGTGAGGCTAAAGTCACGTTTTAACTTGAACGATGCTTCAATGTTGGTCACGACTGCCAGAGCAGCCTGCCGCAGACTACGTCTAAGCAGAATCGTGCCACGCTCCTGCTGATCTCCTAGTCCCGAGACTGACCAGACAGAAGACGGGGTAGTGTCCAGTCGCACTGACAAACAGCAGAGTCGGATGTAGAAGAGGATTGCCAAAATCTGGTGAGAAGAGAGCCTCCCAGCCTCTTCAGCGAGAGATAGAGTCGTAGCAGAGAGTCATGCCGATGTTCACAGCTCATCGAGTCCTCATGAGACATTGTCGAAGCACTGGGACCGTTAAAGCTCAATGCGTCGTCCCGCTACATGCACGCTGGCGCTCTGCTGAGCTCCAATGACGCAGCGGAACCACTTACGACCGAGAGTGCGCTGGCACCATCACCGACTGGATGGGTTACAGTGGCAAGTTCGAGGTTGTTGGAGTCGAGAATTCGCAGAGATGCCGTCCTGACGGCAGGGACGAGCCTGGCTCCTTCGGCTGTTGCTGCCGCTGCAAGCGCAGAGTCAAATTCGAGCACTTCAACAACACTCAAGCCAGCACAGATCGGAGGCATATTCACGGGTTGTTTCCTGTTCGTGATCCTGGTCTTGGTGCTTTCATGGCGCTGCTGTTGTCACGGGCGGACTAGATATGACAGTAATTGGCCGAAGTCACCTAGATCCGATACATCGTCTTCAGCTCGATCTACTCGACCTTATATACCCCCACCACTACCTCCTCCTTCTCAAGACTATGGCGGCCCAAGTGCTCCGAACCAGTTGTTGTAATCGAGACCGTGATGGTCCACACCCGAGAAAGTAGTACACGAGTCCGGCACAACCCTGGTATTGGTCGGGGCGAATTCTTGATACGGACCCGCGGTCGTCCGCCGCCTCCGGCAGGACTACAGCCGAAGCTTCCTGTTGCTGATTACAAGCCCTCAAGATGGTGGCGGCGTCTCATTCTACCTTAGCAAGGACAGTTCAGTAGACATGAAAGTCTCGCCTCACAGCTCCGATACAATGCGCAACACCAAGGATTGCATCTCCAACGCTGCCAGTCTGCCCTCTTCGAGCACTTCTGCATGGTTAGCCATACCCTTCTGCAAGTACTGATCAAGCTCTTCGCGGGTCAAGCCTTGCAGTTCCGGGTCATCTGCTCGTACAGTCGGCTCCAATACGGACTTGTTGGTGACGAGGCTGAAAGCCAACACTCTCATGCCAGAGTGCCGAGCTGTAACGATCTCTGGCACAGTCGACATGCCCACAAGATCAGCGCCCAGGTTTCTGAGCATGCGGCATTCGGCTCGAGTCTCATATGTCGGTCCAGCAACGAACGCATAGACCCCTTCATGCAGTCTTCGATTGCTTGGCTTCTGTTGCCGGAGCTCCTTCCAGCTTCGATGTGCTAATTGGCGAAGATGAATGTCGTAAGCATCGCTTAGAGGTGGAAATCTTGTACCAAATTCCTCAAGGTTGGGTCCGCGAAGAGGATGGAATCCAACAAGTCCTGCCAAGTTAAGGTGGTCGTTGAGACATACAAGGTCGCCAACATTATATTCAGGATTTAATCCTCCAGCAGCGTTGGTGAGAATGATAGTCTCTACGCCCAAGACCTTGCAGACACGGGTAGCAAAGGAGGTGTCCTCCATTGAGTGGCCCTCATAGAAGCTTGGATATCGTTAGTAGAATCGAAATGGACAGCAAGGAGATAGCTCACTGTGCTCGTCCCACAAGCAAGACCACGGGAACTTGCTGCTGGCCCATGGTGCCGAACATGAGTTTCCCTTCATGTCCAGGTACTGCGAAAGGAAATCTTAGCTACTTACCTTCCAAGAGCCTAGCCATCTTTTATGAAGGGCTCAATTCGGATCAGACTCACCTGTGCTCAAAGGAAAGTTAGGCACATCTTTGTAGTCCCACGTCTCAGTCCCTTCATTCACAGTTTGTGCCAAACCTCCGAGCCCAGAACCACAGACGATCGCAACTCGTGGTCTTTTCAAATGCTCTGGCAATTTCGCCCGTACAAAGTCTACTGTCTCTGTAGCACGCTCAAAGATCGAGGTCGACATCTCGTCATGGGCGGAGTTGAATGTGTGGTGTAGATGACTGAAACTGTGGTAGAGGCCGGCCAAATGGTGTAGAGTTTCCATTCGATGTCAGCGAGTGTAGATAAGGAGGTCAAGTGTGATATATGGAAGGCAATCGACTCCAGCTTGGCTTATGACTAGGATCGCGTGTTTGCCTTGGCCTGTTGTTGTCGTCGTGGAAAGAGGCGAGCTCCGCATGAGCAAGGACAAGGGGTCCAATAAGTCTTGGCATTGCCGAACGCCGCAGAGATGTCGACTCCTGTGTAGCATCAATGACCATGCGACTTCATCAACCATGGCGACTCCATCATATGCGCGCTCGTTGGCGAGCTCTGTGAAGCGATTACGGGTACATAAGTCTACTCATGCAAGACTTGAATGACAATTGACATTTTTCAGCTCTCATCTACTGCGATACCAGCAAGCCAATGCCAGACACGATGTATACAGCAATCATCACGACCAGCCGCATCAGTGTCATCAAGCCTGGAAACAGAACTCGGAAACCTGCGCCTACCGAAGGCTGTTCAGGCGACATATCTCAATCCTTTGAAGCGAAGCAGAGAAAAGGGATATCGAGACCCAGCATGCGAACTCCACCTTCATTCGTACAGTGTGCGAAACCTGGAAATGTTCGCCGACTTCGCTGTACGAGCAGCATATTTTCTCAATCTACACGCTCGCGGTCCATCGCCCTTACCCAGAAAGACTGAAAGATGGACGGTGCCGAGATCGAACTTCGTCCACAAGAAATCGCAAGAGAACTTCGAGCGAATAACGATGAAGCGAAAGATTACCATTCTGAATGGTCATCCGGATACTGTGGCCATTTGGTTGGCATTTTTGAGAAGACACCAATACTACGGCATCGGAATGAAAGCCAACATTTATGAGCATGGAGATCTTAATGCAGCTCAGGATCTGGACAAGGAGGCAGAGCGCTTGGAAAAGATTTTGGGAGAGAAGAAATTGCTACCGGAGCCATCGAAGCGTGAGGAGATGCATGGTCCGATGAACACCACTTCTGTGCTCGATGAATCTTTTAAGGCGCAGTGGGGAGCATATGCGGCGATGGGAGGAGCACCGAGCGCTGGTAGCGCTTCGCAGAGAATCGATATGATCAAGCTGCCTCCGCCTGGAGCGAAGAAAGCTGTTGGATACAGTCGCGCGAGAGGACATGAGAAGGCAGTGTACAAGAGTCAGTAAGCGAAGCAATAATTGATACCCGTATTGACAGAAAGATGAACCGCAGTTTTCCATCCCGCGTTGCGTTCGCTCCGAATCTCATACACACTAGAACGTGACACTTCAACAGCCATGTTGCCGACGCTCCCACGGACTACCGATCAATGTGCCATTCGCAGCGTAAAGCTCGCGAGCCTGGAGATATGGATTGACTCATGTCTGTTCTGCCAAATTGGCATCCAGACATATCCTCACATTAGTAACACTATACCTAATCTTGACAAAGTCGCTTCTGCCTCCCGCTTCCTCAACGGCAATGACGAATAACACTGATTTTCCTTCTTCTCTCTCGCTCAGCCCAAAGAGTTCCAGCGCGTGGAGTTTCTCGCATCTTCTCAAAGCCTTAAAAATGGCGAAGACGGTGCTCTCACTGTCCAAAATGAGTTCACGTAAAGCAAATCGCTGCAAAGTCCCTTGACTGTTGCAAATCACTTTGACCAGATCCTTTGTGTTGAGGACGGTGCCGTAGCCATGGAGTGAGAAGTGGACTAGTCCGACGGGAGGACCGACAGCCAGTATGGGCAGGATATACGGCATTCCGACTGGAACCCCGAATCTGTTAGGCAAGAGAGTCTCGTCGAGCCAAAGATCTATGTGTGGCGACGAGCTGAGATTCTCAAGGATTGATTGTAAGACGTTCGTACTCGGTATTGCGTATTGGACCTGATTTCTATAAGATCCGATGATGCCTGTCAAATAGCCATTGCCTTCGACACGCAGCAGCATTTGATGAGCATATGTCTCGAAAATCAGGCATCCCTTACTTACCTCTTCTTGGGTCTATGTAATCATTCGAGTTGCGTGATGTCAACTGAATCGTATTGATGTTTCTCGAGACTCTGTGTCTTTTTGTGACAATGTGTAGACTCTGAAGTTGTACCGGATCTACGAAACAGCATCGGATCTGCTTTGGGATCTGGTTCGAGAAGGCTTCGAGAAGCAGGTTATCGAACTGTCTGCAGCAGAGGCGGGCGTTTCTGACTGCATATGAATCGAGATGGTCCAAAACGATTATGAGTAGCTCTTCGGGAAGCATGAGAAGACGCGATGGCGAGGACATATTGTTGTCTGGTGTAGGAGTATGGAGGGTCAAAGCAACAGAAGTAAGTCGAAGCAAGTGAGGTCGACAGCCCTGCATCAAAGCTTCAATCAAAACTTAATTAACGCCAACCAACCTCACCTCTCGAGCACTCCCATACTCATACCCAACACAACACCACAAGTCTCGCCGGCCTCTCAGCGCCCTCACACTCCTTCAAATGCACCACTAGCGCCTATCGACCACAATGTCCAAATTCCAACTCCCAACAGCAACCCCCTCCTCAGCCTCCGCCCTCTCAACACCCGCCGAACCTCGCCAAAGCACATCCTCCTCCGATCTCGACGACCTCCCCTACCCAACCGAACTGCCCCGCAACGACTTCCTCTCCCCAAACTTCAACGCCTCAACTTACCTCTCCACAGTCGCACGAAACCGTCACCAAACACTAGAAGACCTACGTTCAGATCTCCGGCAGCGAAGTCAATTACTGAATAAAGAGTTATTGGAATTGGTGAATGGGAATTATGAAGAATTTTTAAGTTTGGGGAGTGATTTACGGGATGGGGAGGAGAAAGTTGAAGGTGTAAGGGTGGGCGTTTTGGGGTTTGAGAGGGAGGTTAATGGGATTAAGAGTGTGGTACGAGAGAGGAAGGAGGAGGTCAGGGGTCTACTTGAGGAGAAGAAGGGGATTAGGAGGGAGGTGGTTGTTGGGAGGGGCCTGATTGAGGTGCATGAGAGGTTGGGGGAGTTGGAGAGGGATTTGGGGATTACGGTTGATGAGGAAGAGATCGATAATGAGT
The DNA here is from genome assembly GCA_014298035.1 of Pseudocercospora fuligena. Classification (NCBI taxonomy): domain Eukaryota; kingdom Fungi; phylum Ascomycota; class Dothideomycetes; order Mycosphaerellales; family Mycosphaerellaceae; genus Pseudocercospora; species Pseudocercospora fuligena. The sequence goes on along the minus strand of JABCIY010000338.1, from coordinate 142,522 downwards.
TTGATGAGTTTGATGAGGATGAGAGTGATGTTGTTGAGGGTCTGGAGCTGGGGAAGTTGAGGAGGCATACGATGCAGTTCCTGTTAATTGGGAAGATGGTGGAGAGGCTTGGTGCTGAGCATCCGTTTCTTATTAAGCAGAGGAGTAGGATGGAGGAGATTCGGAAGACGATATTACTGGACCTGGCGGCGAGTCTGAGGCAAGCGAGGAATGAGAAGAAATCTCAGGCAGTTTTAGCTGTTGTTAAAATATATGCGGATCTTGATGCGGAGGTGGAAAGTGTCAAGGTTCTGAAAGGCGGATGAAGCAGTGATTCGTGGCTGCTCAAACAACGGAAGTCATGCCAGGAACATCGAAGAACGTCTTACAGCTAAAATATGCGACATTGCATATGTCACGGTCTCGCCCTTCGACATGACACAAAAGTCGAGAAATGGCGAACTCCAAGCCTTGATCACCCGAACATGAACATCGCTCAGATCATTTAATCCGACTACCAGCAGCGAGGCTGGGACCGCACGATGTGCAACAACATGCTAAAGCTCCTACGCAGCAACTCTCACGACTGGTCTCATGCACTCGCCGCAAGTGGTCCTTCTACGGATGACAGTCAGCATCGCCGCTGTCAACGTCCAGCATACGAAGAAGTCTGGGCCAAAGAGTATTCGACGTTACATGTTGTCCATCATACTGAACAACCTTTCACAACAGACCCACGCACACTCAACACTTGGATCATGTCTCGCCCCATGTCTTTCACGATCGTTTTTCGCTGAAATCCATGCCCACCAACAGCACGTGGACAACCCCTATGTCGACATAAAAAGGAGACAAACAGTCTTTTGACGTGCTTGCGGAGGTCGCGTTTTCGTAACAATATTATTAAAGAGCGGCAGCCAGGGTAAGTGCAGCTCAAGAATGAATTGACATCACCTTCAGAGAGTGCGTCGCAGCTGTCTAGGGGCGGTAGATCCTGAAAGTATCCATCTGGTAGTTCGAGGTCCTATTCGAAATTAAGAAGTGATTTGGAAGGAGAATCTTGCCAGAATCGGGGTGGTTGAAAGCCCAGGTACCATTCTGGCAAGGGCATGAAGGAGTCGGCTATCATCGTTGTATGATGTAATGAGTTCGCCAGTGTCCTTTGGCCGCTTGCTGTCGGAAGTGAAGCATGGAAGAAGAAGAATCGTCATGCTCAGCTCGGCTACCTCGCCAACGGGCAATCGCACGACATCCAGGCCCAGAGGCTCCCAGTCTTGCCGGTTCAGATCAAGTTCAGAAGTGAAAGCGGCGAAGCGCTCGCGCCAGACCATCCTGCGGAAACTTATTATTTTCGTCGATGCGAGCGGTGTAAAAAGAGACGAAAGGTGTGTACAGCTTTGAAAGAAGCTGACGAATTGGTTATACATGCTCAATGGAAAGATAGCTAGCACGCTCAACAAAGTGATGTCGACAATGTACTCAGGAAAAGACCCCAGCTGTTGACTCCGTTACAATTGTATTCCCTGATCCCGAGCACGACGTACCACCAACGTGGACACAAGCTTTGCTGGATTGACAGGAGCAAATAGTATCTCCACCACGATGGACAGCATCTGCAAGCCGCCAGTACCAACTTGCGCTACATTACTTTCACAGTTTTGCGGCACTGGATCTTTCAGGCTACATGCCTGGTCACTTCTTGGACAAGTTCATTCTTAAAACATGCGAGACGGAGCCGATGTTGCTTCCATCGCTTGTGGCTATCGGCAAAGCTCATCTTGACTATCGCAATACCGGAGAACTGCCCTTGGACACTGTCTCCGCCTATTCGAAAGCACTCGCAGCACTCCGTCAGTACATGAAGGATGAGGTCAATCCCACCCGTGAAGTCGTTCTAATATGCTGTATCATGTTTTACACCTTCGACAAGGTTCGAGACCTTACAGTAGCTGCTTCCGTACACCTCCGATGCGCACTGTCCATTCTCCGAAGCTCGCGAAAACCAGTGGCCGAATCGTCTTCGCCTGCGACGTCCAGCAATGGTCAACAGGGTCTACATGATCCGTCAGTCGTGCTCATGCAAATCGAGATTGAGGACTTCATGCAAGACCTCGATAATGGACCGCGACTTCCTCTTGAGGCCTATGGCATCCAACTTTACTACCTAGAGAGCAATACAGCTCCTCCCATACAATGGTACACACCGCATGACTGCATGGAATCGTGGATGTACATCTGTCATGACCTATGGCGATTCTTAGGAGCTAACGCAAAGTACCGACACAAATCGTTGAAGGATGTGCCACAATCGTTCATCACCGAGCACTCTCGGCATCTGTTGCGAATCAAACGATGGAAGCTCTCTTTGGACCAGTACATCAAGGCAAACCCGATCCCCAAGCCCGAAGACCTCCTATCGCCGAGTTTTCCCGAGAATCGAATTTTGGGGTCCATCAATATCCTGGTGATGTGGTCGCACTACTACACTTCCATGTGGCTTGCAGAGGAGTCTATAGGCGTAGACCCGAAGCCCTTCGATAAGAGACCTGAGAAGCTTCTCTGGGCGTGTGAAACCACGCTGGCGCTTCGTCGAGCACATAAGGCGTATCGAAACATACAGATCAAACGAACATTCTCATCGCACGTACGAATCGTAGAGACGCTGTTGAACCTTGCCCATTGCACGAGCTTTCCGTATATCCGGGCTCGGGCGCAAGAGTTGATCAGGAGGTTCAAAGAAGTGCAGGAAGGGCTCTCTGAACTGAGTGATTTCTGGATGGGACAAGGTGCGCCTCCGGATGATTTTGTGCTGATCTATGAGAAGTCGGGACACTGATTCAACATCGTCACTACGGTCAGGATATACTTTCATGTGCTCTCCCATGCAACGATCGTCGCTGGTGATGAATCGCGGTCGTTCTCCAGTGATGAGACAGTCTCGTAAAGCTGGCCCAAAGCTGCTGAAGCACTGGATGACATGCTTCAAAGGAATGACGTCTACCCTCGGTGAGATCGACACGTGAATCGTCAGTAGCCTGTCAAGGAGGCACGAAAGCCAAGCACAAGGTCGAAGAAGAAGGAAATGGGTACTTGCCCGCTCAAACAGACCGGCACAAGTCTCATGGAAGTCCTAGTAGAATCTTGAAGCAAATGACCTCCGGCCACAATGGAAACATACTCGATCAAGCCAAAAGGCGCTCTTTGAAAGTCTGAGAAGCTTTGCTTTCCGAAATCATGGTTTGCTGAGACCTCGTTACGAAGCGGTCCATAAGAACTACCGATCGCGCACCAGACCAACAATAGCCGCGGCGTTTATTTTCACGATGAAACGGTCGGGAGAACTCGCGAATTATATTCATCGGACCGCGACTGTGCAGCCGATAGCAAAAAGTACAGCTTCGAAACCCAAGCCCAAGCCCAAGAAGGCGGTGCCCAAAGATACGGTTATCATCGAAAGAGTCAATTCAGATAACTTCTGGCGCCCCTTCGTCGGAAACGAAAGCGGATCAAGCTCTTGGAATGGAGTGGATGTCGGAGTTGCAGACTTGGAGCTCGACGAAGACAAAATTTGGGAGCTACTTGAGGAAGACGTACTCGATGATAATCACAAATTCTTACTAGCACTCGTCCATGCGCCTGCTCTGCTCAATGGAGACATTCTGCTATCGATCACCTCGCTACCGTCCGTAGCAAGCTGTTCCGGAATTTGGAGTAAACTCATGTGGCGACCACCGACCGATGCTGATACGCTCCCACCATCTGATCAACTACCTCCTATGAGCATGCGCTGTTACATCCCGGAGCCAATGCGCGACAGTCCTAAGTTCCGATGTTTCATTTTTGCGACATTGATCCTTTGGACTGTGGCTGAAAGGCCTGAGTATATGTCACGGCAAACTTGTGAGCTACAATCAAAAGTCGCCGCTGAGTTCAACATCAAACACGATGAGAAAATCGTTGGTTATTGCACGATGATGGACGATGCTGTCTATGATCTTATGTATGGTCTTTACATTAAGGCTCTCATTAACCCGAAGCAAATGCAATGGCTTTTTGATGAGACCACCTTACGGGTGCTTCGAGCAATCGATCCGGAGGGTATGGCGAAGTGGGATGAGGATCGTGCCAAAATCGGGAGCGCAGACATTGTAGATCTTCCTGAGGGATTCTGGGAGAAAGTATACTTCAAGGCCATCAAGTCCTGGCTTAAACAGACGGCCCGGGGACAGGATTGTTCTTTTGGAGCACGCCTCAAGAAGAAGTTCCTTCGCAAGTTCAGGAAGGAGATGGATATGCGCAACAAGCCTTGAGGGCACGTGGGTAGAACACTTTGCATAGCAGCAGCCTCATTTTCAATCTAAAAGAAAATGGGATCCAACCATCTCCCAACCAACCAAACACATCCATTCTCCACACATATCCTCTTCTCAATCCTCGCATTACTCGCTCTATCCCCTTTGATCGTAATGTTGAAACCATCCACCGACCTTACAATCCCAGCATTCTGATCATAAGTACCCAATCCATGACCCAACAGAAACGACGTCGCGCCGAAATTGCTCGGCTCAGTGAACTTCTCCTTCGCAGCACCAGGCAAAATATCAAAAGCCGCATTATTCGGCGCCAAATACACAGTCTTTTGGTCAACACCAGGTAGTTCCGAACCCAAAGAAAGTCTCGTCAAGAAATCAGGTTCAAGTTTCTCATACAATGAATTCAATTCCGATGATTCCGGCTCATTTTTCAATACCATATCCATCGTCCCAGATTGTTTTATGATTGGGGGAGGAGTATCAGATTTTCCAGGTGCGTCGACACCAAAGTATGTAACGAATTCGTCAAGGACGTTGTCGATTTTGAAGACTGCGCCATTTGATGCTTGAAGACGAATGGGCTGGCCGGTCTCGTCTTTGATGAGGTTGGCTTGGTGATGGACTGGAACTTCAGTTTTTGTGGTTCCTGGATTGCTTTCAATGCCGAGGGAGCCGTTGAATTGGATGCTGAAGCCTCCTACGAATCTGATCACTTCGTTTGCTCCGATTTCTGCGGCGCCGAGTTCTCCTAGGGCGATGTGGTTGCGGAGGATTGTTGCGAGGAGTTCGAATGAGGAGGGTCGAATTAGGTTGTCGATTATGGGTTGTGGGAGCTTCTTGATAGCCTAGATCTATGTTCAGTCGTCTTATTCGATCGACGAAGAGTCTTCTGCATGTATCGACTTACCTCATTGGTAGGCGCAAAGACTGTGTATTTTACACCAGTCGAAGGGTTGTTGAACCTCTCTTCGAACCCAGGACCTGGCTTTCCAGACTCTCCTCCAGTGCTGTTGAACAGGCTGTAGAAGCTCGTCAGGTCAGGATCGAAAGCCAATGTCGTGAGGACTGGATTCGCCTCAGCTGGCGGCCGCTGCTTGACATCGCTGACCTGCGGCAGACCAGAAACGGCTCCCAAGAGGCATGCCAGGAAGACGCTTCCGGTCGTCGCAGAACGCCAGAATCGGCCAGTAGAACGGGTGTTGTTCATGGTCGACAGATCCGGAAAACCCACAGCATCTTCGAGCGACCAGGCTGAAGACCAGGTGAGAAAGAAAATCTAGAAGGAGGACAGCGGTACTTGTACCGATGTGCCAATTAAACCTTCATCAGAATAAGACTTCAGTGATCCGTGCTTGCCGTGAAGTTGCAGCCGTCACACAATGTGCCCTATATGTACCCTCATCTGCCGACTGATGAGGATGATACCTTGAGTTGCCACCTGCCTTCTCATGAAGATTGCTGCTGTCGGATTGCTCAATCACCAGAGTCCGGAGCAGTGGAGGGTGTCGAAGGTGCCTCTACCCTGGTGACTTGCGCCATTTCGAATCCTCGTCACAGTAATCATCCATGTCGCCAACCACACGCTCATCTCCGATCTGTCCGTCAACAAGCCAGGGAGGACGACCTGTTCAGCGCGTCAGCCTAGAAGAAATTTCAAAGAGATGCTGCAAGCACACGACTGAGTCGGTCTTCATTCTGCAACAGATCATGCGACCTAAGTAAGTAGCCAAGCATGTCAGAGCCAAGGTATCAGATCCTTCTGTGACATGCTTTCGGCAAGTGCAAGAAAGCTTCCGGGAACCCATGCGAACCAGAATCAATTGCAAGCTCTTCACGTGCATCATCCTGTGAACCTACCACATTTGGTGTAGCCTGCATATAAAACCTTGAAACAGCTGTCTCATCAAGGTCCAGACGTCCGAATTCAAGGCATCCAATCTGTAAGCATGAGACCGTCATAAGCATTTCAGTGTGCTGTGCACACAAGCCGTCATCGTTCATCGTTCAATAATATCATCGCTTGCTCCCTTCGGTCTGTACAAAGTCTCGTTTAATTTTGACCTATCCAAGCAGGTCAGTCATTACATCTACAGTCATACTTCGTTCTGCCAAACACTTGGTCTCCTTGCCCATATGCTGTTCGTGTCACATCTATGATCGTTCCCAGATCTCTAGCAATGTATACGCCGCGCTCGCTTTAACGCTCATCAACGAAGTAGTTCGCACCCGCCAGCGAATGTATGCTGCTATGAGCTCGCATCCAGTGGCTTCTGTCCATAGACAATGTATCTGCGAGCTGTCAGTATTTGTAACCCTAACAAAGTAGTGATGGCATCTTACAACGGAGTGTAGCTGTGTATAGATTTCTTCTTCCATTCTCGCTTCACTTCCATCAGCAGGACTTCCATCTCCTCGACGCTCCATCCGAGGCCCATGGTGAAGGTTCGAACGCTAAGCCCGCTGACACCTTCCAAAAGTCCCACGAGATACAGTAGTCCAGCTTGCCGTAATCGTGCGTCCTTTGGCCAAGGTCCGACAGGAATTTTGAAAGCCTTGATGGCACAATTGATGAAGCCTGCTGCTTCCATCTTTTGCTTCATTTGCTCGGGATAGCAACGTCCTGTAAGACCGAACTTGCCAACACCTTCGTTCCATAAATCTTCCCATCGCTGCACTGCGCCGTCGGGTCTCATCGTGCCATCATCAGAGCCAAACGCCAAGTCAAACTCCTGGTTCTCCACCCAGCCTCCGGGTTGTAAAGAATTGGAGGCCTCTGAATAGAAATGGTCCCAAGACTTGATCGAAAAGCCGTTCATCAGTCGTGTGTGCACGAAATCAAATTTGGTAGTAAAATCCCATTCCTCGTCCGCGTCCATGATCTGAAATTCCAGGTTCGGAGGTACTGCAGTAGGTTGGATTGGTGATAAATCGATTCCGACTACTTGTGCAGAAGGATTGTCGTCTGCTACGTCAATTGCCCAGATACCAGTGCCAGTGCCTACGTCCAGCACATGCCTCGGACTCTGAAGCGGGCAGTGCCAATGCTTTTCTTCCAATGTCAAGCGAAGCGCATGATAGGTGATGTCCATGCGCTCCTGCTCCTGCTCGTCATTAGGAAGGGCATATTTCTTATCGCGCTGAAACGCGTGGTAGGTCCGGCCGTTTTCTTCCTCGTAATCGAAAATACTTGAAGCGATAGACGCCGTAGACAGGTATCCTTCATCGTATCCAGAGTCGTCACTGAAAGAGTCGGTATCTCGTGCTTCTACATTAACATTGCCGAGCTGGGCGCCGGCAGGTTCAGGATTGTCCATTGATCCTTCTACGTGATATCCTCGGTATTCCACTTCCCGATGCTGCGAAGATAAGATTGGAAAGTGTCGCTCGAGGCAGCAATGTCTGTCGCACTTACAGACTTCTGCTACTCGTGGCGGTCCGTGAATGTATCGAAAAGAAAGCGTGGCGGAGTTGGGCTAGAGCACAGAGACCTTTCGAATTTGTCTGCAGGTGTCACTTGATCCACGTGGAGTTGGAATCAGGATCGCGGAGTGGATCCTTTCGATCGCGCGGGTGGATCACTAAAGATGCTAAGGCGACCTACTGCCAGTCAGAATTTCGACTAACATCGTTCAACCGCTCGCCCCGACGTATCGCGTTTGCTAGACAGCGATGAACGGAACATAAGCTGCAGAACACTGCACTTTTGCGTCGAATTGCATATCGGGTCGTCGCAAAGCCGCTCGCGTAGAAAAGTGGACGCTGTGAGTCTGGATTGGTCAAGATGTCTGACCAAATGCTGTGCGACCGAAACAGATTTACTTTTGGGTGAAGAAACTCAGCGGCCCATCCTGGCAAGGCGCTGGAAGGCGAGAGTTCCGTGCCGCATCGCCAAGCTGATTCAATCCTAGCGTGTTTGCAGCGTTCACGTTAGTCCCGCTCGTCTTGCCGCTGTGGTATCGCGTATATTTCCTGCTGTTTGCACAGTGCTTCCAGGATGTCTTCCTCATCACAGCTGGTTGCAGCTTTGGTCGAGGGTGTTCGCATCCTGCCGGGTGAGAAGTCGTCGGGCCGGAGACTACACATCAAAGCAGGCATCGAGTGAATGGTTTTGCCGCCAGGGTCAGCCATTTCTTACCCTTATCATTGGTGGGGTGTCGTTTGAAAGAAACCAGAGTGATACCGACAGTATGGGCTCGCTGTCGGGCATCTTAATTCCTGCTGCTGTGCTCTTCTTCTCGTACTACTTCATCGGTGCAATCATCAACTACCGACGCCTAAGTCAGTTCAAAGGGCCGCCGCTCGCAAGTTTCTCTCGCTTCTGGCTGTTCTGGAAGGAGTGTGCAGGGCAGCTTCCCAAGTCGCAAGTAGCAGCTCTTGAGCAATATGGTACATGCAGCTCACGCCCGAAAAGATGTGACAGCTCAACTGACGCGCGTATAGGATCCCCAGCTCGAATTGGCCATGACCTACTTGTCACCGATGATGCGGATCTTATCATGCGCATGAATGCTCCTGGATCAAAGTGGACAAGGTCGGGTTGGTATGATGCGATGCGGATGGATCCGCGGAAGGACAGTGTCTTTTCCACTCGTAATGAGAAGTTGCACGCCGAGTTGAAATCGAAGGAGGCGGGCGGAGTGAGTGCCACCCGGAAACTCTCGGCGATGGCGAATCTGTGACACTGACGGCTTGCAGTACAATGGAAGAGACATTGCGACCCTCGAGCCTGACATTGATACCCGGATTGGAGATCTTATTGAACTGCTCCGCAAAAATGAAGGAACTTCGGTCGATTTTGCCTCTGTGGCACGGTACTTTACGCTTGATGTGCTCAGTACCGTTGCGTTTGGTAGACCTTTTGGTTTCATGGCGGCTAACGAGGATCTCTGGGAGTATAACAAGACCTCGGGTGACTTCATGGTAATCCTAGGGTTGACAGCAAATCATAGCCCGATCAGGTGGTTGCTCTCGCAAGATTGGGTACAAGCGCTTGCGGCGCCCAAAATAACCGACAAGACTGGTATTGGACCAGCCCTCGCCTTTGCCAGAAAGGCCGTGGCTGAACGATTTGGACCGGACGCTAAGGTGAAGAAAGACATGCTAGGATCTTTCGTGGAGAAAGGACTTCCTCAGCTCCAGTGCGAGGTTGAATCGTTCTTGCAAATTATCGCCGGCTCGGACTCCACCACTACCGCTCTGCGGTCTTGCATATATCTTCTCGCGGGCAGCCCAAGAGTCTACAGCAAGCTCAGAGAAGAAGTCGATGCCGCTTCAAGTAAAGTCTCTTCTGGCTCAGCTATCAAGTATACAGCTGTTCAAAAGTTGTCCTACCTGAAAGCTGTGATACAGGAGGCTCTGCGACTGTTCCCACCCTTGTTCGGTCTGAAGGAGAAGACTGCACCACCTGGTGGCGAGGAGGTCGGCGGCATTTTCTTTCCTGGAGGCACGGGCGTCGCGATATGCGACGATGCTGTTTGCCGCAAGAAGGAGATATTCGGCGAGGACTCTCACATATTCCGGCCGGAGCGATTCCTGGAAAAGGACGAAGCACTCAATGCCAAGCGCTTTAGGACTGTCGAGGTGATATTCGGAACTGGTCGCTTCCAGTGCTTGGGCAAGCACATCGCCCACATGGAGTTGCACAAGTCGATCTTTGAGGTATGTATTCTTCTAATGTCGTTCTCAGGCAAGCGCTGACAAGGCCAGATTATGCGGCATTTCGACTTCGTGATGGCGGACCCGATGAGGGGCATCGATAGCATTTCTCACAACGTTCATATGCAATCGAACATGAACTTGGTTGTGTACTCGCGGTAATGAGGTATGAAGACATGAATGATTTTGCATTCAGCGTTGCTTATCAAAGATACCCTCCGAAAGGAATCGCGACGTTAGAAATGGAACGAGAAATTGAGCGCACGAAAAGCGGCGTTGTCATTGCCTGTGCCCTCATTTTCTCAAATTTTCGGCAAGAACTGAATCCGAACACTTACGCTGTATCCTTGGCAGTAGCAACTGACAGCACAGGTAAGCAATGGCCCGAGATTTTCCATTTCGAGACTTCATCACAAGTCCTGAGCTCAACGAGTGACCCAACGGCATATCCCAACTCAGCTGCCTACTCACAATACCACGGCCAAAACCACTTGGTAGCAATTGGAATCGCATGGACCCTTTCTAGAGCCTCGTGACTAGCTTCCAGCTGACCGAAGCATTCAGCGAATGTACTGTCTGGGCAGAATTATGTTTCGACATACTCCAGATCTCCGTGTCTGCGGAACAGGCTCCGTCCTGGCCGTGGTCAGGCACGAGACATAATCAGCTTCCCTGACCGGCAAACGCCAGAAACTTCGAGGACAATGATACTTGATCTGAAATCATGGACATGGCAGGCAAGTGGTGAGCATTCTCACTCCCAATCAGCTGATGTACAAATGAGGCTGCCAGGTAATGAGAAGAATGCGGCGAGCCAGGAACAAAGCATGGCGCGAGTCCTTTCAGAAACGTCTGAGACCTCAGTATAGCATCACTTTGGAGCCTTTCGGTTGCCTAGCGAGAGCACTCAGATGGCTTCGCGTACGACGCGCAGCCGCATGGCCTTGGCAGTCCGTAAAGAGGCTCGAATATTTAACGTTGAAGAATCGAAGTCGCCAAACATCAACCAAGCGACAGACGTCTAACATGGCGCAGAAAGACGCAGTGGATGCAGCCATAGCGGCCTTAGAAGATGTACGACGGCACGAAGAGAATCTCAACAAGAAAATAAAAGATCTTGAGTCGAAACTTCACGACCTTCGCGTGGAGTCCGAGACTCACATCGAGAAGCTCCAGCTGGAACTCGAAGACGAGCGCAAGAAGCGAAAGGCAGCTGAAGATGAGCTGAAGAGCATTCCTGAGCGTCGCGCGAGCAGGGCTGTGAACGTTGAGGAACCCAGCGCCTCGCTGCGAAACGGCAACCAATCGAAGATACCATCCCCTCGAGCTCGGCAGCTTCCAAAGAACACCAAGCGCCTACGTCCCACCGTAGAAGACGCCGTAGACGACGAGCCACTACTCAAGCGTCCAAAGCATAAAGATGCTGAATATCTCCTCGACCCATTACAGCCTGTCAAAACCAAGGCTCCGGCCAATACAAGTAAGTGACTTGCTATTAACAAGGCAACAAAGCGCCACGACTGACCGACCTAGAAGCCCCCAATGCCACCAAAGCATCAAGTGACCTGAACGCGGCCATCAAGGACATATTTGGACTGCGAGCCGGCAAGGCACAACACAAGCACACAGACCTGATCAAGGTGTCTACTCTGTCTATCGCCAAAATCACGACGATCGCGGATACCTGGAAGGATATCAAAGATGCAGCCGTCGATAAGGGTCGAGAGCCGCGATTTCGCTCGTGGATGGCCAGCAACACAGCCAACTGTGCTTACAGTAGCGTTGTCATTGGCAAAGAGACGAAATGGAATGGCGCACCATACGTGGCGTGTCAGCTTTGCCGCAAGGCCAAGCAGCCGTGCTTCAAGAAGTCTGCTGTGGCGAATCGGGTAGTGGTCCTTCCTGGCGGTGGAGACTCTAAGAAGGGTCAAGATTTCAACTACTTCTGAATGGAACATCGTTCAGTAGTAGATCACGGGTGCATGGGCATCTTTCTTGACATTGATGGAGACTATGCATTAAGCTAGAGATACACAGCGAGAGGTCATCCATCATATCACGGCGACACCAGCATCCAGCCAGGTGATCACTCATACATCCGGCAATTTGCCTCCTACCAGCAGAATCCATCAAGTCGTATAAACAAACCTCGGATTCTCATCCCCCAGCGCCAAAACCTCCTCCTCACTCTTTCCCTCCATCTTATAATCCCTCTTCCCCAAACTTCTCTGCTTATTCTCCCAAGCAAAATAAAAATGAAAAAATGCAAAAATACAAGCCCCAATCGCCACCAACGTCAAATTCGTGGCATGACCCCTAACAAACCTGGGTCTATCACCCGTAGGATACAAAAACGGCGCCACAACCCCCGAAATATTCCCCAACATGATCTGTGTTCCTGACGCAGTCGTACGTTTCCCATATCGAGGATTATTCGTATTCAACCAAGCGATATTGAGACCCAGGACTATGTAGATGCCTGCGGCGACGACGCAACAACCGAAGTACAAGACTCCAGGGGGACCTTGGGATAAAAGGATCGCGTAACCGATTACAGAGACTGTAGCGCAAGAAGCTGCGATGGGTCCACGGATCTGTTTTTTATCGGAGAACCAGGCGAGGCAGAGGTATACAATAGCTCCGATTGCATAGCATGGCATTGTGAGGAGTTGAGTTATGGCTCTTCCAGCTTCTGGCATGATTTGTAAAATGATGGTGGGCAGGAAAGTCGAATAACTGTAGAGCATACAAGCATTACAGAATTGTGAGACGGCGAAAAGGTAAGTTTTCCAGTCTCTCAAAGCTTTTTTACTGTCTTGCCAATCGAAGTCTTCGGATACGCCGGTTTGAGCGCGTCGGCGATCGAGGACCATTTGACGTTCGTCCGCGTTTAGGAAGTAGGCTGTTGCGGCATCGTCGGCGAGGGCGAACCAGCAGACGACGGAGAGGATTAGGGTGGGGATACCTTCGATTATGAGGATCCAGCGCCAGCCTGAGTAGCCTGCTAGGCCGTCCATGAAGCCGATTGCGTAGGCTAGGAGGCCGCCGACGGAGCCGGCGATGGCGGCTGAGACGAAGAGGTAGGCTGTGCGGAGGGCGAGCTCTTTTTTTGTGTAGAAGAAGGTCAGGTAGACGACCTGCAGAGGGTTAGGAAGCTGTCATGCATGGCGATGGAGGGAGGCTTACCATTCCTGGGAACAGTCCAGCTTCCGTTAGTCCAAGCAGGAGGCGGCACACGATGAGACCAGCATAAGATTGCGTGAAGCCAGAGAATGTCGCAACTAACCCCCAGCCCAAAGTGATGGCAGCAATCCATCGTGAGGGTCGGACGTATTTCTTCATGATCAGGTTACTCGGCAGTTCTCCCAGCACATAGGTGACGAAGAGGATCGAGACAGCGATCTGAAATTGGTTGCCTTCCATTCCAAGATCGGCCTCGAGTCCATACAGACGAGCATTTCCGATGTTGACTCTACAGAAAGGCGTGTTAGCAAGCTTCCGATCCTGTCATGGTAGAATCATCCATCTCACCGATCGATGAAGGAGTTCAGGTAGAGCAGCATGACCAGCGGGATTACATGCCAGTCGATCTTTCGAACCAGAGCCTTCTCCTTCACAGGGTCAATGTAGATGGTGCTGGACTCAGTCGACACCTCCGCCTTCTCGACATGTGAAAGCTCGGCCTTCTCGCGCTCGATCTGAGGCGTAACATCGCCAGAGCTGTCACTAGTAGAGTCAGCCGGTCGGGTGTTGATGTCAGTCATGGTGGTATCGAGGTGATAGGAAAGAGAGAAGCTATTTGATCCTAGCCTGTGCAGGGGATGGCCTTATAGCATTCAAATCGCACCTGGCCCTACTTGACGACATACGAGCATGGTTGCGAGGCGTCGATCCAGGGCTTACACTATGGATTGCCATGTGCGCGGAGACTTCGAGACGAGCATTATCCAGAGCGTCCAAGCAGCGCCACTCAAGTCGTCACCGCGTGGTAGTGAACTATCCAAGACGCGATACGACAGGATCGATGCATGGCTTTCATGCGCTAGGCCGTTGGACTTATGTCGGCAGTGTTTTCGCATATCGATGATCTCCACGTGAGCTTTGAACGTTAGTCGGACGCAAGATACGCCGTCTTGTCAAGATCGCTACCACATGTCGTTGTATTCACTAGAGCGCCTCTTGTGAGGGGACCCCAGATTCTCACCAGGTTTTAGACGCAGCCAAGGCTATGGTCTAGCACTGGTGGTCTCTGGTATATCTTGGCGGCATTGATTGCTCAGAAAGTTGCTCCGGGCATGGCTTCTGCGTTATGAGTGGCAGCGGGTCGGATCTGTCAAAATAGGAAGGACGATTGATCTTGCCTGCAGCTCACGCGTGTGCTCAAAGCAGAAATCGAAGGCTGAAAAAAATGCCTTGCCAAGATTGATTCGGGCCATTGAATCTGATGTCCCTTCCATCAGTCCGATATCCAGCCCTGCTGTGGCACATCTGCATCTTCTTCTCAGCTACCTTGGTAGAAACCAGATATTGAAGCGAGGGCCTTTGCTACATGTTCTGGAAGGTCTGTAAACCTGGGCTGCGAGCTTATACTTCTTGTCTTTTGGTGCCACGACATGCGTCGTAGCATCCGCGCATGCGCGTGAAGCACATCTATCTCCTTCGCACAAGCCGCCTTTCGTATGGCGGCTTTGTGTTATGCTGTATATTTGCTCGTTCTCGAGTATGGTGGAGCTGTCTTTCCGGTAGCGGACGTAGCGACGAAATGAACAAATCGATAATGGCTAGGAAGTCAGGTGTAAGCCATTCGGAAACGATTGATGGGATTTTTCCGCATTCGGAACTGCTGTGTATCGCGCTCGTACGCGTGGAAATCGCCATGAGGATGTACAAGAGATGGCTGCGAAAGTCAAATGCGTAGTGCCTTGTCCCTTCGGTTATACCTTTAGCCTGAAGTCAACCCGGTCATTCACGGTTCGTCTGCCGTCCTGCTCCCACCACTGCTTCTTGCCATCAGCAGCACTCATCTGGGACCTTATCATTGTCTGCGCCAAAGCTGCCACAGAGCACACTAAAACCTGTGCTTGCTTGTCATCTTGTATCGTTTCGACGAGTCAAGTCCCTCTTCTGCGACCACGGTCGCTGGCTTTGCAAGTGCCCGAGAAACATACATCTTCCAAAGTGGCCGAAAGTCCTCGCTCATCTTGACGTCTTGAAAGCCCGGTGCCTCCACAACAACGTTCTTCAGCGGCACTCCTGCTTGAAGAAGTCCTCTAACGAAGGATGCGGCGGCCTTCTCAGCACCGGGCTTGTGAGGAAAGTTGCCGCGAGGAGTTGTCGGGGCCTGGTAGCTCAGCACGAGTCGCTGAAGTTTCTCGCATCGATCGCGTCCAATTCTTCGTAGCCAGTCTGCGAGAAGAGTCCATTCAAAAGAGCCGAACGTTGCTGGTGTCTCCTCGTACTCGAAAGCATTTTCTTCGTACCAGATCCGAATTGCTTCCGCTCGAGTCTGCTTGCAAACTGCGAGAAGTGCGGGCTCGCCTGGTCCGTCGAGCAGGTTGCCATCCAGCAAATTGATAGGCTCTTCTCCAGTGAGTGTAAGTCGGTAGATGTCGTTCCGTAGCTCGGCTGGCAAACTGAGAAAAGGCGCGCGTTGATTGTTTGCGATAGCTGCGAAGATGTCGAAGGCGTTGTTGTTATTCCATCTGTGCAGCTGTTGCCCCTGTCCTGAGAAGACGAACGCCATTTGTGCGATGCTCAACTCCAATGATGTCTAGAAATACGATGATGTTGCTCAAGAGCAATGTGTTCAAGATGTAAGTCTTGAAAGGATCCTTGCTGACAGGAGAGTCAAGTCGCGACTTCACTTTCAAGGCCAGCTTTGCGACTGCCGGATCTTGCGAGCTATTTCAGTCAATCCAGCAAGGATATTGAAATGGAAAGCACTGGCGATTTCTCCCGTTGACACTCTCATCGACTTGGAAGGCTGACAGGACATTATTGCTACCTTTAAAGCCTGATGTAGGACCTCAACGATGCTTTGCCAGCATGCGATGGGTCTACACGATCAGTAGCTCGACTTTCCTGAACCGTGGATCGAAATGCAATGGAGACGATGGTTCAAAACCTCCTCCACTGCTCCATCAAGTGAGAAAGCCGGCATTCTCTAGATCCATCTCCTTCGCCATTGCTATCATTTCAGCAAACAGCCTTCTCCATAAAGCGTCCGTATTTATCAGCGTGATGTCTCATTCACCAAATCAAGCAAGACTTGCCCCTCCAAGATGGCGCCACGAAGACCAAAACGAGAACATAAAGAGACACACTGGATCCCGGCATGGCTTTTTCGAAACAGACGTAGGATCGGGAACTTCGAATGGGGCACTGGCGCTTTGATCTGGCTGGGACTCGCCTGCTGGCTTGTCTTTGCCTTAACGGCCTTCATCATCCTCGGAAGCTCTCGCTCCACGCTCGATTATCTGTTCTGCTTCTGCGAATTCATGTTCTTGTTCTCGCTCTACTTGGTCGTATGGCATCGACACAGGCCGCGAGCTGTCACTGACCTGTGGAATATGGTCTTAGATCTTCTAGCTGTTATCGCAAGCAGACCTAACATTATCGCTCGCCGATTGATTGAGTACCTCAGAGCTCTAGCTGTCATCAGTGGTATTGCTTTAATCGGGTGGTAAGTCTGATTGATGCTAATGCTCGGAAGGATGTGGTAATAATAAGGAGATTTAGTGCTTATTGGGCTTTCCTCGAAGGCGGCTTGTCCTTGTGGTTCTTTCTGCCAGTGGCTATCTTTGGGATAATCGGTTTCGTTGGTCAGAGGTAGCATATTTGTGGCGAGGCTGCGATGACGAAGGGAAAGAAGAGAGTGTTTCGACAGCTAGCATGCATGAGCTCAGCTGACTTGTGAGGGCGAGGTGTTCCGAATTCGTAGTGCGGATGCGGCCAATTTGGTGGTTGCATGTGCCTTGGGTTGATACAGACAAAGCTGAGATAAATCTCCGAATCACCGCATCACCACACATGACCTGCTCGTTACACGAGAAGTAATAGATTGATACCGTATCTGCACATTTAAGCCATGTCGCTCATTACAGTAAAGCCACCCTAGCGCCTTGCCGTTCGAATGCAGTCCATATCGTCGTAGCCAGTGAAAGTCGATCGCTGAAATGCCGCTAGAAGTTCAAGTCAGAGTTCTTCTCATCAACAGGTAGTGCAGTAGCAAATATCAGCCCACGTTGGGACTACCATCTGCTTTCTACGCCTCATTGAAGAGCCGCGCAGTAATGTCCCCGATATACTCTTCCTCGAGCTCGTACTGCTCCCCTCCAGCCTTGTCGATCCCAACGTATTCGAAGGCAGACACGACCTGATCCACGCCAAAGCCCATCTGCACGAACTGATCGATCATGTGCTTGTTGTATCCTTTATAGGCCTCTCGTCGTCTCTTCTCCTCTGCCTTCTTCGCCTCCTTGTCTTCCACTTTCTTCTTCTCCTCGGCCGACGGGCCTTCAACGTCCATAGAGCTGCTTGCTCCGCCCTTGCCACTACCAGGAGGCGGTCTCGGTGCTCCAGCATGTCTGATGGCCCACTCTCTAGCAACATGCTTGAACTCTTCAGGCCGCGTGATAAGCATGCGAGCGACTTCAGCATCTTGCGGGTCTTTCGGTTCGGGACTGCTCAAGAGACTTTGAAGCGAAATTAGTGCGCTCTTAAGCGTGAGGACTGGGCTCCAGGCAGTGCTCAGGGTGTCGAGGCAGATGGCACCTGTCTGAGAGGAAACATTTGGGTGCCAGATCCTCGTGATGAAGCGCATCTCTGGCGGCTTGAAAGGGTACTCGCTGGTTATCCGGATGTCGACCTCATACTTGCCGCCCTCATATGGAGTGTCTGGTGGACCGCGGAAGTGGCCTTTAAATCGTGTGAAGTCGGTAATATCAGTCGAGTCTTGCGGCGAGGTGATTCTGATGCCAGACTGCGGATCTTTGAGGATATCCGCAATCTCTTTCTGCAAACGGCGATTTCTGTTGGACGCCATGATGGGCAGACTTGTGACGTGGGGGTCGGTATGGTATGGTATGAAAGTGGAAGTATTTCTTGGGAAGGCTAGTCTGTGCTACGTGATTGCCTCCGCCGAGGCTCAAGCAATCTGTTTGCGTAAGATGTATCTAGAGTCACGGATCGGTGGAGGCGTCTGTTCCTGAGTGGTGCAGATGAGGTGGCCGTCACGAGGCTGAAATCGTCTCAGGCACACCTTGCTGCCTTGTGAGCCTGCACAGTGAATGGCAGGAAACATCAAGGTCGTAGTCTCAAGACTTGACATCGAGGTCATCGGCGACTGCGGGCCGAAACGCAGCACCTTCCTGCAGGCAGCGCGTGCTTCGTCACTCACTCTCCGGAAGGCGCGACACAGCTCCGACCATCATCACCAAACATCCAACACCACATCCGCCATCGACGAATACAGCACTTTGCATCAGAACAATCCTTCAAATACACATCAAATACCCTTCAATCCGATCGCGGACTGAGCGAGGATGGTAAGGCGACACAAACACCGGCGCATGCATGTTTGATACCAGCTAACATTGCTATCAACAGGGTCAGAATCAGTCTGGCCTGGGAGGCGCCGGCGGACCTCCGGGCGACGACAAGAACAAGAAGGGCGACAAGAAGGATAAGCCCAAGTACGAGCCGCCGCCACAGCCTACCACTCGCATCGGCCGCAAGAAGAAGAAGCAGGCTGGTCCCAACGCCGCTGCCAAACTGCCTACAGTCTACCCGACCGCGCGATGCAAACTCCGATACCTGCGCATGCAGCGAGTACACGATCACTTACTACTGGAGGAGGAGTTTGTTGAAAATCAGGAGCGGATAAGAAAGGCGAAGGCGGCAAACGAGAAGCCAGCTGCATCAGCGGGCGGCGAGGGAGCAGCAGACGACAGAAATGCCGATGAGCGGAGTAGAGTCGACGACATGCGAGGCTCGCCGATGGGTGTCGGAAACCTGGAGGAGCTCATCGATGACGATCACGCCATTGTTTCGTCTGCGACCGGCCCAGAGTACTACGTCTCCATTATGAGCTTCGTCGACAAGGATCTTCTCGAGCCCGGCGCATCGATCCTGCTGCACCACAAGAGTGTGTCAGTCGTCGGTGTGCTGACAGACGATGCCGATCCTGCCGTGTCAGTGATGAAGCTTGATAAGGCGCCCACGGAGTCCTATGCAGATATTGGAGGTTTGGAGACGCAGATTCAGGAAGTGCGAGAAGCTGTCGAGCTTCCACTCTTACATCCTGAGCTGTACGAGGAGATGGGTATTAAGCCGCCAAAGGGTGTCATTCTGTACGGTGCTCCCGGTACCGGAAAGACACTCCTCGCCAAAGCTGTTGCCAATCAAACATCTGCCACGTTCCTTCGCATTGTCGGATCCGAACTCATCCAGAAATACCTCGGAGATGGTCCACGATTAGTGCGACAGCTTTTCCAGGTCGCTGCTGAGAATGCGCCTTCCATCGTATTCATCGACGAGATCGACGCTATCGGTACCAAGCGATACGAGAGCACAAGTGGAGGAGAGCGTGAGATTCAGCGAACTATGCTGGAGCTTCTTAATCAGCTCGACGGTTTCGACGACCGTGGAGATGTCAAGGTCATTATGGCTACCAACAAGATTGAGACCCTCGACCCTGCCCTGATCCGACCTGGACGTATTGACCGAAAGATCCTCTTCGAGAACCCCGATCAGAACACCAAGAAGAAGATCTTCACACTACACACGAGCAAAATGAACCTGGCAGAGGACGTGGACTTGGACGAGTTCATTACGCAGAAGGACGATTTGAGCGGTGCCGATATCCGTGCCATCTGCTCAGAAGCAGGTCTGTTAGCGCTGCGTGAGCGGAGAATGAGAGTCAATATGGCTGATTTCCGGTCTGCGCGTGAAAGCGTGCTCAAGACGAAGAGCGAGGGTGAGCCGGAGGGTTTGTACTTGTAAGAGCTGGACAGATGGTTAGGCAAGGATGATGACAGCATAGCATGACGCTCGCTGATTCTCAGTGAGTATTGTATTACCACAGTAGCTGCTGCGCTTGCCACATGAGCAGACGCGGCACAATAGATCTGTTGCATATCAGCCTCTTCGGGCATCATGATGGTAGTTGCAATCAGTGGAGTCGCCAGACATTGACAGCATCACGCAGCAGTTTCTGGGCCATGTTCATGATAGACTCCTAACATGCTGCCTTGTTACAGAATTTCTCCTCAAGAACCCGAATGCGCTCCGATCTATCCTCGCCAACACCAGAAGCAAGGCATCACGAGACAGACGCGTGCAACAAAGAAACATGCCTCGATGCGAACCCGAGCTGGACGACACATCTACTCATATTCTAGAGTCGCGACGACCAAATCGACAATTTCAACACGGCTGCATCCATCCAAGCACAACCATGAACTCGCTAATCAATAAATGTCGCTTCCTAACCATCGCCTTCGAACCCCTTCTCGTAGCCCTCAATCCCTTCAACAATATTCCCTCCCACATCCGCTGGCGTCTCATCCCTCTGCAACTCCTAAACTGCATCGCAATCCCACTCAAAGTTCTTCCTTACGCTTTCAGCAACGCATATAAAGTCCTCTGGATCCCAACCAGAACCGGCGGGACAGTACGAGCCCTCATCTTCACACCACCCCAAGACGCGACTCAGACCTGGCGACCTCTACACATCGACTTCCACGGCGGAGCCTTTGTATCCGGAATCGCAGAAATAAACACTTGGTTTTGCTCTAACATAAGTCAGCGTGCTGGAACTGTAGTCATTTCTGCCGAGTATCGTCATGCTCCGAGATATACTTATCCCGCTGCGCATGAAGATGCTGAAGATATTATAAATTGGTGCTTAGCGAATGCGGAAAAATTCTGGAACGCTGATCCGAGGTATCTGACTGTGAGCGGGAGTTCAGCGGGTGGGAATTTAATGTTCTGCGCAGGGAATCGAGCGAAAGCCGCGGTGGGTATATCCCCGGTACTGGATTTCAGAGTGAGGCCGGAGGAGAAGACAGTGCCAGAGGGTATGCCGAGGAGTTGGGTTATGGGTTGGTTGTTGATGCCGCTTTTTGATGCTTATACTGGACCGACGAGGGATGGAACCAGAAGGGATGACAGATTGAATCCTATCTTGAAAGCTAAAGAGGAGTTGCCTGGGAATCTGTTGTTTATTGTTGCGGGAAAGGATATTTTGTTTGATGAGGAGATGGAATTTGTTAGGAGAGTGAAGAGGGAGTTTGAGGGTGAGGGGAAGGGGAGGAGGTGTGAGGGGATGGTTTTTGAGAGCGGGTTTCATGGGTGGTTGGAATGTGAGTGTTCATTTGACATGTTCTCAAGGATGAGGGGATCTGCTAATGAGATGTAGTGCCGAAAGGAATTATTGATGAGGAGGATAGACGAAGGGCTTGGGATAAAGCTGTGAAGTTCATTGTTGATGCTCATCGGAAGGCGTGAGGATTTGGTGGTACACTCGCCTCAGCCGGTTTGTGTATGGACACTCCCACTCTACTCACCTTGATGCCAGAGCAGACATCCTCGAATCTTATTCCTAATGAACGACAAAATCATTTGCCAGATCTCATCTCATCTGGACAATCTAGATTCTTGTGGAACGAATGGGGTTTCACGTGGAGTGAATTAAGGCACATCTCAGCCCCTCGGCGATAACCAAGCCCAATCTGTTTCTACAAGTTCGCAATCACAATTCTTTAGCGGATAGCCGGTCTTTTTCTCGGCGAAGTGTAAGTAGAGATTCTGTGTCGCGATACTCAAGGTTCGAGCCTCAAACCCTCCTGGTAATTTCCCCTACTATTCCTGGCCACCGCGTGTTCCGTTGACAAGGGTGTCAATGCTTCCGCCAACAGAGCCTCATCTCAATAGCAAGGATACAACAACTTTATATACGAGAATGTCCGCCGTACTTCAGGTACCATCGACCACGCTCGGGTGCTTTGATCAATCTCGCTACAATCGCCACAGAAAGTCCTCTAAGCCCGAACCCAAGGAGTCAGCCACCAAAATGCAACTCCAACTCCTCCTCCTCGGCACTCTGAGCCTGGTGTCAGCCTACACCAAACCTCAAGCAAACCCAACCTGGAACGCCCTTCGACTTCCCGACCTCACTCACCCCGTCACAAAAGGCAAACCTTTCACCGTAACCTGGGACGGCACGCCCAAGAAAGTCGACGGTGTCACAGTCTCTCTCGTACTATGCCGAGGAAATTCCAATACTTGCAAAGTCGACGACAAAGCTTTGGTGGAAAAAGTCCCTGCTTCGCAGAAGTCTTGGACATGGAACGTTCCGTGCGATCTTAAGCCGGGGACTGCTAAGACGGATAGTGGATATGGTATGTTGGTGATTGTGGATGGGACGGGAGAGTTTCAGTATTCGACGCAGTTTAGTGTTTTGGATAATGCTGAGGGGTGTAAGAAGAAGGCGATGGAGTATCGGGCTTGAGGGAGTGGTTGAGGAGAAAAAGTGAGGACTAGGGCGTCGTGGCTTGTATATAGCAAGACCAGAGTACATGGAACAATGAACTTGCCTTGTCTCACGATATGGATCGATGAGCCTGGGTGTAGGGACCGCTGGCTCTGTGCTGGGCCTGGTTCTGTAAACAATACGATTGCCAGCTCACTAAAAGAAACCTGTGTAATACCAGAGACATCTTTCTGGCGACCAGGCCATGCTGTAGGCACACTCGTTCCGATCCGCATGTGCTTCTCACATGATGGTACCCTTCGAAGAGCTGGACGGAAAGGTCTTGGGAGGTGGTCGTGCGGCCGATGAATGGCTATGTGGAACAGCAATTGCAGACACTGAGAGTCTTCTTTCTAGAGTCTGCAATGCTCGAGTCTCCTCGTTCTGCATCGATCTGCTTGGGGCGACCCGTGCATAGATGCTGAAAAGTCCATCTTCAAGTGGGTGTGATCAGAGACTGTCAATGACGATAAGCAGGCAAGTTGTCACTCAGCCTTTCCTTGGCCCAGCCTTTTAACCTTGGTCATATCTTGTGATGCGTTTCGAGGACGGACCTCAAGCGCGTAGGAGTGGAAAGACACATTTTCTGGCAGTTCCAAGGTGAACGAGACAGCGGCTGCTCGGCATTGGCAGCCGAGGACGGAGCTCCAGACTGGCAAAGCTCTAGAGATAGAATTTCTCTGCCTGCGTATTACTTTGTCGCGATATAGTATACTTAACACATCCGTATCGATGAGGTACTACTATTAGCCGTATATATAGAATTCAGCAACCTAGACTCGTTATAGCCTACCTTAGTATCTTCTACTAGGTAACTAACTAGACTATATATTCTAATACTCCTACTTAGGATAGTTAGTCCTTAAATCTAATCTAAAGATATAAGATTAATTAAGAATTTTAATTAGCTAATTAGATATAGTAGTCTCCTAGTTAGTATAGTATATCTAACTAGCTAGGTTTAATTCCTAGATCTAGTATAGAATATAGAGAAACTCTCTCTAAGAGTATTTCTCTAGTCCCTTTTATACTATCTTTTACTCTACTTAATTACTATATAAGTTATAGTTATCTAATAAATTAACTATAGCCCTATTTTTAGCTTAGTTAGGCTATTAGCTACTATCTCTTTTATTAGAGTATATTCTATTATAATTTTCCTTTACTACTAAAGGTTTCTAACCTTATTAAAGCTAATATTAATATATTTTAATCTCTTATAAGTATAAGTATCTTTAACTAAGGTTAAAGCTACCTAATTATCTCCTATAATCTAAATAGGCCTAATTTTATTTACTATATTAGAATTTCCTTTAATTAGTAGCTAAAATAAATATTCTCCTACTAACTAAGTATAGTCTATCTCTCTTAGGAGTACTACTAGGAACTAAGATTACTTTATATATATATTTATTACTATATACTTAGCTTCTATAGTTAATATAGTAACTAACTTTTGCTTTTTACTTATCTAAGAAACTAGTAATCTATAAAGAAAGAAGATACTTCTAAGGATTAAGACTCTATCGGCTTTATCTATTATATAATTAGAGTCTAAATATCCTATTAGCTTTCCTCCTCCTCTTCTAAATATTAGATCTAGACTTAGGAATAATCTTAGGTATCTAGCTAGTTTCCTAAGTACTTTTAGATATCTCTTAGATAGGTCTAATATATATAATCTAAGTCTCCTAAGAGTAAAAGTAATATTAGGTCTTATTATAGTTATTAGCTATATCTAGGTACTATTCTAACTTTAGTACTTAGTCTTATTATACCTTTCTTTATCTAAGTTAGATTTTCTTAGACTCTTATAGCTTTTAAGTAGTAATAAATTTAGGTAAGCTATTTCTTTAGTTATTCTAAACTTTATAAGGTTTTCCTAGATATAGTATTCTTAGTCTAGCTTTAGAGTACTATTCTTCCTATCTCTAGTAAGCTTTATTCTAAGAATTTTAGTTAGTTTACCTAGATCTTTAATTTTAAATACCTTACTTAGTTTCTTCTTAAACTAAAGAATATCTTCTAACTTTAGTACTATAATAGGAATATTATCTATATAAGTTAGAACTATTAGGTTCCTTCCTTTATAAATAAGTAAATATAGATCTACCTCTAACTAGTAGAATCCTATTTTCTCTAGCTTTAAGATATATAGCTTATTCTAGTCTCTTACTACTTATTTTAGGCTATATAAGCTCTTTAGAATTTTTAGGGCTATATCTTTTAGAATTTCTACTTCTAGTAGAGGAATTATAAAGATATCTTCTTATAAGGTACTCTTAGTAAATATATTATTTATATCTACTTAGTATAGTTCTAGATCTTTCTTATATATAGTAGCTATAAATACCCTAAGTATATTATATCTAACTATTAGTATAAATATCTCCTAGAAATCTATTCTAAACTTCTAAGAAAATCCTCTTATAACTAGTCTTACTTTAAACTTATTAATTACTCTACTAATTAGTCTCTTTATATTAAATAACTATTTTAAGGTAACTAGGTTTACTCCCTTTAGTAGAACTATCTAATCCTAGATATAGTTACTTTTAAGTATAATTATATTCCGCCTAATATACTTAAGTCGTTCTAAGACCTAAAGGAGGCGTTCTACTCGGCGCCTATATTAAAGTACTTCGATCTAGAAAGGCCTATACGGATCGAAACTAATATATTAGAATATATAGTATTAGGTATCCTATACTAATAGTACGAGTTTAAGGCTAAGATATAGTAGTTCCCGGTTATATACTTCTTAAGAAAGATAAATATAGCGGAGTAGAACTACGATACGTACGATATTAAGCTACTAGCTATAGTCGAGACGTTTAAGTACTATCGATACTATCTCGAAGATACGAGATATTAGATAGAGCTAATATCGGACTATAATAACCTATAATAGTTTATAACTACTAAGTCCCTATTAAGGCGCTAAGTAAGATAGATAGAATAGCTCTCCGTATTTAACTTTATAATTACGTATATCCTAGGTAAGCTTAATAGTATAGTAGATATAGCGAGTAGAAGGCTAGACTATATAGATATCGACTATTCTAGCCGCTAGGTAGCCTAAGAAGACTCTAAACCGGTTCTAAAAGCCTTATAGGCCTAGTTAGGGCTAGGAGGCCTAATAATAGGTAGGGGTATTACTACTAATATTATAAAGATAGTAGCGAAGCTAGAGGGACCCTTTAAGTACGTCTTAGTAGTATAGATAGAGGTAGAAGATAAGACCGATATTCTCTAGAGAATTTAAGTAGCCTAATAGAAAGATCTAATAGTCTAACGGATCTATAAAGCGATCGAGGATTAGTAGAAAGATCTTTAGCTAATAAGATAGGAGGATAGGAGTAGTATACTATAGCTTAATAAGCGTATCTACGTACTAGTAGATCTATATAGACTTAAGATACTCCGAACCTACTACGATAACCCTCTTATAGGCTACTTCGGGTTTAAAAGAACCTTTAAGCTAGTATAGAGAGCGTACGACTAGCTAGGTATCTAATAATATATTAAGGACTATACTAAGAGCTATAAAGCTTATAGTAGAGCGAAGCCTAGACGCTATAAGCTATATAGTAAACTCTATATAGAAGCCCTACTAGAGGTACCCTAGAAGGATCTAATACTAGACTTTATTATAGATCTCCTACTAAGCGTATATCTAGACTAGGTATACGACTTAATCCTTATAATAGTAGATAGATTCTCTAAGATAGTCTATTATATCCTAGTAAGGAAGGATATCTTAGCTAAAGGCCTCGTAGATATGTTCTTAAGAGAAGTTACGCGCCTATATAGGATACTAAAGTTAATTATCTCTAATAGAGAGCTAATTCTAATATCTAAATACTAGAGCTCCTTTTACTACTACCTTAGAATATATAGAGCCCTTAGTACGGCCTACTACCTTTAGACTAACGGCTAGACCGAGCGTTAGAACTAGATAATAGAGTAATATCTATAGATATACTATTACTACGAGTAGGATAACTAGGTAAAGCTACTTAGTATAGCGGAGTTCGTATATATAATTACTTAAGTTATTCCTCTACTAGGGCTACTCTATTCTAGGTATATTAGGTATAAGATCTACTAAGCGCGAGATAGCCTAAAATAGCCTAGAAGAGTAGTAACTCGGCTAATACGGAGTAGCTCGCTAAACGAGTAGTCGAAACGTAGCTTTCCTTTAAGTAGAGGCTACTAAAAGCTAAGGAAGACTAAGCGAAGTACTATAACTACTACTATATATCGAAGAAGTACGTAGTAGAGGATATAGTATATCTATCTATCTAAAACCTAGCTACTAATAGAGCCTCGAAGAAGTTAGACTATAAGTATATTAGCCTATACTAGATCTCGAAGATTATTAGTAATATAGTATATATTCTAGAGCTACTAAAAATAATATTAATCTACCTAACGTTCTATATCTTACTACTCGAGCTATATAAGGAGATAGATAAAGCTATAAGGGCCTAGGATAACCTAGAAGAGTCTATCCTAGGTAATCTAGATATCTATATAGTTAAGAAGATAAAGGGATAGGACCGCGATAAGAATAGAAAGTAGATTTATAGGATATCTTAGTAGAGATATAATTCTAAGAAAGATACCTAGAAGTATATTAAGGATATTAGTAGATCGGTAATATATATCTATAAAAGATCGATTAAGTAAGATATAAAGAGATACTAAGGGTATTAATAGGCTAAGATAGGCCTAAATAGGCTAGTATAAGTAGATAGAGATACCCTTTAGGTATAGAAGGACTTCTATAATAAAAAAAAAGAAAACTTAAAAAAGGGATTAGAAGTCTTATTAGATATATTTATATACTATTAACTAGGGTATCTTTCTAAATACTATATTAAAAGAGCTAAGAAGAAGGCTAAAATAGGCTAGAATAGCCCTATAGAGCCTATATAATATATAAACAAACTAAACTAGTCCTCCTTAGTATTAATCTCGTTAGGAGAGACGATAATATTATCTAATAGGCTAGAGAGGATACGAGAAAGGATAGTAGCCCTAGTCTAGGCTACGACGGTAGTCTTAATAGTATAGAGGGCGGTACCGAGGATCTTAATACGCTAGAATAGGTTAGAATAGGCTAAACTAGGGTAAGATAAACTAAGCTTATCTTATAGAGGATAGTAGTATCTATAGCGCTATCTACTATACTAGGAGTAGGTATTAGGCGCTTCTTTCTACTCGAACTAGCTAGAGTTAGAGGAGTACTCTCCTTATTATCGTCTACCTTACGCTATAATAGGATTAGCTAGGCTAAACTAGGCTAAAATAGGCTTATATACCTTAAAGCTACGGTCGTTACGGGTACGCTTAGCTATAAGTAGGCTAGTCTTAGAGGGTATAGAGGCGCCTATATATAAGTATAGGCTATCTTTACTAGCGAAGGAGGGCTTATCGCTAGAAATATATTAGTAGGGGCTAGAATAGGCTAAGCTAGATATATATACTATCTAATTATATCGTAGAGCTCCGTAGTAGCCTCTTATATAGCCTTAAGGATATCTTCGTTAGTATTTAGGGCGATAGTAGTATAGCGAGCGGTATTAAAGGTATCGATATAGCCTTAATAGGATTCGGGAAACTAAAATAGGTTAGAATAGGCCTAAATAAACTAAGATAGGTATATCTACCTTATAGTACTCGCTATTAGTACGGAGATAGTAGGTATAGTACTTTATATAGAATCTAGAGCTATCGACGTCCTTATACTTATTATTCTAGGGGTTCGCTATCTTATAGAAGTTCTAAATAGATTAGAATAGGCTAAAATAGGATATTTTAGGGCGGAGCTATACCTAGAGCTACTTAACTATAGTAATATTAGCCGGAGCGACGTAGTTAATATATAGATTACTATTATAGGTACTAGTATTAGCCTATTCCTTATACTACTTAGCCGCTATAGTATAGATTAGTATAGAATAGGCTAAAATAGATCTAGATAGGCTAAGAGAAGCGTACGATAGCGGCGGAGAGGACTTACTATACTAAGTTAGTATATACTAGTCTAGAATAGACTAGTATAGGTATCTCTATCTATACTACTAAAAATAGTATTTCTAGCTTATCTTATTTATTAAGGTTATAGAAAGGAATTTAGATTAGCGGAAGAACTAATCGTATCCCTTACTTCCGCGATTAGTACTTAAATCTACGCTATACTAAAAAATATAGTAGCCTAGATTATATATAAAAAAATCTAGGAAGTAAGAATATATAGAAACTTAGGATTTTAAGGATAACGATCCCTAAAAGAGAGATAGTTATAAAGACCTATATATAGTATACTATATATTAGCCGTACTAAGCCTCGGGAGGGCCCGGCTTAGCCTACTCTAGGCTATTCTAGCTTTTATAGCTCCTTTATACTCTCTCCTTTCCCTTCCTTATCGATTTAAGTATCTTATACTTAGAATAGTTTAGTCTACGTATTATAACCTACTCTTATACTTATTATCTATTCCTATTTTTCTCTTAGAATACTAAGAATATCTTATAGGCTTAGATCCTACCTTAGATCTATTCTATTCCTAATAGTACTAAATAATTCTAGAAGAGCTACTAGAAGCTATTAAATCCTTCTCTTCTTAGTCTTAATTTCTTTAAACTATAGAGAGATTAATACTACCTTTCTAGCTATACTATTTAGGCTTTACTATACTTTATTAACTATTTAGCCTTCTTCTATACTAAAATTAGTATACTATTAGAATAAGCTTCTTCCTATTACTTAAAGCTTCCTTTTATATTTTCCTTTTATCTATATCTATAGATATCTTATATATTTAAGCTCTTAATATTTATCCTAGTTATCTTCTAAAATATAAATAAATATTTTATATAATACTATTATATTATAAACCTTATAACTTACTCTTCTAATTAACTAGTCTAGTAATTCTAATAATATTATTAAGATATACTTAGATAGTATAGATACTAGGATACTAAGGACTACTTTATCTAGTATCTATTTAATCTTTAGCTTTATTAGGTATATTCTAATTATCTTAAACTATAATTTATAATTCTCTCTTATTAAGATTAGTATAGTTCTTCTCTTACTAATTCCTCCTTCTTAATCTATAATTTTTTCTATAAATTAAATCTAAATAAACTCTAGAAATAAGCTCTTTCTTTAGTCTAAAAATAATAGTTTCTAGATAGCTATCTTCCTTAGTTATAGATCCCTAGCTCTACTAGGCCTATTAGTTTTAAAGATTACTAAAAACTTAGTATAGATTCCTACTCTATAGGGCTAATAACTTCCTTAAGTTCTTTCTAACTATTATAATCTATAGATTAGGATATTAGTAGTACTAGATACTAAATCTAAGGCTTATCTAAAGGTACTTAAAACTTAGGCTTATCTATTCCCTTTATACTTTCTAAGTATATCTTACTAGGTTCTTTTATAGCTTATATATATAGGGCTTCTTTATATAATATATATAGATCTACTTTAAGTCTCTCTTTCCTATTTTACCTCTTTCTTCTAGGACTAGACTTATAGGTTTAGGAGTAACTTATACTACTTTAGTCTTTCTATCTTATAGTTATAAACCTAGGCTTATAATCTATTAAGCTAAGGAGGGCCGATAGGTATAAATAGATTATAAACTATAATAGAAGCTATAAGGAATAGTAGGGGCTAAAGTAGGAATAGTAAGTATATTATTATTATCTATAGATTAGAGCTAAACCTAAAAGATATTAGCTTAGATTAGTTATATAATTATTATTATATAATCTAGCCTACCTTAGTATCTTCTACTAGATAACTAACTAGACTATATATTCTAATATAAAGCTTTTTAACTTTTATATAAATAGTTTAAAGTATAAATATTATTATAGCTTAATATTCTATAGTTAAAATAAGATACTAATAATAGAATATTAATTCTTAAAGCTACTTAATCGAATGTTTATTATAGCGAAGTAATATAAGGTAATTAGTAATCTTACTATCGCTAAGATTACTCTAAGACGATTTAACCCTAATAGAAAGTTATATTAAGTTATGCTTTTGCGGCGCGGCCCGGGCTTTCGGATACGCGGGGTAGTCAAAATTTGATGACATAGCCCTTCAAGCCACTATCAATACCTTAGTATATATGTACGGGATTTCTATCTCTGGAGCTTTGCTAGTTTGGAGCCCGCTGGCCGAGCAGCCGAGCGAGTTGAAGCTCGGAGCTTGCCACTGCACTTCTCTCCTTCTGTTCTACTCACAAAACTGTTCACCGCCTGCAAGGATCTTGAGCTGCATCAGGGTGAAAGACACACAAAAGAGATTCAGACGTTCAGGCCAGTAGACATAATCACTCGACTGACAGGCGCCGGTACCCTCGCTGCTCCCGACACTTGTTGACGCCTGCCCACCATGACGATGAACATCCCCAGGATGAAGCAAAGCGCCGTAGATATGCCATTGTGCTATCGTGGAGCGGACGAATATCCTCATCTAATGGCTCAGAGTACCGTCGAGAATAGATTGTGCTTGCGCATTGCTTCGTGTTCAGCATCACTACTTCCAGACTTTTGTGCACAGAAGTGCTTTCCTGCATTCGGAATTGGTTTCGGCCAACTCGCTCTTCGTTGACAGCATCTTATAGCGGGCTTCTAGATGCATCCTTGGATTTCGAACTTATTGTACAGGTCTTGACACAGCTGCTCTAACTCACAAGACGCTGTTACCAGCACTAAATGAAGAATTGATAATCGCGGACTGAAAATACACTTGAACATCATACAATATTTTCTACGTACGGACTATTATGGATGGTCGAAATGTGTATTCTGATAACTCTCAGGCCGCATAAAATACAGTGCTATGCGCAACTTTCTACGCATCTGGCCCGCTGTCGTCATTCTCGTGGCCCTCTTCTGGCCCTTTTCTGGGAATATACCTGTAAAGACCAGGAACCCTGCTATAGCAGTGTCCAAAGCACAACCGCAGGCGGCCATCGAATATGCGGACAATTCTTCAGCAGTCACGCTGGTTGTAGCAAGCTTGAAAGACGAGAACACTACTTGGCTTCAAGCTACACCTTCATACTGGCAGAAGCTGCTATATGTAGTTGACGACCCAGAGACTCCTCTGACAACGCCATTCAATAAAGGACGCGAGAGCTCGGTGTACCTGACGTACGCATGTTTCACGACTTGTGACCAGGTTCAAGACTGACAGATCCTAGGTACATAATCGACAACTACGAAAGACTAGACGGTACAATCATCTTCTCCCACGCGAGTAGATACCAATGGCACAACGACGATCCTCTCTATGACGGTCTACAAGTCCTAAATCGTCTGCAACTTCCATACGTACAGTCCCAAGGCTACGTCAATCTTCGCTGTGTCTGGACCTTAGGCTGTCCAGCAGAGATCCATCCTTTGAGCGAAGCACTGGCTCCTCCACCAGCATCCGATCCCACATCCCAAGGCGCCCGAGCTGGATCTTTCTATAAAGACGTTTTCGAAGAACTCTTTCCCGGTGAAGTCGTCCCAGATGTCGTGGGTGCTTCATGCTGTGCACAATTCGCAGTCACAGCCAAGAGAATCAGAATGAGGCCAAAATCCGACTATGAGCGTTATCGAAATTGGTTAGAAAAGACTCCTCTCCGGGATGATCTCAGTGGAAGAATATTGGAGTATTCATGGCATAGTGAGTGTTGACATTTCAGAATCAAAGATTCAGACTAACTTTCCAAACAGTCATTTTTGGTAAAGAGCCAGTTTTCTGTCCAAATGCGAAGCAGTGCTATTGCGATTTATTTGGTGTTTGTAATTTGGGTTGTGGAGAGGAGGGTGTATGTGATGCTATGTTCACGTTGCCCAAGTACTCCGTCTTGCCTGAGGGCTGGCCTGACGTTGACTGGGATGGAAATTGGCGGAATGTTACTGAGCTTCGAAGTAAATTGCCTTGACGTATTTTTGATTGCGTCCAGATCTATGTAGTCACAGAGCGCCCAGCCCATTGCAACTTGTCCATTCACAAAATTTCTGGTGTAGTACCGGAGTTCGCTAAAGCTATGCCTTCTAGTATGGGTGTAGAGTGATAGTGTTTTGACTTCGCGATCTTTGCGATCTGTTGAGATCTTCTGGACTGCCAGTGGACGATCAATAAGGTCTGTGGCGGGAATGCTGAGCGTAATTTATCCACACAGGGGCACCTTCCGCTGGCAGATATCGAAGGGTTATAGATTGGTGGAGTGCTGGTCGTGTCGCAGCTGGCTGACAAATTTTCTCGTAGACTCCAGCGCCTCAGGTCGTCCTCCCTATCTTCTGGCTGTCGTGCATTGGAGCTTTGGGAGAGACAATCGCAGCAGCCATATTGTCGACCGGGGAGTAGATACCAAGCAGATATTGATGTCCTTGCCCGTTCTCGACCAATCTCACCTCTCTTGTCTTCATCGCC
This sequence comes from Pseudocercospora fuligena, assembly GCA_014298035.1. Lineage (NCBI taxonomy): Eukaryota > Fungi > Ascomycota > Dothideomycetes > Mycosphaerellales > Mycosphaerellaceae > Pseudocercospora > Pseudocercospora fuligena. The sequence goes on along the minus strand of JABCIY010000338.1, from coordinate 109,578 downwards.
CATAATCATGTTTATCGTGACTTTGGCTTCTCTCAGCCTAGTCGAGCAGCCTCACCCTCATCGTCCCATATAGACATTTCCTTGATCGCTTTCATGCGCTCATCTCTAAGCATGCGTGCATCCTTCCGCACATCCTCACCCTCCACCTCCAAACGCGCTTTTGGCTCTTTTGCTTCAATGACATAGTGATTGTCGCAGTGCGGACAGTACTCATCGCTGTCTTCATACTCGGTCATGTCTTTTCTGAAGCACTTCTTGCACTTCTTACAGGCGAAGGTCATCTCCATGGCCTGCTTGAGTTGGTGTGTCTGGGTTTCGGCATGGCACTCTGCACAGTCAAACCACTGCTTGCAGCAGGGCGACCTGATCGAGACTTGCGCGTTGAGGATGTGTTTGCTGTATACATATAAGCATGTGATCCTTGGCGTACAATGACAAGTACTTACCACATGGTGTCTGCACGAATGTTAAACAGCAAGGCACGCGATCTGCAGTGGTGAAGAAGACAAGCGGGAGAAGCTGAAACACGGCAGCGCGTGAGGGCGTTCAGGGTCCCTGCCGAAACCCTCGTTTCACTTTCGGCGTGACAGGGATCAGCAGCGGAGGCGGATCGCGTCGTTCCCTTCAGTGAATCAAAGTGCTGGCAGCAGCGTGAGCAGTGGGTCTGAAGATATTATTGTCACGAGCATCCCGAACTGCGCCCAGCGAGTATACGAATCCGCTATACGATATTCCTTTTCCCCTCCTCTCCCAAATCCGCAGCGACATCGAAATTGCGAATCCTTCTGCCAAACTTGCCCCTCTGCAAAACAACCAAGGATCTCGTTAGAAGCAGGCTGCCAGGGATTGCGCGGAACGGACAATGGCCTGACTTGGCCGAGTGCTGGCATGAGGTCCAACTTTTGCGAGCGAATGACATCCTCTGATTGACAAACAAACATCGCAAGAGCAGTGTTGAGGGCGATTTCATGGAAGACATAGCAGAGGAGGAGCCGGCTGTCAGCGAGATTCGCAGTAAGCAGCCTCAACACCTCTCACTAGAGGGGCAAGAACACGGCCATGGAGGGGCAAGGCGATGGACCGGACACTTCCTCGATCAAGCCTATATCGTCTTTGCGCTCCAGATTTGAAAATCTTGGGAAGGAACAGGACAATGCGCCTCCGTCGCCGACGGTAGGCTCCAGGCTAGGCGCAAATGGCACAACATTTGCTGGGAGGCCGAAGACTGCAGGAGGAGAGGCCAAGTCAATAGCACCAGGGCTGCCGACAGTTGGAAGTGCTCAGGCTATGCTCGCGCCAACTCCGCGCAAGCCGCAGCCACAGACACCACGACCAGTGTCGATGCGAGCTACTTCTCCAAAGCAGTCTTCGCCTCCATTGTTAGCAGTCACATCGCCAAAGTCTCCTCGGTCACCACACAACGCCTTCTCGGTTGATCTACGTCCGTCTGGTGGAAGCAGCCCTCTGCAGCCCTTGACTCCGAACCGGACCGGCGAATCTACGGGCAAAGCGCATTCACGGAATATCAGTAGGTCTGCTACTCCAGCATTGGAAGCGCGAATGAATGCGTTTCTGCAAGCCGCGGATACGCAGGCTTCCCATCGATCCGAGGATCTGTCCAAATCAGCACAGCCAGAACCTAAGCCCCAGGTGGAGTTGAAACCAGAGACTGCATCAGCCCCATCGGCGCCGCCTCCGGTCAATCGTGCTGCCAAACCCAAGGTGCCGGTGAAGCCCCAGCTTCTGGCCCAGAAGACTGGCAATAACAATCTAGCTGCTCCGGAGCCGAGTGCAGAGCTCTCAGATCAAAGTGCATCGCCATTCAGCACACCTCCTAGCAGTGGTGGTAGCTCGCCAGCGATCACGAAAGATGCCCAGGCAAAAGGCACTCGTGCCAGAAATGAGTCAAACGCATCTGCGGTGAATCGCGTGCGGCAAGATTCTGATGCGTCATGGGTCACAAGGCTACGAGGAGACTCGGACGCATCGTTTGCAGAACGTGCGAGATCGGGCTCAAATGCATCTTTCGTCGAACCGTCATCTCTTCCAGACAGCTGGATGCCACATGCCGTAACGAGGACAGGTACCATGCCTGCGAGGTATCGAAGCATGCCCGGACGTGATGGCAGGCCTCAAGAAGACATCATTGAGGACAGACCGAGATTGCCGACGAGACCAGAGTTGCAAGTCCGTTCAGGACGAGTCAGTCCGCCAAAGACACGATCAGGTAGAACGAGCCCATTGAAATCTCATATGCTGCCACCGAAACGATCTGTAGATGGGTTGAAGCGAGCAGCAGCAGACCTGGAATCTGGGCCACGGATACCTGCTGTGCCGAAGGTGAACACCAGATCTGCACTTACTCAAGGCTTTGACAGGAAAGGATCTATAGCTTCTTCGACAGCCTCGCCAGTCGTGACTACTCCAATACAGCCTCCAGCAATACCAGCACCACGAAGATCTGTAGATCGTCGGCGAGATCCGCTACCGCTACTTCTCTCTTCAAGCGTCCCAACCACGCCAATCACCAATGGTGTAACTCGTCTTTCTAAAGACGATTACGAGGACTTCCAGCCACAATCCCTAAGCCGAGAAGGAACAGGTCTGAATGACTTTCCAGATGGCACGAAAGCGAATCGAAGAGCGCCTAAGTTCAAGCAGCGTCCCTGGCACATACCGACTGAGTATGATACTCGGTTGTTCGCCGTCTGCGGTGAGTATGTATGCACAACTGGATACATCACGAAGGCCTGGAACTTTCGCACTGGCGAGCAACTGCTTAACATGGAGCATCGCGAAAACATCAAAGTCACGTCATTGGTATTCAAACCATCACCGGATGTTGAAGATGAGGACAAGCGTATCTGGCTTGGCACTAACGCTGGAGACATACATGAAGTCGACATTGACTCGCAAAGTCTAGTCAAGACGAAATCGAATGTTCACACCAGACGAGAAGTGATCCGCATGTTCCGCTATGCGTCCGAACTATGGACACTTGACGATGGTGGTGAGCTTTACGTATGGAAGCCTGATCACAAAGGTATGCCCAGTCTGGACTCACAGTATAACAACTGGCGTGTCCCGAAAGGCCACTCGTTCTCGATGGCGGTTGGTCACCAGCTGTGGTATGCGACCGGAAAAGACATCAGAGTCTTCATGCCTGGCGCCAACTCAGACACTGAATTTCAGCTTACAAGGACTCCGCTTTCGCAATCTGGCACAGGCGATGTCACATCCGGCGCGACCTTGAACCATCAGCAAGACCTGATCTATTTCGGCCACTCTGATGGCAAATGCAGCATCTATAACCGCCGGGACTTCTCCTGTCAAGCCATTGTTAATGTCAGTGTCTACCGGATAAGTTCTCTCGCGGGTGTTGGCGAGTATCTTTGGGCTGGCTACAGCACTGGCATGGCGTATGTCTACGATACGTCAACTACGCCTTGGACAGTGAAGAAGGACTGGAAAGCCCACGACAAGCAGATCTGTAGCATCATCGCCGATCCTTCTGCAATGTGGAAGATGGGGCGCCTCAATGTCATCACTCTCGGTCTTGACAACTTGCTCAAGATCTGGGACGGAATGCTGCAAGATGACTGGCTCGAGGCTCGGATGAGCGCAAGAGACTCGGACTACTGCGCCTTCCGTGAGCTGACTGCTGCCGTCATGACCTGGAACGCGGGCGCAGCGAAGCCTTCCTACTTACAGCACAGTCGAGAAGACAGCAACTTTCTCAGAGAATATCTGTCGTCGCGTAAGTCGCCCGACATCTTCATCTTTGGATTTCAGGAGCTGGTCGATCTGGAAGACAAGAAGGTTACAGCGAAGTCGTTCTTCAAGAAGAGCAAGAAAGAGCCGGACGAGCAACAACACATGTCTCATCAGTATCGGGCCTGGCGGGACCATCTCGGGAAATGCATCGATGATTATATGCCCACTGATCAGACCTATACCTTACTCCATACTGCCAGCATGGTTGGCTTGTTCACATGCGTATTCGTGAAGTCTGCTGAGCGCAGTCGCATCCGATACGTCCACACAGCAGAAGTTAAACGTGGCATGGGTGGCATGCACGGCAACAAGGGCGCGATCATTGTACGAATGGTGCTTGATGACAGCAGCTTGTGTTTCATCAATTGCCATCTGGCTGCGGGGCAAACGCAGACAATGCATCGAAACAACGATATAGCAGAGATCCTTGAAGCCAATGCACTTCCATCATATCCACTGAATGATGGAGAAGTCGCGACACATACAGACGTCTTCGCAGCAGGAGGCGATGGCAGCATGATCATGGACCACGAGATCTGCATACTGAATGGCGACCTCAACTATCGTATCGATACCATGGGCCGAGACAGTGTGATCAAGCACATCCAACAAGGCAACCTGGCCAGACTACTGGAACGAGACCAACTCCTCCTAAGTCGGAGAAAGAATCCTGGATTCCGCTTACGAGCATTTATCGAATCACCCATCAATTTCGCGCCCACTTACAAGTATAACGTGCATACCGACGAGTACGACACTTCTGAGAAGCGCAGGTCGCCGGCTTGGTGTGATCGGATATTATATCGTGGTCTTGGGAAGGTGAAAATGGACGAATATCGGAGATGGGATCAAATAAGGGTATCAGATCATCGACCAGTTAGCGGACATTTCCGTTTGCGAGTCAAGTCCGTGGATCCGGATAAGAGGGAGATCGTCTGGGATAAATGTGTGAAGGAGTTTGAGAGTGTGCGGCAGAGGATAGCGAGGGCTGCACAGTAAGTTTTTGCCCGATCAATGAGTTCCATTGGAATATGCTAACAGTGACTACAGACTCGAATACCTGACGAATGTCCTAGGTCTCACCCAGAAAGAAGCTGTAACTGCTCTGCAGGGCGCTTCATGAATGAAATAGCATTTGCAGGATTTAATGAAATTACTGGCATCATTGCTAGCCTCAGAACACTCACTGTCTTTTCATATTATTCAATAATCCCACTCTGCCTGAAGACTACTGCGATCCCGGATAGCTACAATATCTTGAGTCAGCGTTGTGAGACACTTGGGTGGTCGTAGAAGCTTTGTGAGCAGGACCACACGAGGACAATGTCTTAATCATTGAGAGGCATACTGTATTCGTTGGGAATTCACTATCGACTACAAATGAGTAGCTCATAGCTTGTATATAGAATCATTGCGGTGATCATCCTTCACGCAAGATTGAGTTTCGAGATCTTGCTTGGTGGAATTAAGGTTGCCACCGGTCGCGGGGATCGATGAGCTTGGCGTTTTTCCGTTCAAGATTGGAAAGAAGCGTGTCATTGACCCATCACTATTGCATTGCATTGACACGCGAGCATTGGTGACACAATGCGTAAATACGATGCAAGAAAAGCCTCACAGCTTTTCTTGGTTGATCTTCAGCCCCTTGAGCATCGCTCAACCATCCACCCTACATGATCACTGCCAAAGCCCTTCGACCGGCGTTCTTGCACATTGAGCGCACCAGATTGCCTGGCTCACATCTTCGTGCCTTCCCGACATCGTTCCAAGCTCCGACCAAGAAATCGTTCACAGTCTCCAAAATGGGTCAGCAAGAGAAGAGCGCTACGAACGGCGATCCACATAACGATCAGCCAACGAAGGTGGAGGACTGGAAGAAGAGAGCACCATACAGAATCCACGACTCCAACGAGCACTTCAAGCACCGTTACGAGGCAAGCTGCCATTGCGGGAAGGTTCAATACGAGCTGTCGAGAGAGGTTCCTCTGGACAGCAAGCTCTGCCACTGCACAACTTGTCAGACCCAGCATGGTGAGCATCATTGCTTAAGCATACACGAGGATGGGCAAAAGTGCTAACATAACGATGCAGCTGCTCCTTTCCAATGGGCTGCCATCTTCCACAAGGATGACATCAACTTCAAGGACGGCCACCACCATCTAGAGTGGTACGACCCAACATCAAAGTCGGTCGAGCACAAGCTGCCTTGCAAGGTTCGCTGCTCCTACTGCCACAGCCCGATCATGGATGAGGGTCGCAACATGATCTTGCTTTTCCCTAGCTTGATTCACTTCAAGTCGGAGGAGGACAAGAAGAACTTCAAGCCAAGGTGGGCACATGACGTTTGACGAGAACGCATCGACTTTCCTGCTGACAACTCTCAGACTGCACATGTTCTACGGCCAGCGCGTCATGGACATCCCAGATGGCCTACCAAAGTGGACTGGACTCAACGAGGACAGCGACCTCATCGAAGACAGCCCACCGGACATGGTCAAGGAGCTTGAGCGTAAGAGAATGAAGGAGCAGAAGGATCAGGTCGAGAAGGAGAACAATTCGTAGAGCGGATTCCTTCAGTCCATTTCGCCGGCCCCCAGATCATGCTCTATCGGTTGAAGGGTCATTCAGTGGACGGTAAAATGCTCGAGATATGCATAACGTGGCAAGCGAGGCGTCGGGGTGTTGCCTGCAGTGATGAGAATGAAGTATTGCAGCTGTGAATCAGCAGACTTGGCAAGTGTACTATGAGATGAAAGTAGCCTCGAAAGACTAGGGAGTAATGAGGTTCACTTCGCTGTCTAATCTTTGTGAAACTCTATCTGCACGCGCTCATCATGCTGCTGTCGCGCGGCTGCCTCGTTCACTTTCTACACATTTCTCGATTACACCAATCCAACCACATCACCTCGAATCTCGATAGTGTGGCACACCATATTGCCGTAGCTCTTCCAGAACGCGTACAGGTAGACGCGACTCAGACCTTGATGTCCAAGGACACTACAGCACTCTCATCTCCTTGGTGTCAGTCCGGAAGCCGGTTCCGAGGCTTGGCGGGACGCTCGAAGCCGCCTTTGGTGGACCACGCTTTGTATGTCTCCCAGCGACCTCTTTCCTCAAGATACAGGCGCGCATTCGAGGACATATCCAGATAAAAGACTTACAATCGCAGATATGAATTCTCAAATCATTCAAGTCGCGCCTAGCCAGAATGGCTCCTAAAAGGAAGCGCATTGGTCAGCCTGCATCTACTCCCGCCAGGAAGAGAACCAAGAAAGACTCAGGTATGGCGCATCTTGTCACTCATTGTGGTCGCATAATATTAGAGCGGTCATACGCATACGATTTTGCCAATAGGCGCATTTGTTGACAACCTCACAGAAGTCTCCGCGACGCCACATCCTCACGGAGACATCGATACGGAAGTAGAATGTCATATTCGGTCTATTCTTGACGAAACAGCGACCAAATATCATATTGATTGGGCTGATCATCCAATCACTGGAGAGTCGTACCAGCCCACTTGGGAGCCGAAGAGCAACGCCAATCAAGCTGCTATTGACGATTGGGAGAGGCAGAAAGCTGAGCGCAGAGGTAAGTTCGAACCAAGCTCAGACTAGACATGCCTACTGACTTCCGCAATCATAGCTGGAAACACAGTTCTTACCAGGGATAAGGTCCACAACTCTTCAACAGCCAACGCTGCGCCTGTTCCTGAATCTGGACCGGCTTCCAAGAAGAAACGAGGCCGAGGCCGACCCAGGAAGATTGTTGAGAGCTCACCTGTTGAAAGCTCGTATCAGCCAAGCGAGCTCATTGAGAAGTCTCGAGTTGAAGCTCAATCTTCAGAACCCGAAGTTGGACCTGAGCCCGAGCCCGAGCCTGAACCAGAGATCGGCGAGAGTCAACAGACTGCTAGTGGCGCAGAGCAGAGCGCAGATAGCCAACGACCCATCCCCGAACCCGCTCCCTCTAGGCTTGCGACCCCAGAAGGCGCTGTAGTACAACTTTCTGAACCGCCGTCGAGCTGGGCTAAAGGCGCTTACGAGAGAGTCACATCATCGAGGCCAAGCACTTCAGAAGGTCCGAGAGGGGCATCTGATATCGCATCTTCTGCTCCGCAACCCAGGACGGAGGTTCTTCAGAGCAGCGGAATTGACCCAGTACATCAAGCCAGCGGTGCTGTCCCCACAAAAGGTGCAGGACAGTTCAAGTCAACTCAAGAGACGAGCGACAAGAGCTTGAGCCAAGTTGTCCCCGACTCTCAAAGTCAGCAAGATATATCTGGTCTTACGCATCCGTCGCAAGCTGTAGACCAACAGCAAGAAGCAGTCACTGGCGCTCAACAGGACGACCAGGAACATCTTGTCGATCAGGAACAAGCGCATTCGGCCATCGAAGAAGAGCATCAACAGCCAGTGGCGCAAGTACTTTCTCCTATTCATCCAAACCGTCAAACACAGCCTGCAGCCGGCACTCAACAGGCTCGGAGACAGTCAGTGACCGGAGACCAATCGGACGAGCCTAGCACTCAGCTAAACGAAGAGCTTGCCGAAGAAGTCGCTGTCAAGTCACAAGCATCGCGGCAGTCTGCGTCCGAGCGCTCCGAGCACATTCAATCGACCACTTCTGCTCAGGAAGGCGAAACACAAGATCGGATTCACGAAAACGTACCACCGCCGCCTGGCGAGCCCACTGCAGGAGAACATCGGGATACTGTCACCATCTCCAGTACAGAAGACCACAGCGGTCAGTCCAGTCGACCAATATCATCGATCCAATCAAGGACACCTCCAAGAACAGCAGACTTTGAACCTCCGCCGGCTGGTCAACGTCCGCTTCCATCTTCACGAGCGAACGGTATCACTCCAGTACGACCTGCGAGGGTACCACAGCCCACTTCTCCAGTGGAAAATTCGTCTTCGTTCCCCTTCCAGACACAACTGCCGCTAGACGTGCAAAAGATCGAGACTGCTGATCTTGGCTACTCGCCTGGAGCAAGAGCTGCTGTTCGACCACGACTTCCACCTGCTACATCAAGGGACCAAAGCGTAGCGTCTGTTCGCTCACCTTCCTCGAGCCCATTCCCATCCCTCCCATCACGGCCTCTCGGGACTCTTGGCGAAAGCGCTCCGCAGCCATTTGGCACGTTCTCGCCCTCCGTCTCACCGGAGAAATCAAATATGGATTCTGCATCGAAACGCGAGCGCGTGTCTTTTGCGGCAGAACTCAAAGCAAAACGAGATCAACGGAAGGCATCCTCCCGAAGGTCTTTCACGCCGACTCCCTCGATCAACATGGAGCAACCAGCATCGGCACTGCCATTAGAGATTAGAAATGAAGTCGCAGCATCGCAAGCGGCTGCTCAAGCTGGCCGACTCGGATCGCCACTACCAGCCGTTTTCGAGAATACTAGGTCGCCATCAATGGTTCCTGCAGTAGAGCCATCGCCAATCATCACAAAGGAGGAGATGAATACCTCGGAACGATACGAGACACTGCTCCCTCAAGCTCAAAATCACGACGATTTTTTGCCTCGTCAGAACGGCGCTCGCTTAGAACACGAGACTACAAAGTTACCTCGTGAAGCAATCGAGAACACGGAGGAAGCCAGAGCATTCACAGTCCCGGTCGCGCCGTCGCCACTACAGCGCGATCAGTACCAGGAAAATATCTACTACGAGAGCGACCTCATGAAGAGATTCTTGGAAGAACGACACCCTTCGCCAGAGCTCATTGCTGAGGCAGATCGATTGCTCGACCGACTACGAGATATTGCCATGCACCCCGATCTTATCAATCCAGAGACACTTTCTCAAACCACGGAGCCTGAGAGACAGGCCAAATGGGATGTCAAGTGCAGTGCCAAGTTTCATTTCCTGGATGAATTAATCAATCGGCTGCAAGGACGCGCCAAGAATACGCATGTCGCTATTGTCACGAAAGGCCAACGACTGCCGGGCATGGTCGAGAACTTTCTCAACGGCACGTATGTTCCCAATCGCAGACTAAGCAAGGAGCTCGCTGAAGACTCTGACTTTCGAAATACGGAAGGTGTCAGGGTATCAGTCGTTGATCTTGATTCGAGCCTGAGTGCGGATTCGCTTCAAGCTGTCGACCTGGTGATTGCACTTGACGCTAGTGTTGACGCGAAGGATCCGCGCATACGGACTCTGCGCGAACAGGCAGTCGAAGGTGACGCGTGGTCAATACTGCTCACTCTGGTATTGCCAAGGACCGTTGAGCACATGGAACTATGCTTGCATAAAAATCTGCCGGCTAGTGTCGCAACACGAATGCTCATGAAGGCCACGAAAGAGCTCAAATACGAATCGGGCAGGCTTGAAGGCACTCAAGCGCCTGTCAAGGATGCTGCTACCATTATTGCAGACTATCTCGATGATGAGGATGCCACAGAGTGGCCCTTGGCTGGACTCAGCCAGCTTGAGGAACTTGACAGCCAGACTGAGACCGATATCGACCCTTCAGCTTCGCATGAGACCGGGCCTTCAGGAGCAAGCAAGCGACCGCTCGAAGAGATGGATGTCGACAATGATGCAGCCAAGCGAGCTAGGCAGTTCTCGCCTGAAGTGCCAATAATGCCAAGCACTATCAACCCACAAGACATTGAACTTACGCATGTCAGCGATTCTTTGGAGAAGAATACAGTGGCTGCAGAACCAGCTCATTCGTCTTCGAGTACTGAGCAGCAACTCCGGGAACTGCTGCAACATGCACAAGATCGCCTAGATGAGCATGTCAAAGCCCTCGAGGACCTTCAGTACCGACACGAAGATCAACGGAAGAAGCTGGTAGAAGTGACTCGCGAGCGAGACGGTGCCAACAATACAGCTCAGCTTGCTGTTCAACGCATGACGGGGTCAGATGTTAACAACACCTCCCTTCGGGCGGAACGCACACAGCTCAAAGAGGCTCTAGCGGAAGCCAATAAACGTCTGCTAGAACACAGCGTACCCGAGAGAGCAGAATTTGAACAATTGCGGGTTCTCATGGAACAAGCAAAAATCGACAAAGACAAGGCCGAGAAACGCACAGAAGCGACCCAGAAAGACCTCGAATGGACGCGATCCATGTACCAAGACACCTCATCCCGGGCAATCGAGCTTGCAAACCAAAACCGCGACCTTGAGAACCGCCTCGCCGTTGCTCTCAACAAAGCACAAGCCGAAGCCTCCCGAGCTCGAGAAATCAGCGTTCAAGGCCACAACAAAGCTCTGGAACAAGAAAACAGTCGCCTACGACTCATGCTCGAAAACCGTGATGCTGCACTGAAATTCAAAGATGAAGAAATCACGAGATTGAAAGATTCTGGTAGAGGAAGAATGGGTACGAGGCAGAGTAGTGTGCCGCCTAGATCTCCTAGAATGGGATCTCCGATGAAGGGAAGAGGGAGTAGGGCTGCGAGTCCTGCTGCTGGTGATGTGGCTATGAAGAAACATTTACATCCTTTGAGACAGAGTGGGTAGATTACCTTGTGTTCGAGGAGGGAGTAGATTGGACTTGGGCTTGGGTTTTGTATGAAGCTTTTTCTGAGGTTGAGGTTGAGATAGATTGTTTATGAAGCGTGGTTCGTGGTGTCTCGCTCTACAGTTCCACGTAAGCTACGACAAGCAGGCCATGACCAGAGCGAACAAATTTGGTGTTTCGGACAGCTGTAGCAATCACTTCCCCGATCGACAAAGTCTGCCATCTGGCTGCTGCTTCCAGTAATCGCTACCAACAGCAGTCAAGGCATAGAACATATGGTGCGGGTCGTACTTATTCTTGATCCGAAGGAGGTCATCATAGTTGGACCCATAGTAGTTCTTCTTCCAACTTGGATCTTGAAAGTCAGCCTGTAACAGCGTCAGCATCAACCAAAATGGCTACAATAGATCTCAAGGGATTACCTCGTTGACATATGTGCCACCATCAGGTGTGATTTCTTCGAGTATTGGTATAAGCTCATTCGTCATCAAGTATGCATTGGCAACCATCTCTGACCAGGGCGCGGTAAAATTCCAAGGTGTAGTGACCACAGTATCTAGTAGAGTGTCTCTCCAAATTGGGTTCACGGAGTTGTCTACATCGCCAGATACTTCTTTCGAAGCGTTGATTCCGACTATGATGATCGTTGCGCCCTTGTCTGCGATTCGGCGGTATGCGTCGGTTAGTGCAGGATTATTTTCTACGACCGTTGCTCGAGGCACAAGTCTGCCTCCATATTGTGCGATACCGACACGTATGCGCTGAATGTCGACTGAGAACATGGTGTTGAACTCCTCGAGATAGTTAGGGAACTGCTTGACGAACTTGGTATATCTGATGTTGAGGTTCTCAAGCTGGGTCATGAAAGGAACCAGAAGCTCATCCAGTCGTTCTGAGCTGATCCCAGGCGCTGTTAGTGGGGATACAGTGAATGACTCGTTCGTATAGTAGGAGACGCCCATGATGCCTTCATCAACAAGCTTAGGTAGAGAGGCGTGGAATGCTCCAACAGCCTGCCAGAACACATCTTGGCTGAGACCTTCGCTCGTAAAGGTTATGTTTGCTCCAGAAGTCGGCATGTCGGGGTGAGCCTTCACGGTCATGGATAGCACGACACCATACGTGCCACCGCCTCCGCCACTGAGCGCCCAGAATATGTCCGGCCTCTTCAACCTGGTAGCGGTGATGTGACATCCTCTACCATCAACGAGTTCCCATTCCAGGACTTGGTCAGCTGCCAGGCCATACTTGGATCCAAGAGCAGAGTGGCCTCCGCCTTGAGTATAGCCTCCAGCCAGGCCAACGGTTGGGCACTCTCCACCAACAACGACGAGCTTGCGATCATGGGCAGCCTGGTAGGCTTCGAAGCCTTGAACACCTGCGCCCATCTTCATCGCTGCTCCTTTGTAGTATTTGGAGGCGTAGTCGAAGATCTTGATATCTTTGAGGTGATGAGTCCAGATAGCCAGAGATCCGGCACCTGAGGACTTGCCATTGTAATCATGCCCAGTGTTCCGGATTACGATGCGAATGTTTTTCTTCCGGGCGAATGCTAATGTTTTGCGCACATCCTCGACCGAGCTGACATTGACAGCATAGTCGACATAAGCGCCAATGATGCAATGGGCGTCTTTCGCAGTGAAAGGGTCACAGCTGCGATTAGCAAAGAAGGGTGCCATGATCGAGGAGGAAGAATTGTAGCTGTTGAAGCTTAGCAAAGTTCCACGAGAGGAAAGTTCTGCTCCTACTGTGCTTCTGGCAATGTCCACTCAGTCTGGAGTACCTTACATGCAGTCGCATTATAGGGTTCGAATCGAGATTCATGGCAAGGTGCTGCCAAAGGTATCGTCGGAACGAGCTTTCCGCCCAGGGATGAGTTCAATGCACTCCAATCCTGTGCAGAAGGCCAGCACGCATCGCCCGGAAAGCAACGACATCGCGCTTCGAATGACGAGGAAGCAAAGACGAGCTGTAAGAAAGATGCCAACAACATTACCATGAAAGGCAGACTCGTGGGCATGCTGAACATAGTTGTGGTCTGTTCAAGAGAAACCCAAGATCGAACGAAGAAGCGGCCAATATGTGGTCAGCTCAGCGAAGTCTTGGCCTCATTGCTGTATGCGGCTGTTAGCTGTGCAGATCATGTGTAACTGTTCAGCTCAGAGCTGTGTTCCGCGTCTCTGATCGGCGACGCGTCGAAGGAATTGTACGAAGCGTACAACACCGTCTGGGAGGCTGTTTTCGCCAGAACACGACATATCTGCGGCTCCTCTTCCGAGCAATGGGGAATTGTAGACGCATTAGCGAAATTGTTGCGATTCCGCCTGGGAGGCATCGCGTTGGTGTTGATGGATAGCGAAAGTGGAGAAGGAGAAGGAGATGTTCGGCAAAATGTCGGCATTGTGAAACCTTCGCACCACTTGGACATTATAGCAACGAAATGTGCTCGACAAATGCGACATACGCCTAGCTTCATGGATTGTTCGTGCTTTCGAGAAGCCGTGATTTCTCTGATAGAGTTATAGAACGAGGATTCCACTCTACAGACCGGCATTATCGAAGCACGTTATTTCTTCCGAAGCCTTACTAACATGTCACCTCCAGGTGCTAAAGCCCCAGTGCCGGGAAATGCCTTCTTGAAGCCTGGAAAATCGCTAGTCGGCTTCCTGTCATCATCAACATAACCTTGAAATTCAATATCAAACCTGAGCAGTACCATCGCCACGGCTCCAATCGCTTCCTGTTTCGCAAATATTCTTCCTGGACACAACGTCTTGCCTCCTCCGAATGGGAAGAACCTACCAGCAGTGCCACTCATCGAGAAGGTCTGTTTACCAGTCTTTGGGTCTGTGAACAGAAAGCGCTCGGCATCGAAACAGTATTCGTCTGACTCGCCCACGGCCCAGCTTGGACTATGCTGTGAGAGATACGAGGGAGCAAACACTCTATCGCCTTTTCGAAGCTGAGCGAGAAGTTTTCCGTCTTCGTCTATGGGCAGTATGAGCTCTTCGGGAAGATCACGACTGACCAGCAAGTCAGAGTACAGGCGTAGACTTTCAATCCAGATACTCTGCAGAAGTGGTTGGGTGATGAGTAGATGAACATCTAGACTTCCATCCGGTCTCGTTGACTCCTTGACTTCGTTTAACACCCTTGGAAGCAGCGATGCTGGGGCTTTGGGATCCAGGATATGGAACAACATCCAGTTTGTTGCAGGTATTACATTTGACGCCAGTCCAAACGTGATTCCGGCGTCGAGGCAAGCGCCAGATCGTGGTGAAAGCTTACGATTCTTATAGTCCATCTGACGCGCTCGGCTCAGACGACTTCCAAAATATGGCTCCCAAGCAGGTCCCTGGTCAGGATCGACAGGCTGCCCGCCACACAAGCGATGCATCTCTCTGCTCCATTCCTCAAGTCTCTTGTATATCCTCTTTCGCCGCTCATCTGCCTCTCGCATGAGGAATCCTGGCTTGCCGAAAAACCATTGCAAGAACTCCGCATCCCAGCGGAAGAAGTCCTGACCGAATGTCGGATACATCTCCAATAGCTTCTCTCCATGCAAAGCCGTCACACTTGCGGTGAACATGCGATCTCTGAGCCACTCAAAAAGTCCAATTTGATTCAGCTTGACCATCTCCTCAGCATCTCGATCCAACACTTTCTCAAAGACACGCACGAAATGCTCTGTTAGCTCGTTGACTCGATCAAAGTTCGTCATATACTTGGCATTCAATTCGACCTCAAAGTGCTTTCCGGCCTGAGCATTTTCTATCTCACTCATCGGCATATCGAAGACTTTGCTGAAGAGGTCCACTTCTATCAGCTCCCGATGAGGCGTTCGTGCTTTGAAGAGCGCCTGAACTGCTGGAGGTGAATGGACAATGTGACATCGTTTGCCTCCAATGATGAGACTCGTGACGCCTACAGATCTTGGGTGCCATTTGAAGAGCTTTGTGTAGAATCGGCCAGGGTATGGAGCTACGAAAGAGAGGGTGTTGCCAAGCCATGGGACCCAATACGGGACTTGAGGCGGCTGGATGACCTTTTGGCCAGGAGCTGAAGTATCAAACTGGCGGAGAGCGATGTGGTAGCGGAGCGTCGTCCATATTCGCGTGGTCGCGAGGATGACTGCTACCACTATAAATGGCGCGATAGTCCATATCATGCCAGGACTGAGCTTCGCGAAGTTCTCGAGCATTTTCATATCGCTAGTTCTAGGGTGGCGTCGTCGTGTCAGATTTAGGTTTCTTTGGCCGTGGTTCCTTCAAGCCACGGTACAGCATCTGAATTTCACCCGTGTCGGTAGCAGTTGTGTATGTATGGCCGCGAGATTCGAAGCTTCAAAGTCATGACTAGGTGAGTTTTGGGATAGCAAAGCTGAAAGGTGTGTCGGTTCTGTCAACGAAGTCGCGCGCTTCGGGTCATCTTCTCGCAAGCGAAATTGGTGAAAGTCTATTGGACGTTGCACAAAATGCACATCGGCATAAATCTCGTTTTCAACTCGCACAACGAACACTTCACATTGAGAGCAGTCTGGTGGCTATACAGCCCATTGCGAACATAGATGAACACTTTTGACTCAATCTCACGGCCGACCGATCAGTAAGGTATGGCGTTCACAGCCTGGACATCTGATCATTCCTATCACGTTCCAAGCTTTGATCCTCCCAAAACACAAGACAACGCACTTCGATGCTCTGTCTCGCTGGTCCCTCGTCCCATGGTGTTACAATCGCCGTGTGTGGCGCCCTTCTTGCTCTGCCATCCATTCTGCTATCAAAGCATTTAATGCACAACACTTCGTCGGGCTCTTGCTTGTTTGGCCAAAACCACTTGTGAGCAGGATTCGGCTTCACTTCCCACAGCTTCGATGGCCGCTGCTTGGGCGCGCTTTCGGTACTGACATCAGTGTAGCCGGCGCCGGTGTCGGCCTTTGTCCTGTCAAGACTGAAGGTGATCTCTTGTAGATCCTCTTCACGGACTGAGCGAGCGTCACAAACCGCGAGAGGCTCTCGATTGACAGGCTTGAGAGCTGGCTCGATTTGTCAGCATCGCATGACCTGAGAAATTCAAAAGGTGTGCTACTCACGTCGCCACACATTGATGATTGCCCATCTGCTGTTCTTGGTCTTGGTAGGAACTCCAAATGCGACAGCTTCTGGGTCTCTGGCACAAAGATTATCAATGGTCCACCAGGCACCTGTGTAAGATTGATCTGGTGACAAATTTAGTCAAATAGTTCGGCATTTCCTAGTGATCTTCACTCACCGATGTGCGCGAACCTGGCTGGAGATTGGACCACCAGCGGAGCATCATCTGGTAGCCCTCTCAACTTTTCCTCGACCTCTTGGGTAGATTGACTTCGCAGCACATTGGAAAATATGTACACCGCGCTCGCTCCGGTCCTGCCAGTATCATGAGCGCAAAGTCATCGACCACTTCAAGCTTTAGCTTACAATTCTTTCAAGAAAGCTGCCACTTGGGGCCAGTATTCCTTTTGGACCTTCTCTTCGTCTGTCCAGTCGGTGAAAGTGGTTGAGTGCTTCTCGAAAGCGAAGCCATGAGTATCTAGGTCGAACTTTTGATCCTGTAGGCGGACATTCTGAACATGCACGGTCTGCGGATCCTTCTTTCGTCTTCTAGTTCCCACCGTGCCAATTTCGTAGAGAGCAGAAGAGCCTCCTCGTTCCGGTGGCAGATAGTAGTTTACAGTGGTAAGGATCTCTGCTGGCTCCATTGTGTTGCGGTGAATGAGTTTATGGAGTTGAGAGTCGTTGCTCGCGACCCCTTTGGCTTTAATATATATGTTCAATTGTCGTCAGCTGTATGCCAGGACCCAGCATTCGCTGGCCCAGTTGCCATCTTGAGACTTGCGCCTACAGGTTCCGCGGCTTTAGGAGAGACTTGCAAGAATTGAGCTCACCGCTGCAGCTCTTGGCCAATCCTGTGCCTTGTTCAGACTCTCGGCGCTTCGTTAATCGCTCATCAATATACGAGATGAGCAGAAACGGCCGCAAGACTGCTTCAAACACATTGAGAGTTGATACCGAGAGTGAGTCAGCACACCAGGGTGGGTGAACAGAATGTGCTGTTACCCCAGATTTTCAAAGATATGTCAGGGAACTGCTCATTAGGGCTGCCTTGTTAACACAAGAGCCTGCGGTCTGGTATGGGGAAATATAGGCCGATTGCTCTGATTCTGACACCTTGCATGCACTTGCGTCCAAGCTTCCGCTTGCATAATGCCGCGAGCTGGTCAAGGACAGAATATCGGGGTACCTCAGGGCAGAGCTAATGAGGATTCAGGCGTTCAACAATTGAAGATGGTATCGACGAGGTTGCCGGAAGACTCGGACACGGCGCCGGATGAGTCCTAGATCGCACCCATATCCCTCGAAGCTATCCTGGATCGACACACATCTTGCTTTCGAGCTGTGCATTGTCAATTTCCTCTAGAACTCGAAGCAGAACCAACTGATGGCCGAAAGGCTCCTTCCTCGACGAAGGTCATCCGCGGGGAATGACTGAAAGATGTGTTGCTCCAGATCCCGAGGCAATACGACCTGTGCACGTCATCTAGATCTTCTTCACACTGTAAAAAGACATCGCGTTGGGCGTCAAGCAAGAAGAGGGGCATACGATTATGATGCCAGACGCTCTCAGTAGGCACGAAAACTGAGCCACTTGTTGGTAGTGGTACCGTTCGTAGTGTAGTGGAAGTGTAGTGGTCAGAGGGGATGATGACGAGCGCGTGTGAAGATCTGCGGATCAAAACAATCGCGCAGAAGCCGTCAACTGCCGATGCCCACCCGAACCTTGTTCGAGCCTCAAACTCGCTCCTTTCCTCGTTTGAGTGCCAAGTCACCAGCAACACTCTTCGCCTCTCTTTTTCTTTTGCCTCCAGGACGAACGGTGGCGGAGGATTTCGCAATTCGGCTCGTGCTAAGCTAGTATTTCTTCTTCACGAGGCAGCAATCGAGCGAGATGAGCCCAACCAACAACTGTCCGCTCTTGACTCGCCACATCTCTCCCAGCACCGCCGCAACGATCCTCCGGAAAGGAGACTCCTCCGTAGACACTCTGCGGCAGTCGGAATATGCAGCTAGCACGCGGCATGCAAGTAGACGAGCGAAACGGGTACCAGGCACCTGGTTTTGGCAAACGCGAGGGCTCCTGTCAATTGGATCCGGAGAAGGACTGCAGTTAATCTATTAAGCACAATCCAGCAAGAAACTAACACTATCCATCGACGATCGCCGCCCAGCATCACAGATAGGTAGGCACGTTTGCTACATGTTCTGATTGATACAGATGCAAGAACTTCTTATCATACGAAACGTTCAACATGGCGAACACATTATGTAGCAGTACCGGCCCGCGATGCCTCTACGAAGGAGGACATACCACCGTGCCGGACATCGGCCGACCCGTGCTTCGTCAACGACACAGCACAAAACTATTGCCGATAGCTGTTCCTTAAAGCTTATTCGAGGCGAGATTGATGCCCGACCCAAGAGCACTGCTTGTTTGCACTCATTTCTCGTACGCAGGCTTCGATAGGACCTCGAAGCTGCTGCTGAAACGCTCGCAATGGCAATTGATAGAAGGCCTAAATCGACGGTGCGAGCTCTGCCGTTGGCGTCATACCATCTAGACTCATCAAGACGTTGTTTCTTGGTTGAAATGCTTTGACCTGCCTTTCTGCTGGATTTCCTGATGCCTGCAGGACATCGTCTCTATTTCTGCTACCATTAAGCATCGTCATCCTGGCCATTTCCCCAGGAGATCCAGAGAATGACTGACAATCCCTACTTTGCCCAATGGTCCTATCAGACATATCCACCACAAAACCAATGGCAACAGCCAACTCCAGCGGAGTACTGGACCCCTGCTACGACTTTACCACCTCAAGATTACTCTGGACCTCTTCGACAACCGTATATCGCTCCTCCAACCGCACAGCTCTTCCCCAAGCCGCCATCAGACGAGACGAAGCCTTCAATGAGCATTTCACCTATCTGTGAAGGAACAAGCATCAAGCAGAAAAAGTCTCGCGCCGTCCAAGCGTGTGAGCAATGTCGTTACCGGAAGCAACGATGCGATGAAGGTCAGCCCTGCTCGTTCTGCAGGGAAAATGATCTACAATGTCACTATCGTCCTACAATGCCTACGAAGAATGACAAAGTCATCGAGTTCTTGCTTTCGTGGATGACTACCCATGCCGACGGGCTGCAAATGCTGAAGGACAAGTTTGACAGTCTGGAGAACTACATGAAAACCACAACTTCAAGATCAGTTAATAGCGACGCACTTTCTTACCTTGCTCGGACGAATAATTTGCGGCTTGGGAGCAGGAATGTCGCCGGCAAGACCAAGGTCGTCAGTGAGCGAGACTCAAGGTCATGCATCATCTTGTGGCCGGAAATTCGCAAAATACTTTCTCTGTCGGGAGCGGAGCTTACCGACGATTATGTGGTCAAGGCAGAGGATCGTCCGGTGCTGAACTCATGCTTCACCCGTCAAGAACGACAAAATCCCACCAGCGATAGCTTTAACATTCACGAGTTCGATTCTCAGGGCTTAGATCTGTCTCGAAGCACGATCAATCGTTTGCTTGATGCATACCTTGTCAACATTCATCAACTGCATCCCTTCCTGAATAAGAGGAAACTTGTGATGCTGGTCAACAAGTTCATAGATCGATACGGAAGCAATTGGGTCGTGGGATCAAGATCAGGAGCACATCTGGAGCCGCCTATCAAGCGTCGCCGCATTGACGATCCGTTCGAACGTCATATTGCACGACGCATTGAAAGATCTCCAGCTAACGCTTTGGTGCTGCTGGTCCTGGCTCTAGGCGCAGCATCTAGCCCTCATAGGGAGCGACTCCAAACTTTCTCGACGTCGGAGATACCGCCAGCCGGGCTAAAGTACTTTGCACAAGCAACTTCGATAGCTGCTGAACACTTTGATGGTTACGAAATCATTCACGCCCACATATTCCTGCTTGCTGGGCTTTACAAGGCTCGTCAAGGCAGAGTGAGCGAATGTGGGAGCTGGTACTCTTCGGCTGCACGAGTCTTGCTATATCTGGTGCAGCGTCACGATCTAATCAGTCTCTATGACGAGGCGACAACTCTGCCACGAGGCTCTTTCACACCTGAGCATGATTCGATTTTGACAGCCACTTGGGTTTGCCTCTTCCTGGAGAATGACATCTTGCCTGAGCTGAGGCTTCCACCAAGCGGAATACAGCGGCTTCAAGAATCTCTGCCGCTACCTACATGGTTGTCGGGCCCGCAAGCAAATATTAGCATGGAGATCTCGAGTGACGATGAAGGTGCTTTCCTCGCTGCCCAGATCGGACTTCAGCGCATCTTCCAGCAGATCCTTCGTCTCAGCGATGGCGACTCTCTTGAGCAAGATCCTGCAGAGCTCAACTCAGCCATCAAGTGCCAAGCGTCGTCCTTGCAAGAGTGGCGCAACACTCTGCCCAGCCAACTCAGATGGGATGACCGCGACTCTCCGCCCGTCAGCTGCTTGCACGCTCGTTTACGTTATCGATACTGGGAAGCCAAGCTTCGTATACTGCGCTCTTTTCTGGACTACATCCTGCACATACAGCCTGGCGTAAAGCATGGCATGACTCTCGAGGCTTGTTCGAAAGATGCTCGAGGTCGTCCACGTCCGGTGAACGAGCGCCAACTACTGGGAGCAATCCAGACGATGGCGGCTCGTGCTGGAGGAGGCGAGGTACTGCGGACCGCTGAGCTCTGTGTCGAAGCTGCCAAACAATGTGTTCTCATCTGCAAGAATGTTGCAAGCAACCCGGCTGGCCCTGGAAGTGTAGCGATTGCACACAGCCAATTCCATAACACTTTAATGCTGGTCGCAGTCAGTCGATGCGCCAAATTGAAGCATACAATGTCAGTGGACATGCTTCCGATGTACTTCGCAGCAAGCATGACCTTTCTGGCCAATCTTGCTACCATATCGCCAGTATGTGCGGCAGACTACAAAGCTCTGTCTTCAGTGCAGCACACGATTCTTGGAAGTCAGGGCGTATCATGAATGGACGCGTTATTTTATACCAAGAGGAGCTGGACACCGGCAAGGGCCTGATATCTGTCAATGCGAAGGCCAGCGACACCAGAATTCTGGCTCAGCCGATGCAACCCATGTGCATACTATCAGCCTCATTATGCCAACGCGCTAAGGTCGATCAAATATAGGGACAATGTAGATCCTCCGCAGGCGTGAGCTCTACCTGGCCTTGTGAAGTCATTCGGAATTGCTCCTCTGAAGCACTTACTGGCACTTGCACCACAAATGCGACTGATTCCTCCGGACTCTCCTGGCGATATCCGTGCGAGCCAGGCCAGGCCACGAGACTCGTAGGCTTTCCTCATTTGCATAGGCGACCGACGCGCCGACGACATCGAGGCGATGTCTTTGAGGCGTCCAGATTTCCTTAGCCTCAGAGCATCTCAATGTGCATCGCAGCTGTCTTCTTGCGATGGCCACCCTCTCACTCCACGTTCCATGGTCGCAATCTATGGCTTGGCAGACGTGATTGTAATGCTTTGACGGTATACAGCCAAGCAATTTGAAGGATGCGAACAAAGAGACTCAGCCCAATCCTTTGTCTTCAGTACCTCGCACGAAAGAAGCACATTCCACATGGACACTGCATTCCAATCACACGTGGCGTTGTCGGAACAACGATTGCGGTACATCGGAATCGACGAGCCGCGTGAGTTGTGTAGCAGTGCTCCACCTCGGAAGTGTGGGGAATCCCTGACAAAGTGAATGAACACTGCGAAGAATGTGTCCCGCTAAGCGTAATTCGCATGTGATGATGCACTTCTCTTTCCTAAATGGGTGTCCTCGTGATGGCGTGCTTCCATTGCGTGCTGCATGGAAATTGAATCTCCCAAGCCATGTGCTTACGATGCTACCTCAGCTCACGCAACTTGCGGCCCACCATCACGACGGCGGCGAACAACGGCAGCAGGGCTTTGTGCCTCTGAAGCTTGCCAGTTCTTCCTTACTTTAGCTTTCGGGTCCCGAGACTCTACTTCCCTGGATCTTTACGACCTCAATCTTGGACCTCGAATTGACACCTTAATCAGCGACACAACGCATTCAAGATGGCGAAGCTGAAAGGCACTCGGCTGGGCGCCTTTCGCGCCTACTTCTTCGGCTTCTTCGTCTGCACGGCTGGATTTCTATTCGGATATGACACTGGAATTGTTGGTACGTCAAGCTGACCCTCGAAACCCTTACGCTCGCGCTATACCAGGCGCGTGGCGGCAAAGCTTATTTGAAATGGTCGCTAACATGTGATTGCCTTTGCAGGTGGTGTCTTGACGATGAAGTCGTACAAGAGCGATTTCGGATACAGCGACAACACGACCGTCTCAGCTGTCATGGTGTCGTTGCAGAATGTCGGCGCTTTCCTCGCCGCCTTGGCCATCTCTCCGGTCTCTGAAAAGTATGGACGAAAAACGACTATTCAAGTCGCCTGCACGATCTTCTGCATTGGTGTCATTCTTCAAGTCGTTCCGTCTCATTCGCTCGTTTGCTTCTACATTGGAAGATTCATTGCAGGACTTGGTCTTGGTGGAGCTACTGCGGTTGTGCCTTCCTACAATGCAGAACAAGCACCTAAGGAGATTCGAGGACGACTCGGGTCAGGCATGCAGATGATGTTCGCTGCCGGTGTTCTCATTTCATACTGGATCGATTACGGAACTGTCGCGGATATGAAAGTCTCCTCAGCTCAGTGGCAGATTCCCGTTGGCTTACAAATGGTTCCAGCCGCTGTACTCGGCCTTGGTCTTATCACTCAAAAAGAGAGCATCAGATGGCTCGCGAAGAAGGGCCGCTACGACGAGGCTTGGGACGCTCTGACATGGATGCGTGCGGACAATGGTCCTGAAGTCAAGGCTGAGTTCAACGAGATCAAGACTGGTATTGCTGAGGAGTATCGTGCCAGCGAGGGTTTCAAGAAGCGTGAGCTGCTTGAGCCAGCAAACCGATACCGTCTTCTCCTCGCCTTTGGTGTCTTCTTGGGACAGCAATGCACTGGAATGACAGCACTCGCATACTTCGGGCCGCAATTCTTCAAGCTACTGGTCGGGGCTGGCAACAAGAATCTACTGATCACTGGTCTGTTTGGCGCCGAGAAGTTCATCACCGTAACGATCTACATCTTCTTCTGCTCTGAGTGGTGGGGACGCAAACCGACGTTCTGGATTTCAGCTCTACTCATGGCTGCGTGCTTCGTCATTGTCACTGTCGTCAACAATACCACACCAGCTCCAGTCAACAACGAGACGACAAGCGCTGGTATCGCCACAGTCGCAATGATCTTCATCACCAATTCCATCTACCAGTTCTCGTGGGGTCCACTTCCGTGGCCATATGCTGCAGAGGTAATTTGCTTGCACTACACTGAGAAACTAATAGTCGACTGACACATCGTCTAGATCTTCCCCTCCCGAATCCGCGAAATTGGAACCTCAGTCGGCGTCGCCACACAATGGCTCTTCAACTTCCTCTTCTCGCTCGTAACGCCGTACATGATCGCTGCATGGGGCTCCTACACCTTCCTTTTCTACGCATGCCTCGACATCATCATGGCGATCATGGTCTTCATATTTCTGAAAGAGACAAAAGGTCGCACACTCGAAGAGATGGAGACGATCTTCCACTCCAGAGCTGCGTTCGATAACGAGGCGGTGAGGAGAAAAGCTATCGAGAACTTGGGTGGTAGCGATGATCATTTCACGACTGTTGAGGAAGTGCCGCAGAAGGCGGATAGGAGGGATATAGATCCTTGAGTGGTTGTGTATACAGGAACAGCTTGATGTGGGTGAGAGGACTTTGTGCATATCATGAAGCTATGCTGCGAGGAGCCGGAACACTTCGGCTCTCAAAGATCTACTCCATGGTCTCTCATCAGTGCCTCAAGGACAAATAGCACCGAGTTACTTGCAGCTCTTCATTCTCACGGAGAGTCTAATGCCTTCGTGAGGCATTTCCCAAGCATGGCGGGGTGCAGGACTCGGGTGTTACTGATGCCGCAAGCTTCTCTCGACGCAACTGTCGCGCAAAGTCAATGCCTTGATCGACTTCATAATGGCCCTTGATTCGCATTCTGTAATGTCAAAAGTTACCATGTCAAGTCAAAGCGTGGTGCTTTGCAGCAAAAAGATTGACGGTGTGCATGCAGAGTACTCCGGTATCACCCGACTGCCATGCAACTTTAATGGACACCGGACTTCATACATACAGTGCGGAGTGCATTTGTTGCGTGCGATGCATCACTCTCAGCAGAAATGGTCCAACTGGTTTTCGCTGTTGGCGTCTTCACACTCGTCGCTGCTGAGATCGGTATCTCTTTGGCTAGCCGGCGAGAGCAGAACCTTGAAACGAGTAACGCAGGTTCTGGATCAGCAATTGAGTACATTCTATCTGCTGCGAGTCAATTCGTTGATTGTGGATCTGAAGGAAGCTCTCACAAGGTAGGCCGATGATATGATACCAAAGGCAGAAGTAAATGCTGACGAGGCGAGTAACAGGATGAGTCGATATCCTGCAATCGCCACATTAACCTCATCCGGCTTCTCAAGTCCGACCCAGTGCCCAGCGTCAAGATAGACCTCTCTGAGATTCTTGCAATACTCCTTCTGAGCTTTGGCAATATCTGAGACCATCACATCACTGATAGGATCCCAATTTGCCCCGACGAACAAGACAGGCATGCTCAGATATCCTCCATCCTTGGCCTTCTCCATCGAGTACTTCCTGTTGACTTCATGATTCGCATACCAAGAGTCTGCACCAGAGAACCCTGTCTTTTCATGGCCTGAACAATTTCTTCCAACAATTTCTCGTCGACGCAAAGTCGGTCGGCAGGAATCTGTCGAAGCTGTGGCGGAGGAGCTGGTGCACCGCCAAACCATCCGCCGGCTTTATTGACGTTTGCGGTCAATCCTGGTTTGCCGACTTCAGTCGGATTGCCTTTGGCATAGATGGCTCGAATGACACCTTCGACATCTTGTTCAAACCAGGCGCTGGCCTCAGAAAGATTTGTCTGGAAATAGACCTGGTAGTCGTACTGGGCGTATGGAAATTGGTCGATGGGATAAATGACCCTGTTGACTGTCTTCAAAACTTCTTCGAGACCATACTCAAGGGTGTGATATGGTCTTGCTAGACAGACCACCGCTGAGACCTTTTCTGGATAATGCTGTGCAGAACTTGGTCAGTTTCTGTAGAGACATTGTCGTAAAGCAACTTACGGCTGCAAAACTCCAAACAGCGACTGCGCCCCAGTCATGACCAATCCAGATGGCCGAGTCACGATCCAAGTGGGTGAGCAGCGCTCCCATGATGGAGTTCACATTCTCCAACGAATAGTGTTCTGGCTTGTTCGAGACTATAGAGCGACCGTAGCCTGGCATGTCTGGTGCTACAACACGAAAGCCGAGCTTGGAAAATGCTCCAAGCTGTGGAAGCCACGTTTTGCCAATGGCCGGCCATCCGTGACAGAAGATCATTAAAGGTCCATCTTGTGGTCCACCGGCGAGGAAAGAAGTGGTGTGGTTGCCTGATGCCTAGGAGAGCTGCTCGAAGACTGGCATTGTGTGTTTGAGATCTTGGTTTAAAACCTTCTGTTTCGCTCCTTTTGGGTATCCCAGTATGACCTTTTCCGCGAACACGTTGTCACTGCGGAGGATAATTTACGCCGACTTTGTGTAAGTAGGGAAGCTGCGTGGTATATACCAGAATGCCAAGACCAATGCGAGAACGACAGGAGCTATGCACGGCTGATACCAGTGGCTTAAGCCTTGACTGACGAACATGCGTCCGAAGGCTCGAATTTCAGTCGATAGCCGTCGAAGCTGACGATACCGTGCCAAAGGCGGAATCGTCACTCTAGCCCTTCCTGACGTTCGTCTGCACCCTAAAATAGACACTCGCAATTTTCGAAGATCGATTTGACGAACTCTCCAGGCTTCTGCTCACGAAAGAAAGCTTTGACTCTTCCTTCGCAGGCCCTCAAAGTACATGCTGGACAATGCATATCCTTTAGTACAAGCTCATTTAAGGTCGAGATATGTTGCTCCACAATTTGCTCGATGGCATATGAGTGAAGTTTGAATCCATCCAGAGAAAATGTCCGGAGCTTTGGTCCGACTCCATATCCTGGGAGCTTATTCAGCTTCATGATACCGACTTGCAACTGCTCGTCGAACCCATCCTCGATTTCCAATTCGTGGTGAGAAGCGAGAGCAAGATGCTGCAGCTTGGCTGCACGTGCCAAGGTGAGCAGCAGGCCTGCCACCAAATTGTATTGCTTTTTTGAGTTCATTTGACTCCTACCATAGCCACCTTCATCGTAAGCCGTCAGGCAAACATCGATCTTCCTGAGATTCTGGGCATTGATGCGGTGCTTCGCCAGGTACCCGAAGTGGATCGACTGGGAATCGCTTCCAAGGACCAGCTCTTGCGCGGGATAGCGCGTTACTGACAAAGCAGTAAGCACGCTTTTCATGAGATACACGCCACTCATGTTGCCGTCCAATTCCAAGGTGATCTTGTCGCCGAGTGCACTCTTCAGCCTTTGCAGACCCCACGCGGCTCGCTGCGAGAAGAGGTCCTCGGCCATAGCCACTATTCCGGGAGCGACGCCGTAAGAAAGGAAGTTCCGTAGAATTGTTATCAGGTCTTGCTCCATTTCGGTCCTATCGTGAAGGTAGAACCACTGCTCGTTCTCTACCTTCCTCCACAGGGGAGTATCATTAAGCATATCTCGCGTCCTTTGCTCATAACCCCAGTCTAGACGATATAGAGGTTTACCGTATTCCGTCCAATGCCGACATCTGATGCCACACAAAGAGAAGCGAAGGAGTCTCACGCTTTTGGCCAATTCGCGGTGCTGGGAAATGGCAAGCAATGTTTTCATGCTTGCTCGGTTTGCCAGCATGAAGGTCTTGTCTTTGAAAAACTGGTCTTTGAATGCTTGAAAGCTTAGAAGTGCCAGAGTGCGGCAGCTGAGCCTCAGATTGAGCAAGTCCTCTGCACATGTGAATTCTTCAATGATCCATTCAACCAATTCTACGGGCAGATCCAGAAGGGAAGCTTGTCTGCTGGGCGTTTCGGCCATGATGAGTGAGAGCCAGAAGAGGTCGACGAAGAAGTGAATATCGGAGACCAGGAAAGAGGTTGGCGAAAGTCTTGCGTTGTTGTGCAACTTCAAGGACATCGCTTAGGGTAGCCATGCAAAAGTCATGGGAATGCTTGGCAGAACAAACCATTCCTCTGCAACCTGTTCACTTGCTCTTGCCATCATCCTGCATCCCATCAGAACCGTGCCGCAGCAGAAGACTCCATTGCCGGGTCTTTAGACTTACTCCAGACCCTCTTGAGAGATGTGACTGAATGTCTTTTAATCAAAGTAGCTCACAATGCGAATGCCCTGGTGGCCCTCATGATTCCTTCCCGACGTGGCCGCTACCTATCCCAAAGGACACAGAGGAGATAAGTTGCTCTCGTGATGGTTCATAGCTGTGCTGCGTGGCGACTTAATATGTGGGAAGTGTTTGCAGTGCGGTAGAGAGAGCATGTATGAGTTCAGGTTTTCGTCGAAGGAGGCGAGAAGAGTCGCACACGCATCGCATCAAGAAGTACGATATCGACACGACAGTTCTAGACAGCCATTTGGAGAGGCGGGAGGATTGCGGGAGCCTGAAACAGCAGTGATCCTCAAGCGATACCGCATACCAATGCCAAGCCCGGAGCTGACAGCCTGCTCTCTTCTACGTCCGGCAAACCGGTTTCGGCTGCCATGAGTCTCGCATGCTGTGCCGGATCTAGAAGCCACAATCCTACAAAGTTTTAGTACGCCATGGCGTTGCAAGAGGGTTAGTCCGAAGCCTTGCACAATCATCCTACCTCCGCCATACCAATTAGCAGCAGCCACCAGCACAATGGCCGGTCCTTCGTGCTGTCCACGCCGCATTATTCAGCCAACTGCATGTAAATGGGACAGGTAGGCAAGATATGATATAAAGGTATCGTATCCTCCAGTACAGAATTGCTACTTCAACCACTTCTCTAGCTACATGACTTCAAGACTCACCAAGCATTTACCAAAACCACTCCAGAAAGCCATTCCAACCATCCACCACAACAAACAAGAAGTCGCAACCAAAATGTCTTCAGGACCACTCTCAGGCAAAGTCGCCCTCATCACAGGCGGCAGCAAAGGCATCGGAGCCAGCCTCTCAACCCGTCTCGCAAGTCTAGGTGCAACAGTAGTAATCAACTACTCCTCCGACTCCAAAGCAGCCGACGACCTGGTCTCCAAAATCAAGTCCTCCCACCCCGGCTCCTCAGCCCTCGCGATCCAAGCCGACGCAAGCAGCATCTCAGGTGCCGACACAATGATCCAAACCACAATCCAAAACTACAAAAAACTCGACATCCTAATCTGCTGCGCTGGAATTCTTCCCATGAAAGACGTCCACCAAACAACAGAATCCGACTTCGATAAAACCTTCGCTTTGAACGTCAAAGGTCCTTACTTCCTAGTCCAAAAATCCATCCCGCATATGGCCACCGGAGGCCGAATTGTTCTCTTTTCAACGACTCTTTGTGCTGCCTCAACCGTCACACCCAACTATCTCCTCTACAATTCAACGAAAGGAGCAATTGAACAAATGACCAAAGTCCTGGCCAAAGATCCTCAACTTGCGGAGAAGAAGATCACGGTGAATTGTGCTTCTCCAGGTCCTACTGCTACTGAGCTGTTCATGAAGGGCAAGCCGGAAGGCGTAATCAAAGCGATTGGGAATCTGAATCCTTATGGAAGAATTGGTGAACCGGATGAGGTTGCCGACGCAATTACTATGCTTGTTGGGGAGGAGAGTAGATGGGTCAATGGGCAGGTCTTAAGGATAAATGGAGGAATGGCTTAAGAGATCGTCATAATGTATTCAGCTTGCCAATGCAAACTTCCAAACTCTGGTATCATATCGAAAGCCATCATCTACCTATACATCCCATACCATACCCCATAAAAACAACCATATTCTACCCCAAAGCGCCTCGCTATACGCATCAATCATCAAAAACTATCCATTTCCTCCCTCTGTCTCAAATACTCTTTAGCCAAAGAATCCCCTCCTTTAGCACTAAGACTCATCCAATGATGAGCAACACACATGGTGACAGGATCACAACGATTAGGGTCTTGATTCTTCCTCCATTTGCCTTCCAACTCCTCTTTGAAAACATCCCGAGGCCTTGAGAATGGTGCGATGACGTGTTCCATGAGTTCGGGATGTGTGAGGTATAAAGTGGCCAACTCACGTTGGGCGACGATGTCACCTTCTTTGGCGGCGATTTGATATAGATAGGCCGCATCGGCCATGCTGTAGCGGGCTATGTCTTCGGCTGACGGGGTTCGGCTTGGGGCGGAGAATGTGGCAGAGTCGCGTTGTTGTTGGGCGGTCGACGATGTTCGACCGTGGCCGCGGTTGTTGGAGTGGTAGTTTATGATGCTATCGGCGGTCTCAACCATGATACCTCGGACTTCATTCTTGAGACTTGTGATAGCTACCGCGGCATTTGTGAAGGCTTTACCTTGTGGCGTTTCTTGCAATGTCGCGGAGGGTAACAGAGCAGCGATGTATTGCAGGTCTCTAAAAATCGTCGAAGGCCGCAGTGAGCTCTTTGAGAAGACGCTGCGGAAACCAGTCACGCTGGTCTCGTTCGTACATAGTATGCCGGTATTATGCTCAACTTGAGCATCTCCAGAAGCTTGGCGCATGAAAGAGGCTGACGGAGACCCGCGTGTACCTTGTTCAATCATGTATGGCACAAGCAGCTTATCTATGTCGTAAATGTGGCCTAGCTTTGCGGCTGGATCTGACGTGATCGAGAACTTCTGCAGCAGGATTTCGAAAGCGGTCTCAAATCCAAAGCGGGCGAATGATGGCTTTAGGGTCGAGACTGAATCTGCTGTAGGTGTTTGTGACCCGATGCTAGAGTGTAATGGATCCAATGCGTGGAAATGACGTTCGGTCAGCTCCATTCCCAGACCAGACCAGAATGCGCTATCAGTCTCGCTACCCTCCTTGAAGAGCACTGATGTGAGGTCACTCAGAAGGAGGCTCGTCACTCGCTGTCGAAGTCTCTCCATGGCCTGTTGGTCCGGAGCAAAAGAGACCGGTGTTTGCAGCTTGGTCACGAACATGTCGTGTGCAGCCTGTGTCTGTGAGGATATCACACTGGTTGCGCTAGAAGGGGAGTCGACCTCTGTCATCGCCGGAGACCAAAAAGGCATCGATGACTTATTCGTCAGGGTGGGGCTGCGAGAATCCAGAAAGTCTCTCGAACTGACGCTTGAGAGAGTGTGAGATGTACTGGACAGAGCATCATTACTACGCATCTGGTTTGAGAATGACAGGTAATGTGGTTGCGTGGTGTTGCTGTGGAATCCAGAAAGTAACGTGGGTCGCCTCTGGAGTGTTTGTGTCTGACGAGCTGGTCCGTCTCGAGCGAAGAGCACAGAGGTGAAAATTGAGGAGTTGTCGCTAGTGCTGGTGATCTGATCGACGCATTTGCGAATCTCCATGCAAAGCTTGTGCAGACGCTCTTCTCCTCGGCAGAGGTTGTCAATGTTGTTTCGATCCATCCATTGCTGTGTACCTTTAGCCTGGTCGTCACTCAGCTTGTTAGATCCGCCGTGTTCAGGCTTGGCGCTCAGGAAGTCCAGAATTTGAGCCTCAGTCTTGAGATGGAGGTTTGCGGACGAAATCTTCGATGTGCTCCAGTGTCGCAAAGGAGGTGACATTCGTGGTCTTGTTTGTCGCTTGCTCCTTCCCATGATTCGTAGCGCGCTTGCTATCGAGCGCGCTTCGTCGTATGCAGCAGAAGTGCGAGCATCTGCAACATACCACATCTTGTCTCGAAGTCGCTCACAGCTGTCCAAGACTGGTTTGACGTTGCTATTGCGAAGAGCCTGCTGTGTCTGCGTGGATGTTGACCACTCCTCGCAAATCCGTTGAAGTTCTGTACTTTGAGCAATGGACTTCTCGGAGTTTAGCTTCACATGTTCGATTACAGTCCGAAGTGTATCCTTTCCTGGCTGTTGGAAAGCGAGCGAGTGCAACTCGTGGCGCTGTTGAAACCAGCGATGAGCCCCAACAAAATCCGATCGGCTTTGACTATCCTGTATCGCCTGCTCAAAAAGAGCTTCAAGCTCCGGCCATGCTGGGACTGGTCGTGACGAGAGGGACTGCAGCTCGCTGTGGAACTTGTACAACAGCACCTCAATCGCCTTAATGCAAGGCACGAGTTCTGGCGAGACGAGATTGGTCATGTCGGCGGAATGGTCCTCCTTGCGCTGCCGCAAAGATTGAACTTCGGAATATTTCTCGCGCATTGGTGTCAGTGTGGGAGTGTCAGCATGCACCTCAAACACTTCCCAAAACTCCCTTGAAGAGGTGACTCGACTGGTGGCAAACTCTTCGAGCTCGAGTGCAGCTTCACGAACGATTTGCTCGTCAGAAGTAGAGTCGTCCAGGGCGTCGGCTTCAGTAATGCTTAGATTTTGCACATCCTGTGAAACGGAAGTCGTGAGCTGAATAGGTTCGAAAGCTTTCTCATGTCGAAAGAGCGAAAAGCCAGATATCGAGGATGCTGATGACTGAAGTCCAGACTTGTGATAGTCGATATCAGAAGACACTGAAGCCGGACGGCGTTGCGGATAGAGAGCGGATAACGCAGTGGTGACATCCTTGATCGAGACAGCCATGAAATGAGCTGAAGTCTTCGGTGAGGTGTGAGTCGTGGCAGACATGCTCAGATCGCCGGAAATAGATCCCTGAAATCGCAGCATGATTGCATTCACACGAGTTGCGGTCTGTGGCGAGACCGTATTGCCGTGTTTCCTGCAGCAGGTCAGTGAAAGATGTGTACGCGGATCGCAAGGAAACTAACCAGGAGTAGGCGACATCAAAGACAGCCTTTTGCGCCCGCATAGCTGCTTCTCGCAAGATTCGTTGTCGTGCAATTTCAGACACGTAGTGGTCAGTCAGTAGACCATGAGCCTGTTGCTGTCAGTGGAGTTCTTTCTTGCGATGCAGGCATCACTGATTCAGCTTACCTCAGGCAGAACCAAGGTGTCCATGATGAAGGACGAAAATAGCCATCGTGTCACGACGAACGCAGGAAAAGCACGCTGATGACCAGTAGAGTCTCGTAGTTGATCATAAATCGCACGACATAATCTCATTGCTCCAGGCGGCAAGACACTTGGTATATTCTGGTCGCCGAAAAGCTCTAGAAGATTGTCCGCAGCCTGGACATAAAAGGCCTCAGTGCGGGCTTCATCCTCGGGAGACACCTCGGATCGCCCTTCGACACGTGCCCGGAAGGTTTGTTTGCTAGGCTGCTCAAGTAGGAATGCGCCTTTCTGGAGTGTTTGCAGAATCCAATTTTCCAGCCTGTCCTTGCCTGGCCATGGCAGAAGTGAGGACCAAATATCAAGAACATGCGGAACAATTCTCTCGCTGCCTGGTTTCTGCTCCGATACCAATTTGGCACATACCGTAGCCCAGACATCTGTGATCAAAGGTTCCTCGACCAAATTCTTCTGGGAGAAGCCACTGGAAGCAAATATCAGAGTTTCCAAGGCACTTCCATAAGCATGCGAAGTCAGAAGATCCACTTGTGCATCAACAATGAATCCTAGAGGCCTCGATGTTCGCGATATGGACCTTGATGCTGTGCCAAAAATGGAATCCGAAGACCTTGCAGTATTCCGTTGCGAGAGGAGGCCTACCAGCTCCTTGTGTGACAATGATGCTAAACGGTCAGCCATAAACGTACCATCGTGCCTAACTTTACTTAGAAAATCTATGATGGTAGTCCTGGATGATGCCGATAAATTGTCCAAGAACGTGCTTGTAGGCCTCAATTCCCCGGTCGATCCTGGTGCTGCCTCCTGGACCGTGGATGAGGTCGGCCGGAACGCATCATCGCAGGCATCTTGGAATGCGTGAAGGAGGTTGGCGAAACTGTTCTTATCTTCGGACTTGATACACTCCGCCAAGGTATGCTGGACCGAGTGGGCGGCTCTGGAGAGACGTGCGGTCTTCGCAGCCGCTATTTGCAGGTAATGGAGATTTTCTTGGGCCTGGATAGCTCTGCGCTTATGGTACTTCTGCAGGCGGAGAAGATGGCTGATCTCAGATAGCGGCGCCATGTACCCTGGTTCCTCGGCCTGTTGGTTGGTCTGCCGCGATGGCGACGGTATACGAATAGATCGCTGTGGCCGTGGCATAAGAGGAGCGGTCATTCCTGCACCTGTCTGTTCGTGAGATGGTCGGTCATCTTGGCCATCCGAGATGGGTTCAAACAGGCACGCCGCTTTGAAGGCCATATCTGGAGGTAGCGGAGGTGAAACTGATCCTGGCCTTGGCAGAGTGGGAGTGGAAGGTGGGAAGCAGAGATATCGCGGCGTGCCATCCAGAGAGGAAATTCCTGGTGTCGAAGACCTCGAGGCATGGTGCGAGCTTAGAGGTTGTACAGCTGCATGACTTTTAGCGTCCGTCACAGATGCCAGCATTGCCAGCACACAGCTGCATATGCTTCGGTGTCTAAGCGGCAAAGGCTATGATGAGCAGCAAACTACGGGTCAGAGAAAACACGTACAGCAGGCGCGATCCTTTTCACCATCATCTGGTGGCGAGCCAGTGTCAAGCATCGCTTGAGCACCGGCGGGTTGGTTGGACAGCAGAAAGTCGGTGGCTTCATTCACTTCATCGCAATTTGGCTGACGACGAGGTCCGGGGACAGGCGCTGCAGCAAGCCGCAAGTCGTTCCGACAACACACCGGCGCAGGCGATGCGAACTCCGCGCGTGAGCGTACAGATTACTGCAGGGTGGATTTCGTAATGCGATGTGATGCGCTGCGTGTGCGTGCGAGTAGGAATATTCAAATCTCGTTCGTTGACCGCAACAAGGCAAACGTCTGTATGGCGGAAGATGACAGGCGCACCCACGAGAGGCACCATGTCGTTCATGACCAGCGGAGTGATCTCGCCTCGTCGCAGTCACGAGTAAGCTCGTTGTCAGAGGTGTGGAGGCCAGCCTGCATGATCCAATCAAATGCTATCGGCAAGTGTCCAGCATTTCCTTGTGCCGAGAACTTGCCCCAGATCGAGCACGCTCTGCATCTCAGTGTCTCGTCAACGAGCCGCGGAAGGTGCGGTCCAAACAGCATGCATGAATGCTGTCAGTTGCTCGCCGTCATCATTGGGCAGAGCACTTCTTTTCCTGCAGCGACAACGCAGACCTTCGGCAAGGCATCACATGGCGTGGTTGTTTCGAACGAATCAGAGCTGCAGCGGTCTTCCAAGCTGCATGTGGCCAGTGAGACACGCAGTAGAAGAGGTCGCTATGATGCGGCCGGCCAGCTAGCCATTAGCGGCAGTCACAGTTGTCAAAGAATCCCGAAGCCAAATGAGACGACTCGACATCGATTACACGGGGAGAACTGATGGAAATGCTGTGCTGCGACAGCGTTTCTAGATCCAAATGCTGTTGTGGGACCATTTTGCCTCACTTGAGACGCACAAAGTTGCTGTCGCCTGTCTTACCCAGCTCATGGGTTGTGGCTGGACCTGGACCTGGGACCTGACGGGTTGGGCATCACGTGTAGATCTTCGTGCCCATCCATCAAAATCTTCATCTTCATCAGATGTTGGAATGGTCTGTGTTCGGGCTTCTTTTCCTTCAGCATGAGACCGTTCGTGGTCAATGCCGAGAAAAGCGTCTCGCATGCGAACAGCGCATGAACTTTGAACAACCAGGCTGCAGGGACGATTGCGAGTCATGTCCAGGATCAGCAGAGAACCACAACCCATGAACCTAGAAAATGAAGCTGTCTGTGCTGGCAAAGAGGTCCAATGCGAGGCGTACGTTATCGCAGATCAGCTCAATGTGCTCACCGACTGCGCCAGTCCCAATGGCTCAATGCCAACAAGTCCAGAGCGAGACATTAGCGTGCTGCGGGCAGCATTGAGATTCTGTTGTATTTCTGGCTGATATCGAGACGGCTTGGCGGGGCGTAGAATGCTATTCCGGTGCGATGTTGAGGAGCAGTATGACTTCTCCACGTATCTTGCATATCGCTACGCTGACTACGGACGATGGTAGATATTGCGGGTGTAGTGAACGGATTTTGGTGATTTGTGCAGTGAGAGGTCGGGAGGTGATGTTGCTTTAGCATTTCTGTGGAAAGTAGGCAAGAGCTGAACGAGCGACAAGACTGGCAAGAACGAGAATCTCGATCGGGTAAGCACAACACGTACTTGCAGAGGCAAGTGTAAGCAGCACTTGTGAACAAAAAGGAGACAGAGTCGAAAGCTAGTGCAATATTGAGCAGAGAAGCGCTGCTTCCATTCAATTGTCTTGGTAGCTGACTGGTACAGCACCGGACATTAGATCTCTATCAAGCTCTCGTGCTGGATCTCAACCAGTTCTATTCCTCCCAAATCGACCCCCATATCAATTGGGTCTGCTTTTATCCCATCCATGTCCTTAGCCCAACCTTCGAGCTTCAAACGCCAATCCCATACCATCATCATAAACATCATTACTTCCTCACACAGGAGGACTGGCATTTCAAACCGCAATCCCCTGCCCTCCAGCCGCCGCATTCCCCCCAACAGCCTGCAAATACTGCAATATTGAACAATCATTGCAACTAATCAATTTCTGCAAATCATTGACCTGCTGCTGCAACGAATTGACAGCCTCAATCGCTTCATTCCTCTCAGCTTCAAGTTCCTTAATATACGTCGCCGCAGTAGCAATGATCATAGCTTTGCTCGGTAGCCTTGGAGGTAAAGCAGAATCCTCGACATCGGGAGAACATACGTATGCGTTCTTTAGACTTGGGAGGGAGAGTCGGAGTGTTTCGATTTGGGTGTTGAGGTTATCTCGGTAGCGGCGTTCGATGATTGTGTGAGGGATTCTGCGGTGTGGTCGGGTTGGTCTTTGTGGGTTTGTGGGTATGGATGCCGTAGGAATGGGAATGGGAGTTTTGTCGTCTGCTGAGGCTTCTGAGTCGCTGCTTGAGACTGCGATGGAGTTTGTGCCTGGTGTTTTGGGGAAGGTTATGCTTGAGTTGGAAGGTGTTCGTGGGAGTGTTGGACAGACGATGTTGCCTGTCTTGCATTCGTCTGGGATATTTCCGCTTAAGCATTGCATCGATGGGAAGCAGTTGACTACTTCCGTTGTTTTCGAGTCCATGTTGGCGTCGATGGGTCAAAGTGTTGGTGGTTAAGCGATGGTATGAATCGTATTGGTTGGTGCTTTGATTGACTGCTCGCTTGGATGATTGATCTGTTGATTTGTGGTGTACGTATGGTATGAGCCATCTACCTACAAGAGCGAAGGATCAACATATATGTATCCAGACCGTGGCACGAAGCCGTGTCGGCGCGCATGGGCAAGTCTCGCGATCAGTATCCGGCACTCGCAGCGGGTGCAACAGCCCAGACACAAAAGCGCTCAGGTCCATACGAGCATTATGTTGAGTGGATACAGCACGCCCATCAATCATTGGTTCAAGGTGTCTTAGTCAGTGTAATCGATTGATTAAAGAGTCGTTTTTGCAACGTCTGGTGGCGTGACACTCTCGCCATCCCTTGCAACAAAGCCTGGCGACCTCCGATTCCGATGTCCACCGGTCGGTTTTCGTCGCGACTGGACTTTGCTGGCGCTGAGCTCTCGGGCTTCTCACCGTCACGCCATGGCGTGATACGCATCATCCGCAATGCAGCCTTATGGAGACGTTCGCTGCTTTCAGGCAATGTTTTGTATTGCACATGATCGCATACTACGCTCCGATATTGCTGTAAGTGGATTAACTTACGACTTGCGCCTTCGTAGTCGTCGCGACGGTCCTTCGGAGGATATACCATCGTCTCACTGTGCTGCATCTTATATGCTTCTTGGGTCAAGATGATACTCGATCGTGGGCGGCTACTCGATCTTCCAGGCTGCCGATGGAATGCTGACGGCCTTCATTCTCGGCATTGTGTTGGCCTGCTCTGTGCTCACCAGTCAACCTCAAAGCTCGTTCTCATTACATCCATTGAATAGTACACATCCGATCGTGAGCGTGGCAGAGCTGGAGCTTACTCTGTCCACCGTTTCTGCACGTCTAAAGGAGGTTACCAGGTCAGTATAATGGTGCCTTGGTCTGATTCTAGCTCCAAGTCGATCGTCTGGACCGCAAAGACTCATTGAATGTGTCGTCTTGAGAGCTGATTACACTGCTGTCAGCGATAAGTGCAAGTGGCCCGGTAAAAGGAGCTCTTTTCGCGGACGGTACTGGGCACGACATTGATGCCAAGGGAAGCAGGCCAATGTGCCACAGGTCCAGATACCAGAGGTTGCGAGTGATCACTGCTACTCTTCCATAGTCAAACCTAGCATATTTGCCTGCTGCAGAGGTTTGTGCGCGTCTCTTGTTCAGTATCCACTTTGATGTTCCCGAGTCGTTGATGTATGTAGACACGTCTTCCTGCTCTTACGCTTCCGAATCCCTTTCGACTCGGCGATAGCAAGAGATCCAGTCCAAAATGCAGTCCATCTGTTATTTCGTGAGGAACGGATGGCATTGGAGCTGGGAGGACGAAATAGGAGGTGGCTGCTTCTTAGGCGTTCACGCAAGGGTAAGCATCAACAGCATGACGTTGTATCTCACCACCTCTGCTGAGGAGTTCAAAGCGCTTTCTCGGCGGAGTTACCGGGCAGTCTGCCTTCAGCCGTGCCGCGAGGTCGCATATTCGCATGTTCGGAGCTGCTGCAATTCACGGCGTTGGTTTTCTTCGTTGCGTAGGGAGAGCCAGCACAGGTCGGCTGGAGGGGTGAAGGCTTGGCACCGCGACAAGTGCCATACTTTCGCGGCATTGCAACAACAATGTTCGCTCCTTATGCTGTATAATATTTCTGAACCCCAGATCACCTTTTGCATTCCCCTGCCAGCCCTGCTGTTGGAAAAGAGTCCCAAGTCACTTGTCAGTTTGATCAGTCTGATGCTCAGTGCAGCTCGAATCGCAAGATAGGTAGATAAAGTCTCTCACATCGCCGCTTATCCTACCACAGTCTATCATCCTAGCATGTGCCAAACTGCTGACGCAGATTGGACTTGCTACCACTAACTCCCCTCATCAAATTGAGGACGCAAAGCACGAGGCAGGGCAGCAAAGCCCATGCCCGACCAAGCCCTCACAGAAGCGCTCATGCAACGCTCCATAACGTACAACGCCATATGTTATCATACTCGCTCTTCCTTGAACTCCAAAGCAAAGCTTGTGCATTCCATTATCATTTGCCTGAATCCTGGCTCATCGACGGGTCAAGTGCTCATCTGAGTGACTTTACTGGGCCTTGGCAGCGTTGACCTTGCTCTTGAGAGTGGCAGACGCATCCTCGTTGAAGAAGCGGGCGAAGAGTGGCTGGAGGAGGGAGCGGAAGACAACTTGGGCGCCACTGCCAAACGTTAGCAAGGGTATTTGCGTCGAAATATGCATTGCATGGACAGCGTCGCAGCATGAGCACAGTGCTTCGCGACAGATAGGGCATTGCTTCCAGTGCTGAGGCTTTCATTAATGGGCGTGCGCAGGACTTACCCAGTTTGTGGGAGAGCCATCCAGAGGACAAGGATGAACTTGAATGTGTAGTAGAATGGGAACCAGTAGACAGCATTCACGGCAGACTCGAGGACGGTCAAGAACGCGTAGACAACCCAGTACTAAAGATCATAGTCAGCATAAGACCATTGCGCATGCCTAGGCATCCACTTACTGTGAGCCACTGAGTGTCGTCGGCCTTGGTGCTGCTGAACAGCGCATCGAGGGAGTAGTATGCTGGAAGGGCGAAACCAGCAGTGTTGACCAAGAACTCGCCGGCAATGTTAAAGAAGACGAGGAAGAAGTAGAGGGCGCCGAGTCCGAGGACTACGTAGACCTTTGGAACGCTGGTCTGCTGCTCGAAGTTGTTGAGAGCTGGGTATTTCGAGAGCTGTGAACATAATTAGTTTGCGATCAAAGATATCCCGTGTCATTCAGTATGCGATCTTACCTCCTTGTCGAGCTGTGAGAGGTGGTATTGAGCCCTGGAGTCATTATCAGCGCTTGCTCAGCGCCAGCCGCCAGACCGATTATGTTGAGAAGACATACCGCTCCTGGACGGAGCCCGATGCGTTTCCTGACATGGTGGTGGTTTGAGGTTTGGAATGCGCAATATGCTCTGAAGCTGGTAGTGTTCTTTTCGAGTGTGTTCCAAGCGGATAAGGTGCAATTGACAGGTGGTAATTGGAAGTCGGGAAGCAAAGCAGAGCAAGCTTGGAAGCACCCTTGGAATTGTGACGTTGCAGGCTTTGTGCGGGTGGGTGGGGACTTGTTGTGCTGATCGCGTATCGTTGAAGATGTGGCTGAAGTACAGATCAACAAGATCGGGTTTACTGTTTGATAGTATCGATGGCACGCAGGAAGGCACGACTAGATACAAGCAATCAATTGGCAAGATCTCTGCAAGCTACTCGTGAACGTTTCAATCACTCGCAAATGATCACAAGCACGCTGTTCCAAGCTGTGAATGCGACTAGAACTACGGCGGGGTATAGCTGCGAAAGTGAAAGCCTCAGGCTTCGCCAAGAGAACAGCTGCATCTCGTTGCCGTCCCGGCGGACCTCTTGTTTTGATGTAATCAACACAGCGAGTTTCATCTGGACTTCCGCCTCTCACCACCTCGCACCGCCGACGACTACTCCGCCGACCACTCTCACCACCATCCGGCAGCGGCGCCGTACTAACCACAGCAGCAATCTCGAGTCCGTCTGCGCCGACCTCATCGCCCGCGACGCAGCCCATCGCCTGGACCCGATCTGGAAAAACAATCGCAGCCCGGCTCGCTTGTACCTAGCATTCCACAGCCTATATGCCGTCTCCTCCTACAGGTACTGCTCCCTACTATTCTCACACCTCTGTACTGTGCAGAGACTCGCGGCTGTGTACCAGCATGAAGTTGGGCGTCGGAGCACCTCGCTGACCAGCCACATCCAGAAGTAGCGAAATCATAACATTGCCCCGACATCAACATCAACAATCGTGTAAACAACCTCGATACATTCATACATTTACACATGTCGGCTCGCAATAGCCAGCGACCCGAATCACGGGCATCTACCACTAGCGCCACATCTCATCACAATGGCCCACCGGCGCATGATGCAAAAGCTGGCCATGCCGCATATATGACCCACGAGCCCGAGGCTGTCCTTCTGCAGTATCAAGCCAGCATGGCACCGCAAGCCATGCCACAATATGAAGCAGCGCAACCAATACAGCAATCGCATCATGGCCACCCTCATGCGCAGCCTGTCCAATTTCCCATGCCACCGCAGTACACGGCTCACGATTCGCCATATATGCAGCAGGATATGCACTTTGCAGGTCACCATAGAATGGGCTCCGTGCCGATAGCTGCTGCTGCTGATCTTCATGAAGACAAGAGGAGGAAGGGTTCTGCCGTTACTGCCACCAACGACAAGGAACTGCGGGAGATGCTTGCTAAGAACGAGGGTCGTCCGCTGCGAGAGGTTGCGCAAGAAGTCATTCAGAAGGAGCGCACGCCAATGGCTGAGAAGACCAAGCAGCTCTTTGCCATGCTTTGGTGAGATCTCCTCGCAAATTATTGAGGATTCGCCCTGCTAACTATTTCTAGGCTTCGAGCTGTCTGCAAACCGGCAAAGACTTCTGTTCCCCGAAACCGAGTATACTCTCAATATGCCACCCGCTGTGGTACTGAGAGAGTCGTTCCACTCAACCCAGCTTCTTTCGGCAAATTGGTTCGAGTGATCTTTCCAGGAATCCAGACTCGTCGCTTGGGTGTTCGAGGTGAGAGCAAGTACCACTATGTCGATCTTGCACTCGAAGAGGAGCAACCAAATGGACCTCCAGCATGGCAAGGAAGTCAACTCCAGATGGACAGCCGACAGCGATCGCAATCCTCGAGTACGCAGCAGATCGACTTCAACAACATTCCTCGCTTGCAAGCCGATACCGCCGCATTCCCGACCACCGATGGAGGCTTCGATCTTCAGTCAGCACTCCCTCCCACGCCTCGCGGTCCAGCATCAAAAGGAAAGTCCTTCCTCTATCCCGAAATTCGCGGTTACGAACGTGGCACGGCGACTGCCATGACATATACGCATACGCTCCGGTTTCCGTCGAGCAACATCCCGATGTTTACCGAGAACGAACCTGTCAATCTACCACCCATACAACCTCATCTACCAGAGCGCACCGATGTGGATACCGCAGAGGCTTTGGCGGCCTTGTACAGAACTCACTGCACCTCACTAATTGACAGCATACGATTTTGCAAAGAGAAACAGTTCTTCCGACTGTATACATCATTCCACGGCACTCTTACGGTTCCTGTACAAAAGTTGTTCACGCACAAGAATCTGGCACCTTGGATAGAACAGTGCGATCTGGTCATGTACAGAACGATGGTGCGCTTCGTCAGCCGACTGACACTACAGGCAGCACCTGCTGTCGTCATTAATATCTTGAGCAACATATCAACAACACTGCACGGTCACATCGCGAAGACCTTTGCAAATCAGCCTCCGCATGTCCTGGACGCAAAGCTTCGACCTGCTACCATTTTCGCTGGGCTTCTGCATCGCCTTATCAGGGTGAATCAGTCGGCTCACGCGGCGGCAAACCTGCTCACGATCGACCAGAATAGAGAGCAGATGTGGCAAGAGTGGTCAACAATGGTCAATCCAAAGCGTGTCATGGAGGCCGAGCTCCCCGACTGCGGATACGAAGAAGTTCACCGAATCATGACTACTGAAATGCGAAATCTTCTCGAACCAATCTCAGCACCCAATTTTGAGGATGCGTCCTTCTACAACTTCGAGGCTACGAACGGCGACTTCGCGGCATATCTCCAGAATCAGACCGCACCGCCTTCGAGAAATGGTCCATCTCAGGTATCGGCAGAAAATGTATTGGATCGATGGTCTGCATTTATCTCTTCACTGCCCACGCGCTTCCCGAATGCGCCAGCTCGAACTATCCTGCACTGCATCTCAGCGATCGGCACGGCAGCGATTCGAGACATTACCATCGTCGGCGGTCTGTCATACAGCTACTGGTGGGTGCTAAAGATGTTCGTTGACGAGATGGCATTGTGGCTCGCTGAGATGGGCGGTTTCCTTGAGCCGGTCGAAGGAGAAGTGACACCGAATGGTGGCAACATGTACCAATCGCCGACGCTGGAAAATGGCCAACGCAGTCACAGTGGAAGCCGAATGAGCAGCATGGGCCCCGGTGCACCAGGAAATGGTAACGACGCCACTCAGCAATCACTGTTCATGGCAGATTCGCAACAGCAAAACTTTGCACCTCAACAGCGGCAGTCGCAAGCTCACGGCCTGCCATTTCACCCACAACTACAGACCGCTGGCTCGAAGTCTCAGCTTCAACAGTCCCAAGAGACTGACATCGATGATAGCGGCATCGTGATGGACGACGACTTCACCAAGTTCGCCGTTCCAGGCTCCCATTTCAGCATGGAGGGCCTAGGCACCGCCGGTATGAGTGTCGGTTCTCTCTAAGCAGCCAGCACGCCTTCAGCATCAAAGAGGCGGAGATTGGCGGCTACGAAGTATACGTATGGAGTATGATAAGGTGGTGGCGGTAGAACGGGACCGCGAAAGGG
Organism: Pseudocercospora fuligena; assembly: GCA_014298035.1. Classification (NCBI taxonomy): domain Eukaryota; kingdom Fungi; phylum Ascomycota; class Dothideomycetes; order Mycosphaerellales; family Mycosphaerellaceae; genus Pseudocercospora; species Pseudocercospora fuligena. The sequence continues at coordinate 66,483 of JABCIY010000338.1, read as the reverse complement.
CTGCGGGAGTCGTTTTGTGTTTTTGCTTTGTTTATACCACTGGGAACGTTTACGGTAGCGAGCGAGAGGGCGCTGTGTTAGTATAATAGGCGCCGGGCGGCGGCGGCAGTTTTGGCAACGCATGAGTATTGTTAGGTCTGGAATCTGCCTCAATTTGAGGTTGGGGAAACACATGCGAGGCTAGGAAGCGCGCTGAAATTGGAACTTGGATAGGATTTTGTTCGAATCCTGGTCTGGGTTGGATTGGATACCACTTTTGCGCGTGCTCGTGTCGCGTCAGTAGATGTTGTTTGAGAAGATATTACATGCTCTGCGAGACTTTACATTTCTCCTTCTTATTACTTCTTTTCGTAGTTCATCACATCATTATCATACCACATAACATAACATCGTAGCAATCCGTTACCTCCGACCCATCGTCAGCCACTCATCAATGCACCCCACACGTCACAACATCCGCCATTCATTCCGCTTTCCTTCGACATTTAATCCTTCTCCCCCATCTCGAACTCCCCCATTAAATCCTTAACTCGAACCCCTCTACCCTCAGCCAGCATTCCCAAAAGTCCTAGTCCTACATCTTTAATCTCATTATAAGAATGAAGTAAAGCTATATGTTCTTTTATCCGTCCTTGAGCTGTTTCCAGAGCTGCTTTGGATTTTTGTTCCGGACTCCAGTCTTCGGGCATTGGGAGACCGGATGGGAGGGTTGAGCGCGAGACCAGGGACAATTTTTCGGCTTGGAGAGATTTGAGTTGGGATTCGAGAACGGTGCGTTTGGTTTTTAGTGCGAAGAGGTCGATTTGGGAGGGTGTGAGGGTGGGTTTGGGATTTGGGGTTGTTGTTGTGAGTTGGGAGGGTTTGGTTGGATATGGCTGGTCATCGGCTTTGCGGTTTTTGCTGGTTTCGATCATTGATGGGGTTGTGAGGTTGGTATTTTCTGATGCATTGATTTTGTCTTTTTCTTCGGCTATGAGGTCATTTTGTGACTTGACCGGTGTTGGAGAGCTTGGTAGTGGAGCTTCTGAAGATGGTGGCTCTGTTCTGAGCTCGCCTTGGGAAGACATTTCGTCTCTTGTAATATTTTTAGCTCGGTATCGACTTATGTTAGAGTGGAGCTTTAATGAATTGTCGACGCGTGGAGGTCTGGAAGACGCGTGGCCGGAACTTTCTCGGGCCGACTGCCGGACAGGGGTCCTTCATTGCTTACCACTTTCGATCGAGAACAGATCAATCTTGCCTCCCATCTCGGTTTCACGCTTCCAACCTGGCGAGGCAGCAGCTCAAGTCCAGAACAGCTGCGCTCATCCACAGGCGACCATAGCCAACGTTCCAACCCAATCCGACATCAGCCCTGCGACACGATGGCCACCTTCCGAACGAGACCGTCGACAGCGATAGCAGTAGCCACTGCCCTCCTTTACGCAAGCGTAGCATATGCGCATGGAGGACATGACGAGATTCCAGAAGGCGAGGCGATTTCAGCAGCACCAATTGACAGCACACTATGGGCGCACATTCTGATACAGTGCTTTGCCTGGGGCATCCTCTATCCCACGGGAATGGTACTTGGACTTGTGCGATCAAGATGGCACGTACCTGTTCAAATAGCAGCGACGGCAATCGCGATACCTGGATACTTCCTGGGACACGCGCATAAGGGCAGACAATTCGGTCCTAATGTGCATGCCAAGTTTGCAAACATTCTCATGCTCATGATGATTGTGCAAGTTGGAATAGGTATCTACCTCAAGATGCACATTGAAAGAGGATTTCTTGGACTTGTACGCAAGCAGTTGGTCAGAGGACATGGTATTCTTGGTGGCATCATGCCTGTGGCGATCTGGGTGCAGTTCCTTTTTGGTGGGATTGCATCGCAAGGCTTTTGTCAAGGTGATCACCTTGGACAATGTTTGGCTCACTTCATCATGGGCTCGGCGTTCATCGCTTATGGAATTGTCCTGACTATCATGCTACTGAACGGCCAAGCATTTCTTGCACGGACAGGAAGAAGTCAGGAGTTTTACGACAGCTTGATCATTGCGCTGTGGGGATGTGTTAACACTTTCACCGAGCATAGATGGGGCCAGCCGTGGGTCAAGAATGACTTGCAGCACACAAGTATGGGCATTATCTGGTGGGCCGCAGGACTGGTTGGCATCTGGCTGTCTCGAGACCGACAAGGACGACCAAAGCGAAACCTCATTCCAGCAATTGTCATCATCTTCACGGGCTGGGCCATGAGTGCACATCCACAAGAACTGATGCTTAGCACACATGTGCACTCCACCTTTGGTTACACTCTGATGAGCGCTGGTGGTGCCAGGATCATCGAGATTGCGTTTGTGCTTAAGGACCGCAATACACTGGTCGGACCAGAGGGGGGCGATGTTGATGCCGAGATCAACAGCTTCCAGTACCTGACACCATTCTTCCTTTACGCTTCTGGCTTCCTCTTCATGGGCGCCACCGAGGAGCAAATGAAGCTTCTTTCTGACGCGGGCGTCACGCATGTGTCATACATTCTAATTCTGTACAGCATTTCATTCTTGCTCTTCTTATGTAAGCTGACGCGTCCCAAATGTCGCATTGACACGCTAACATGACCTCAGTCGTACTCATGCTACTTCACCTTTACTCATCATACAGCAACTCACCGACAGACGGCAAAGCACCAGTGAAACTTGGCGACGAGGAAAGACCACGAGCGAATGGACACGCCAGAATTCCAAATGCGACCGACAGACAGGCGGCCGATGCTCAGGAGTTTGAGCTTGAAGGACTCATGAGCGATGATGACGAACCCGAAGCTGGGAAAGCGAATGGCCACCCGAGGGCACGCTGAGATGTATAGACCGTAATAAGAGAAATTCAATGCGAGAACAATTGGTAATCGTGGGACAGCTCTTGAGTGCCCTGAGCCTCCCCTTGGTAGTCGCTACGTGTTCTGGTGCTACTGACAGACTTCGCAGTAATTATCAGAGAGCGACGCTCGCGGAGCAGTTCCAACCACAAACGCACAGCCTTATCTCCTCCGTGCTTTGCATAGCGCTCGGACTGTGTGTCCCAAGAGCAAGGTTTGGGCGATACACCGCTACGTTTGTGCCACATACTGTGAGCCTCAAATGAAGATCAACAATAGTGAGTGCTCCTGCTGCGACACAAAGACTCCAGTATCTGTTATGACCTGCTCCAGGTTTTCTCCATCTTGATGTCACAAAACTGTAGACAGCATGTTCCTCCTCCTAGTCCCAGCAATATGGTTGCTAATGAGACCAGCACGAAATGACTAATTATGCAAGAGGAGCAGACATTTGTTACCGGCCTGACTCTTGTTTCAGAGCACCAGAAGTGTATGGGACTCGCGCCTTCCTGGAGTACTCACGACTTCACTCCGGCAGTAGCCGCGATGGTCACGCGCATCTAGCGGCAGGAATATTTGAGATTGTGTGTCATGCTTCAATGCGCTCGCACACCCTCTCAACCACCGACAACAACAGCACAGCACCAGCAACCAACCCACACTCTTCGGCACATCTGTCTCCGCCGTCTGGCGCGCTGGAGCCGTCGCTCTGCCGTGCTGCCCTTTCCTGCCATTCTGCATCTTGGCGTAGTTGACGACTGCCGCGGCGGACACAGCTTTTTAGCGACCCAACAACTTCCATGAACGCCTACATTGGCACATCACAGCAGATACACGTGAGAGCAAACATCTAGGGTCATACCAGCTCGCACCCGCTGTCAAGATGGCTGGTTGAACGACAGCACATCAACTTCATTCTCTTCTTTCAACCCTCTTTCAGCGTCCTGGAGACAGCTTCATACACAAAGCACTCAACCACAAACAGCAGCAAACTCCCACACTCCTTGCCAGACATCAGACCAACAGACGGCTCCGACAACGACAAGCTTCATCCGCAATCAGGCGGTATAGACAACACTCCCTACACTCCTTCTGCCACTTCCCTACACTCCTTCTGCCACTCTTTGACAACGGGAATTTCCAGAAGACATGGCTCGACACGACTCCTTACTCAGCGACAGCGAAGACGGTAGACCAGCGCCAATTCAAACCCGAGGATATATCACACTCATTACCAAAGCCAATTACCTTGCTGGCGTCGTTCTGCTAGCTCACACACTGCGAGAGCAGGGATCAAAGTATCCATTGATCGTGCTGTACACAGCCACCCTTTCGGCCAGTGGAGTCAAGGCGCTTGAGCTTGAAGCTGAGCGGTCCAATCTCATTCTTCGCAAGTGCGACTTGCTGATACCACCAGCACGCCATCAGCTCAATGTTGCCGTCGATCGCTTCACGGACACCTGGACTAAGCTTCGTGTTTTCGAAGCGTACAACGAAGGGTTTGAGACTTTGTGCTACCTCGATGCCGACATGATGCTATTCGCAAACATGGATGCCGTCTTTGAGGATGCGGCAGAGCTTCCACTCAACTCCATTGCTGCCGTGCACGACTGTGTGTGCAGTCCTGACAAAATGCCATGGACTCCTGCCAGCTACACGAGAGAGAATTGCGCGTTGACTCCTCAGACTCATCCTAAAGCTCTCGTCAAATCAAAGACGGTCAAGCATGACAGTCCTGATACCTACCACTTGTTCAACAGCGGCATGTTCGTGTTCCACCCGCGCCAAGAACTTTGGAACGACATGCTTGACTTTTTCATGACCACCGACCTGCTCGGCTCATTCAAATTTCCGGACCAGGACTTCATGGTACACTTCTTCCGCAATCGATGGATAAGCCTCAGCTGGAAGTACAATGCCGTCAAGACTATGGCCTACCGCCACAAGAACATCTGGCGCGAGGAAGGCATTGTCTGCTTGCACTACATCGTCGACAAGCCTTGGGCAAAGCGAATCGGTAAGGACGGGATTGCTGGTTTCAAGAAGCAAGACGGGACAACGCACAGCTGGTGGTGGACCGGGTACGAGAACTGGGTAGGTGTCAGGAAGCAATTAGGTGATGAGACTTATGCTAATTGCTATGTCTTCCGCAGATGGAGACTCGCCGTGCTCAAGGAGAGTTCGCCATCGTTGATATCATGGCCAAGCACGTCGCTCGCAAGGAGGACGAGTTCAGTGACGAAGAGCGACCAGATATGGGAAGCATCGGTGCCAGAGTCCACGACGTGACGAATCTCTCTCACCTCGGTGGTCGCAACTCGGTGGGTGAGGAGGATCCCTCGGTTAAGGTATCGGTGGCTGAGTTTCGCAAAGGTCGATGAAGATGGAAGGGCATGAAGCATAAGCATTAGAGCACGAGCTGGTCTCGGTGCGGTCGGGTTCGGGCGGAAGTAGCATGTATCATAATAAAGCTCAGAGCCCGATCACTGAACGGACAAACTTCTACATGAAATGCGATGATGACTTGAGACGGTGCCTTGTCTCAGTGGCATGATTGTGCAACTATGGATGCATCATTATGTTCATGCCCATAGTCGCAGGGTGGTGACGCACAAACCCCAGTACGATTGACCCAAACTTTCAAAATTCAGCTTTTTGCCTTTGGTCGAAATTCGATTTTTGCAACACCACGACCGCAAATATGGATATACTAAGCTCAAAATACACAAAGATTGATCAAATGCGTAGATACGCGTATTCACGAACTCATAAGCTCGTATCTACAAATTGGTATTTTCTCGGCGACCTCAACCCTAAGTCATAACCCTTCATGTGATGCCAAGACTTGGTGGGACTGACTGTCTGATGCTGGTAAGAGGACGTACTGGGCGTTGCGAATTTGAAGTTTGAGGACCAGGTACGAGCAGAATGAAGATTCGTAGCTGAGTGTATGGATTGCTGGATTTATACTACAACTCTACTACGAAATTCGACCATTCGCCAGCGATGTGGTGGTAAGCTGGTAAAGCTCTCCCAGAAAGTATACTGTCAGGCTGCAACACACAGCATTTTCGCGATTTCTTTTTTTTCTTCCGGGATAAAAGATCGCTCACTACGCGATTTGAAGTGTCCAACAAGGTATCATGGCGACAAAAGACGGGGATCGGCTACCATCGTACGACGAAGCGACAGAAGCGCCATGTGGACCGACTCGTCCCTCGAGAATCTGCCGCGACGTAGCACACATCGTACACATTGCCCTCTTTTACTCCAAAACTGGAGACCGGTCCAGCTATACGCCACGCAAGTATCGCGAGATTCTGCTCCGTCCTGTCGCAACTTTCGAGGACTTCCAGAGGGCGATCAAAGCCTTGTGGCAGGCAGAACGCGGCGCATTAAACAAGGATAACGCCGCGTCCTGGTTTTCTTGGTTCTTCCCATCTTCGACCAGTGACCAGGACCGTATCGTATTGTGTGAACGAACTTGGCCAGAGCTCAGGGAAAGGATATTACACGCAGGTGCCGGAGAAGCAGGGCGGACGTCACCTCGAACTTCGTTGGAAAGAGGAGCTTTGAGGACTTTCGCATTCAATGGGCCGGAGAACTCAGTCGTGCGGATAGAGACTAGGCTGGTGAGCACTTCGATCAATCTGCGCAGACCGAGGGACGCTTCTGAGGAGGAGAGGATGGAGTGCAGCTATCGGAATAATGAGCGGGATCTGCTTCTGCAAGGAAGAGTCGTTCCGAAGCCTAAGAACCATGATGGTTTCTGTGCGCTTCAGTGAGGACTATGAGCATCTTGCTGGCCATTTGAACGGGATGCATGGGTGCGGAGTGCAATGACAGGTGCAATGACAGCACTTGGCCACATCGCGCAGCAATTTGTCGGCCTGGTCGAAGCAGGTTTGGAACGCCTGAGAAGTGGTGGCTGTGCATGTGGCAATGCTTTGACGCTGAGAATGTCAGAGCTACAGCTTCTCGATTGCTCATGCCAAGTACGCTTCCCAGGCCCTAGCAGTGTGGTCTTCTCGGCTGATGTATGACTTATTCACATGCAAATATTGAATCGTTCGTGGTGGCTTGAATCCAGCGGTCTGCTATGAGCAATCTGGACGTGGAATTCTTAGACGCTTTTAGCCCACGAATACGGAGTGATAGGACACAATGTCATGTATCAGGACAAGCTGGAACGGGGATGCTTCACGAATATGCCTTGCTTCTGTGAGGCGATACATCAAGACGTCTTCGCTGGCGGCTCTCCGCCCTTGCCTCATCGTAGACTCCTGGGACCGAGCTAAACAAGTACGACTTCGATTTACCAGATCCAGCAACGAGCTGTCACATGCCACGATAGCTGCACATGGTGGAGAGCTGCATCCTTGCCGCTAGCCGCAGTGGAAGCAATGCCGGATGCTGATCATTCCCAATGCATCGGAACCATCTTCAGCTCTCATCTCGAGGCCTTCAAAGGCCCTCTGAAAATGGTACGGGAAATGGCTTGTTGAAGCTCGTAGAGGCGTAGAGACGTGCTGTGTGTTTGTTATCATGAGAAAGAGACAAGACGCAAAGCCGGCACGCAAGGATGAAAACCGACGCCTCGGCTAGCGTCATTAGCGCGGCTTGGCACAATGATCCCTGCTCGTCCGTTCCATTGTTTAACGCTTTGAACCACCAGCCCTACCGAAGCTACACCATTAGCACTGCTCGACCCCAGAGACATCTCGTGAGATTGGCTGGGGACACCTGGGGTGAGATGGAGTGAGATACAGCTATCAGAAACAGCAGGCGAGCATGCGAGCAAACATGAACAGCGTAGAGGCGACAAACAAACGAACAAAGCAGTCCTTTGCCGCCATCACGCCAAAGTCTTCGACATGCATCACGCAGCTTGGCTAGAGTCCACTCCGAACTCTTTGTGGTTGGTTGCATGTCATGCCCAGAGTGTGCCAGGACAGGCCACGCATTCCATTCCATTCCTCTCCGCGCCACGTGGGTACCCTTCTCTCTTCCCCTCCCTCCTCTGCATAAGATTTGAAGCAGGTACCTCTACCTGGCTTTTGTCTTTCCTCCCCGAACATCTGACCTTCCACGCGAAAGGCCGCTGCTCTGCCTTAGGTGATTGATGGAAAAACCTCCTGCTTCCTCGTCCAACTTCGATGTCGGGTCTCAACAGCACTCGACAGCACCGCATGGCCCGGGAGGCCTGCCAGCTGCAGACGACAGCGGAAATGTCGACGATCCGCCGCCTATACCGAGCGCGGGCTCGTCAAGCAGGGAGTCTGTTCTCATGAACGACAAGGCCTGCGACGGAGCTCGCGATACAAAAACAACAAACTCTATCATATCTATTGATGATATTGATATTAGCAAGATTCATGATCATGCCCATACCCTGACCCACGCCTCAGTGGCAAGCCTCTTGGCAACCGATGTTCAGTGAGTTCTTTGTCATTTGCTCACATGATATCTAATACTGACCGCGATCTAGGAATGGTCTCACGGATGCTGAAGTAAACAAGCGTCGTGAACAGTATGGCTTGAACAGACTGGAGGCATCTGATGGCGTGATCTGGTGGAGGATTCTGATACGCCAAGTCTCCAACAGTCTGACGATCGTCCTGGCCATTGCCATGATCTTGAGCTATGCAACCATGGACTGGATCGAAGGCGGAGTCATCAGTGCTGTCATCCTCTTGAACATCATAGTTGGCTTCTTCCAAGACTATCGAGCCGAGCAGACTATCGCTTCGCTTTTGGCTCTTTCCGCTCCCGACTGCAAGGCCATTCGTGATGGAGGTAGCTTGCATACCATCAAGGCCGAAGAGCTTGTCCCAGGAGATCTGGTTCAGCTTGCGGTTGGTGACAAGGTGCCCGCCGATGTTCGTCTACTTAATACCATCAACTTCGCCAGCGATGAAGGAATGCTCACCGGCGAATCGAAGCCTGCCTCGAAGGACTCAGACTTCATTTCCAGCACGAAAGATGATTCCCCTGGTGACCGACAGAACATGGCCTTTTCCGCCACCACAGTCACTCGTGGACGAGCTACTGGTGTCGTTGTAGGGACCGGAATGAATACAGTAATCGGCCAGATTGCTGAGTCTTTGAAAGGCAAGAAAGACGAAAAGGACCTTTTACGGCCCTGGTACGTGCGTGCAGGAAGACGTGCGTTGCACGGGCTGAAAGGTGCACTTGGACTTATCGGTACTCCTCTTCAAGTCAAGCTTTCATGGTTTGCCCTGTTCCTTTTTGCCCTGGCCATACTTCTCGCTATCATTGTCTTCTCTGCCAATGTCTGGGACATCGATGATGAGACCTTGATCTACGGGATTTGTGTTGCTGTAGCTGTGATCCCCGAGTCGCTTATCGCAGTGCTGACCATTACCATGGCAGTGGGATCTAAAGCTATGGCCAAGGGTAACGTGGTTGTCAGGAAGATGGGCGCTCTCGAGGCTATCGGAGGTGTCACGAATATCTGCTCTGACAAGACAGGCACACTTACCCAAGGCAAAATGCTCGCCCGCAAGGCCTGGCTCGCAAGCGGCAGGACTCTCCAGGTGGAGGATGCACAGCATCCATTCGATCCGACTGTTGGCGTTTTGCAGTTGGAAGGCCGCAAGCTGCAATGGGCGCAAGATCTGGTGAACGACTTGGAGCTTCGAACATTCTTCCAGATAGCTGCGCTATGCAACGTGTCCACCGTCTCAGAACCCAAGGATGACGAACCACACTGGACAGCCACCGGCGAGCCGACGGAAATAGCTCTACATGTCATGGCCATGCGCTGCGAAAGTGGGAAGATGAACACGCTTTCGAGGGATGGTCTAAGAATCGTGACCGAGCACTCATTTGACAGCTCTGTCAAGCGGATGACAGCGATTTACGAGGACTTATCATCTGGTGCGAAGATCTGCTACACCAAGGGAGCGACCGAAGTTCTTCTGCCTCTGATGAATGTCAATGAAGCTACCTCAAAGGACATTCTGGCTCAGGCTGATGCCATGGCTACGGAAGGTCTCAGAGTGCTGTGCCTTGCCCATCGGAGACTGCCTCAGGACCTGAACGACAAACATGGTGACCGTGACCTCATGGAGCAGAATCTGGAGTTCATAGGACTGGTTGGCATCTACGATCCTCCACGACTTGAATCGGCTGGAGCTATCAAGCGCTGCCAAGCTGCAGGAATCACAGTTCACATGTTGACTGGAGATCACCTAAAGACAGCAACTACTATTGCTCGCGAGATCGGTATTCTTGCACCAGAAGTCGCAGGAAGCTCATCACCAAACGCCGTCATGACTGCTTCAGAGTTCGACAAGCTGTCCGAAGCACAGATGGATGCCATGGATATCCTACCTTTGGTCATTGCACGTTGCAGCCCGGCAACTAAGCTTAGCATGCTTCACGCTCTGAAGCGCAGAGGCAAATACTGCGTCATGACAGGAGACGGAGTCAACGATTCTCCGGCCTTGAAAGGTGCAGACGTTGGCGTGGCTATGGGTATCAACGGCAGTGATGTCAGCAAAGAAGCTGCTGACATGGTTCTCACGGATGACAACTTCGCTTCGATTGTGTCGGCTATCCGTGAAGGACGTCGACTTTTCGACAACATTCGGAAGTTCTTGCTTCATCTTTTGATCAGCAACATCGCCCAGGTCATCCTTCTTCTCATCGGACTGGCCTTCAAGGATCGGAATGGTGTCTCTACCTTCCCACTTTCACCACTTGAGATCCTCTTCGCCAACCTGGTCAGTTCATCCTTCCTGGCCATTGGTCTAGGTCTCGAAGAAGCCTCCTCAGATGTGATGACACGTCCACCGCACTCACTCAAGGCTGGCGTCTTCACTTGGGAGCTGATCATCGACAAATTCATCTACGGAACGTGCATGGGCAGTCTCTGCCTAGCATCCTTCTGCATCGTCGCTTATGGCGTCGGAGATGGCGACCTCGGCGACGACTGCAATCACAACTACAATTCGACTTGCGATCTACCGTACCGCGCTAGAGGTACAGCATACAGTATCCTCACTGTTCTGCTCTCCGTCATGGCATGGGAGGCTAAGCATCTCGATCTTAGCTTGTTTAACATGTATCCTCTGGAAGCTGGACAGCGACCTCACCTCAAGCTCTTTTACGCTATCACGAAGAACAAGTTCCTCTTATACGCAGTCTTGGCTGGACTTCTTACACCCTTCCCGATCATCTACATACCGGTCATCAACCGCGTCGTCTTCAGGCACTTGCCGTTGACATGGGAATGGGGTCTCGTCTTTGGAAGCATCATTTGCTTCGTCGGTGCTGTTGAAAGCTGGAAAGCAGTCAAACGCAGACGCAAGGCAAACAAGCTTCGCAGGACAAATGCCGGCTCTGTGAACGAGAAGCAGCAGGCTTCTGTCTAGGAGCAAACGCTCACTCACTGCCATTGAAATTGGAAGCTAGAGCATCCAACATGCTTGGTCAAGCTTTCGACGCATCACATTTCATTCTTGGAGGACACTTGGAACTTCTTGGTTTTGGCGCGTGTTGTCGGCACTCTTGCCGTCCGCTCTTTTGGTTTCGTGCTTGGATTTTGGAATGAACATATTTATCTTGGAGGAAAGATTGGTCTTGGACATATTACGACTGAATGATTCATGCTCCTGGCAAATGCTGGTCGAGCTCAATGATAGCAAATAGCAAACTCATCAGCGCTCTCAACAGCGCAATTTAATGATGTGTACCTCCCCATTCGCACTTATTGTTACTGTCCTGAGCCTGATGATAAGGCGATGAAGCAATCCAGAGCGAAGACATCTCGACTTGTAGCTTCGAGTTATGTGCTCTCGCCATTACACCTGACGAGACAAGACCGGACCTGGGTCATCGCTTGTCGCCAGCTATACCAGCCAGTCTGCCCTTCTGAGTGCCCATGGCTTGTCCTGGATGCGGTGATGTCCACAGTCTGCCTTTTGCGATCATATAGCTGTGCATGTGAAAGTTGCGAGCGGGATGACATCAAGGCGTGCGCGCGTGACCGTTTATCTGAGCAGTCGTATCTCACTCTGCGGCCGTCGCGCATCGCCCTTGCTCCTTCCTCTCGCGTGTACTCCTCGACACACTGCAATGTGCTGGCCTTTTGCCGACGTCTGGCTAGAAGATCCGCCTCCCAAACCTCATCGCTACGACCGTCGCCGTAAAACAAGAGTCATTCACCAGCAGACAGTTTCTCGGCCTCGAGCACAGACGCGCACTACCCACACCGTAAGTTCATTCTTTCCATGTGCCTGTGCCTCGACTTTCGCTTGCACAAGCACCTCACATCCTCACTTCATTTCGCCTCCGCCACCCGTCACATGCATCGCCACGCACATATCCAACGTCGCATCAGACAAGAACTTCCTCTTCCACCACCACCATCTGCACAACTTCCACACCACCGAATCAAAGTCAAGATGTCTGCCGCTGGTGATGAAGACTACGAGCATTGGCCGTCCACCGACCAGCATTGTCTCCAGACAGCTGCACCATCCGCCGGCTACGACACTCACAATGGCCTTCACTTCCACAGCTACATGCCAGCCAAGGCCAAGTCGCCATCACCATCAGAGGCGCCACCCACTGACTCGAAGGCGCCCTCGCCTCAGCTTCCAGTCATCAACTACCCACAGCCAGTATACTATGCTCATGCTCCGAACATGCCGGCTTACCCACAGGCGCAGTACTACTCTCATCCCGTCTACACCGTGCCGCAGGGCTACTATCAGCCCTACCCAGCCGCGCCAACAGCTCCGCTAGCTGCCCCAGAGCCAGCGCCACCAGCGCCTGAGCCCAAGATGCATTTCCAAAGCGGTGCGAACTCCCACATCTACATCCCAGCCTATGGCGCAGAGAAGCCAGGTGGAGATGTAGCAGCTCCTGGAGCAAATGCCTGGCTCGGTCGCACTACGGCTCAAGTCGAGGAGGACAACATGAAGATCGCGAAGGCAGAGGGAGCTTACGAGAAGCGCAAGATGGCGCCAGTCGACTTGAAGGATGATCAGATGTGCTGGGTCGTCGAAGTCGATGGCAGTCACACCTTGCGGTGAGATCCTATCTGACTCTGTAAGACTCCATTAGCATTTACTGACATTTCTAACAGCATGTTCCGCGACATCAAGGACATGACCGGCACGTGGAAGGAGGATCCTCGCTACAAGGGAGCCTTCTACTTCGTTCGTGAGGAGGAAAAGAAGAAGGACAAGAAGAAGAAGGAGGCTTGCTCTTGCTGAGTCTTTGCCTTCATCTTCCCTTCGAACCACATGCTATTCTGGAGAGAGGCGTCATTGGAGAGTCCTGCTATTATGCGAGAAGGCCACGTTGGCCCAAAATACTTGTTTCTTTACCCACTCACTATTGAGCGATGAATAATGCAGCTGCCTGGAAGCAGCTGACCAGGTCTCACATGATATGAGACTACGAGAATGCCTTATGCTACGATGCAATGAATGACCAGAAGCCTCAATGACCCTCTCTCCTCCAACAACAGTCGCGTGAAGTGTTATTATCCTCTACGGCGATCCATATCTTTGTGTAGTCAAAAACCTACCCTCGACATCTTCCAAAGTTGACGTCACTCCTCTTCACTCAATGTTCGACACAAATCTACGAAACACCTGCCTCTTCCTCGCAATCTTCATCCTCGCCTTCTTCCCCAATCTCGCCCATATCCTCCTCAAACCAATAACCTACCCTTTTGACCTCCTCAGCGGCAGCTCAATTGGACCACCATCAACCCAAAGACTACAGACCTGCAACTGCTGTCCACCCACAACCTGTCCCTCTCCACCTCCACCTCCAGCAATGTCCTGGTTTCAAAAAACCTTCACACTCCCCTCAAGATCTCGAGGCTCCTACCTAATAACCGACACCGTAACCTCCGAACTCCCCGAACTCAAAAATTACAAAGTCGGCATCTTACACTTATTCGTTCAACACACATCTTGCGGCTTATCTCTAAACGAAAACTGGGACGAAGATGTAAGAGAAGATATGAGTGATGCTTTAGATCGAATTGCACCTCAGGATAAGAAGGGGAATTTGTATAGGCATTCTTGTGAGGGGCCTGATGATATGCCGGCGCATATTAAAAGTGCGCTTGTAGGGGCGAGTGTTACTGTGCCGATTAGTGAGGGGAGGTTGAATACGGGGACTTGGTGAGTGTGTGATGGGGGGAGAGGGGGTTTCGATGATGCTAATTTGTGATAGGCAAGGGATTTGGTATTTGGAGTTTAGGGCTAGTAAGCATTCGAGGAAGGTTGTGGCTACGATTCAGGGGGAGAAGTATGAGAAGTGACTTGGAGCGGATGTTGTGAAGATGAGGTTGTGAGGGGTATGAGGTAAAGAGTCCATGGATGATGGCATGAACAAGAATTGCACTGAGAATGGATCAAGGTATAATTACTGCAGGAACGGAGAACTGTCGTACACTCCAAGGACCTTTGGAAGCGGACCCACGAACGCCTTTTATCCCTTCAACTCAAGATTGCGACTTGCAGTGTAGCAGTCTTTTCCTTTCCGCGACGCTTCTTGCTTCCTGGTGCTGCAACGGAGTGTCATCTCGTGACAATCACTGGCCGGAGTTACAATCCGACGACAACATTTTCTGGTGCACATCGACACTGTGCTTCTCGTCATCGAAATAGCCGTCAGCATCGGAGTCAAAGTAAGTGCCATCCCAATCGTGACTGCCGTGCTCAATCAAACGTCTCAACAGCTGGTCCACCCCCTGCACTCCTTCAGCATGGTAGATGCAGCCATCCGCTTCCGCCGCGAACGTGTTGTCCTCGTCCCGATGTGCCATGAACGAAAGCTTCAGATTTTCTAGACTGCCTTTGTGTAGCAGCTTGCAGATATCTCTCCACGACCCTTCCTTCAGATAGAATCTCGATAGGCGGAGACATTTCAGGCGCGGCAGAAGCTTGACGAGAAAGTCTTCACACAACTCTTTTCCGTTAGGCCGCAAGGGTGCTGATGTGTCTGGCACTGACCAAGAGATCGAGGATATATTGGTCGATAGAAGGGCATTAGCGAGAGGTTTCGCGAGCTCGAAAAGGAAGGCCGTAAGACCAAGCCATTCGAGATTGGAGCATTTCGCAATGGCTTGACACAGCGGTTCCTGAGGTATTCGAAGATCAGAGAAACCTAGCCTCAGCGAACGAACATGCTCCCAAGCTAATGATAGCTTGTAGCTTGTCAGATCTAGGTGATCCCACCTGAGTCCCCACCACCCGTTGCCATAGCAGAAGTTCAGAGAATTGGCTTCAAGCTTACTGAGCGCAAGAGCTGAATTGACCGCGTCGAAGATACTTTCCACGTTTCGCGAATCCAGATCCAGTCCTCGCAGGTCTGGGCCAAGCTTCTTGAGCAACAGTGCCGCGCCAAAGATACCCTGTGATCGAGCGCTCTCGATAGCTGCTTCTACATAGCCGCCTGGCCTTGATGAGTTGTGGTACCAAGATCGCAAACGCACCTTGATGCTGCGACATGCACTCATTCTCTGGAAGTTCTGGAAGATATCAACGAGCTGAATGCCATCGTGTGAGGTCAGATCGTCTAGCCGCTTCCGAAGGCGAGCTGTGACGGTAGCGCTGCGTTCCCCGTAGCAGGAGACGTGTTTGCAGACGCCAACCAGCTGAAGCTCACCGACATATCGAGCGAACGGACTGGCGCTAATCTCCCGCAGCACATCAACCGAGTCTTTGGTGAAGATATGTGCTCTTCGGCGGAAGAATCGGTCGACGAAGATATCGTGGGAGTTCTTGGCCAACACGCGACAGGTCTGGCGCAGGGCGAATATTCCGTCGCTGTCGAGGTAGCCGGCGATTTCGATATGCATCTCTGCTGGAAGCTTCGCGAATGTCGCCATGGTGTTGCGACAATGAGACTCGAGGCGGCGTTGGAAGTGTTGCAAGTGTTAGGCGCTGCAGTCAAGTTTTGTTGCGAAGGGAAGTGCGGTTTAAGAATGCGAGCTGCGGAAGTGGACCAGGCTAGGAGGCGGCCCGTGCTGTTCACATGCAATCAGTCACCTACGAATGGTCCGTGCTGCCGATATCGTGAGCACTGTGATTGTTTTGTCGCCGCAAGAGCTAAAAGGGACGGGTGTGAGAGATGAGTAGTGAGAATAGACTGAACCTTTGCTGGCAGGTATGACAATGGCATAATACAGGACTTTAAAGTTATACTCTTGTCTTGAGGATGACCCCGTATGCGACTGCAGTAGTGGTGGCGAGAATCTTTTCAGCTGACTGCATTCCCTCTCAACTAATGCTCTACATATTCATGATCTTACGTCAACACCCGACCCACGAGGTATGTTCTGCGGCATGCTGTGCTTCAAGCTCCAAATCATCCAAGATCCGCTGCCAGCCCTCCAGCGAGCCCAACATCCAAAACAGCCCCAGAACCTCACCAATCATTAAAGAAAAAAGTGCGATGGTCATCGAATGCCAAACCATTCTTCTCCTCAGTCCCTAAATACTGGCCACCCTGAGCAAGCTCGAACAGGTCCCTGCATTCGCATTTAAACGCGGTATGGCTCAGATTGCTAGTCGCTACATATATGTCTTCATCCGAATCGTTTTGGTCCACCAGCAGCCGACAAGCGGTGAAGGTGGAGAGCTGCGTCAACTCGTCATGTATCCATCGCAGCAGTTCAAACCAGTCATCATCCTTCGAAAGCGCAATTTCAGAGAGATGCAGGTCTTCGAGTGAGTCCTTGTAGCGAGAGAGTAGAGATGTGACCCCTTGTGCTGTAACGGTTGCGTGGCTCAGAGCAAGACGTTTGAGATTTGATGCTCCCAGGTCTAAAGCTAATGGCATATGGCTCAAGGTCCTTGCGTCTCCAGGGCAAGTGCCGTTCATGCTGATTGAGAGCTCTTCGATATTGACCGCGGATCTGAGCATTTTTACTTCACCCCACTTAGTCGAAGAGTGATGGAAACCAAGCCGGAGTTTCTTCAATCGGCCGAACAATTCCCACATCTCATCGTACTCGTCTTCGTTGTTCAAGTGGTCGAAGGGAAGGAACGAACAGCACAAGCCGTCTATGCTCCGGAAGCCTAGGTCGAGAACCTCGACGTTGTGTTTGGTTCTTGTGCTTGCCAGGAGTAGCGACTCCACAGCCTCGTCGATACCGTCAGCACATATGTCGCTGACTTCCGCCCATGGCTTGATATTCCGCAGGAATGCCTTGACGCCGAACACGCCACCGTGTGTGTCTAGCAGTGCCTTCTCCACGTCTACTCTTCGCGCGTTGACCGGCAGAGCTGGAGGCTTGTGCATCCAGAGATTGGCCGTTACTTTGATGTCCTTGGCAACACCGAGTCGCTTGAAGTTCTCAAGAGCCTGATGAAGTAGACCATAGTCGCATCGCTGCCGCCTCGCCTGCTCTGCTCGGCACCAACGCTCTGCTTCCTCGGTCGCTGCAAGATGAACCCCTGTTCGAGACTCGATATCTTCTTGGAATGCCTCATCTTGATCATCTATATCGACAACCACAAGTTCGACATGCTTGACATGTCGCGCGAATACAGGTTTTCGACTAATATCGCGCAATGCTTCGAGTCCATGCATAGTGTAGAGGTGACTGCGGCGCTGGAAGAATCGTTCTGCGAACAAGTCTGTACAATTGACCGCCAGTGTTCGAGAAGTGGCGCGAAGTGCGCGGATGTCCTGATCTTCCTCGAGTAGTTGTGCGATCTCAACTTGCAATTCGGCCGGTAGGGCTGCCAGATTGGGTTCTGATTCCATAATGGTGGTTTGGCGATGAAAGGAATGAGCTCGAATGGAAGATTTGTAAGAGTCCAAGTCGAGCTGTCAGTCGCAGATGGCAAAGCGGGCTCCGGCAAGATGTCGGTATGGCAAGTGAATGTGCTGTGCAAACGGGACGGCCCAGCAAGAAATGTCCCTGCACGCCCAGTCTCCGCATTGCAACAATTTGTGGTATTCCGGTCAAAGTTCTGACTCTTCTCGTTGCCTTTGCATGAGCTTAAGCTCCTCCATCTCTGTAAGATTTCTCCTGGTCCAAAAGTTCCTCGTAACTCAAGTCAGCTTGATCCAGAGCAATTTGCTGCATCGCTTCCTGTTCAGCTGTGGAGTCAGTGATTCTTTGCCAAAAGGTGTGGGAGATCGTTAATGGGCAAGCTCTTAATGTCGAAGTCGTTCTCATCAATGCCACGACGTTCCATGAAGTTCCACCACCGCCATCGCGCGACAGCCTCTACATGATTCTTGACAACTTCGTCAAAAGTGCCAGCAAGTGGTCTGAGGGACCCTTCCTCATGCAGAGCCAGACGAGCCTTACCATCCACGACCGATAACTTCCAATGAATCTCGCCGTCGAAGTATGAAGCAGCATCTTCCTGTCCGACTTCGACCATGGATCTCAGGATTATTTCCAAATTCTTGATACGTTTCAAGAAAGTGCGAGGTGACAGGAAAAAATCAAACTCCGCTTCATAGAAGCCTGATCTTGGGTAGAATTTGTATGTCACCATTTTGTACCAGACATCGAGTGCCTCTTTGCGGATGAGTGGTGAGGTTCTTGCGATGGGCGGCTGAGCCCTGATGATGGTCTCAGCAAGATAATAATTCTCGCGGTCGGACGGCGCAATGTCTCTAAAGTGCCATTCGAACATTATGACACGAAGTTCCGGTGGCAGATCAAGGAATTTATCGAATGTCGCATCGTCATCAGCAGCGTCCAGATGTTTGATCAAGAGGTTCTTGTTTTGCCGCTTGTTTTTTCCTGCCTTTGGGAGCTTCAGACCTCGATTGGTGCAGAAGCCACGCAATTCCTCGACGTCGTACTTGCTGTAATTGAGCAATCCCCGTTGGCGGCGACAGTGGATGTCCCATAGCTTCTCTTTGTTATGGCTTTGAAGATGGTCTCTACCCCATGTGTCGAGGTCGGCTTTCACGTCTCTGCCGCTGTGTGGTACATGAATGTACCAATACGTCACGGGATCGGTCCGGAGGCGCCGCAGGTCTCCTGTGTTGTAGTGCATGGTCGTTGTGATGACAGATGTCGCCGGGAGGGAGAGGTATTTTGAACAGGCCTTGGTGATTGATGGTATGCTGGAAGACGTGTATTGAGCCTTCGCAATAGAGTCTTGCACCAGAAGCCGGATTCGGCTAGCATATAGTTCTTTGTTGAGTCGTCGAATTCGACTTGGTGCACGAACGTAAGTCTTTGTGTATGTTCCATATTTTGGTCTCCTTTGTGCATTGCAATTCCCGAAGTGCGTGTTAACTCGTATCAGGGACCTGATCGAGCCAGTCAAATATGTCCAAAACAAGTAGCCCTTAGAGCTCCGAGATGCACAGCTCTAATCGTTCAAAAGACTTGCAGAGATTAGGGACATTATGGAGTGTGGTTCGACGCCATATTGGTGGCCTAAACCAAATTTCAGGACGAGGCCGCGTCGGAGGTTCTAAATTGTTCGTATAGTCTCGTCCAGATCGCTGAAGTTCGTACTCGTTGTAAGATCTCAAGGTTCTTCGCCTTCGTCCTGATCGCCATCACCACTCTCATCACCTATCCCCTTCCGTATCCGAAGGCAAGCCTCCATGCCACTCGTACCCACCTACATGTCCGAACAATTCCCGAATATTGCGAACATCATCAGAGACGAGTCGGAACCGCTTACCATCATAGTCTCGCTTTTCAAGAAATTCGGCCAAACATTTTTGCATCACAACATCCGCCCTTATGTATGTGGCATCATCAAGATCATCCTCACCCAACTCGTCGACCACGCCGAAATCACCCTCCTTAATCTCTAGCATACCATGCATCTGCAAACTCATATTGCCAGGAGAAATACGTAAAATCCAATCAGCTCCCCATCGGAAGCCCATCTCGTCACCAGGCACTAGGTCGTCATCGAAATAATCGAACATGATATGTCCCGTCATTGCAACATTGCAGATCTGGTCAAGGACAGATTGCGGCGCAAGCTCGAGGAACTGGCGTTCGATTTCGCGAATTCTTGGACCAGGCGCGAAAGAGAAAGTGATGTTGTCGTAGAATACTGGCAAAGCTTCTTTGCGGATGAGTCGTGAAGTAATGGTGATAGGTGGCTGCGTTTTTGCAACGTCTGGACTCCAGTCGGATACATTTGGTGTCCCGAGAAGCAGATTCGGGATGGACGCTTGAAGATCCTGGAAGTAGAACTCATAGATGTTCACGCGCAGCTCCGGAGGAAGGTCCAGAAATTTGTTGAAGGTAGAGCTGTCATCCGCGTCCTGAAGATGTTGTATTAGTACCTTCTTGCGTTGGCGTTTGTTCTTGCCTTCGAGCTTCGGGAGAGGTAGGAGGCCTCGAGTGATACAAAACCCGCTCAATTCGTCGATGTCGCATTGCTGATAATCTAGGAGACCGCATTGCTTTCGTATGTGTATCTCTGTGAGAGTGGCCTTGTTGGAGCTCTTAAGGTAAGAAAGGCCCCGGGAGTCAAGAGATGTTTTCAAATCCGCCACGGAGCCTGGGACTTTCAGATGCCAATAGTTGCGCGGGTCAGGGTCAAGACTAGAGCTCAGTCTTTTGATCTTCATAATGGCGCTGAGTATCCTTTTCGCGACGTCAAATGTTGGCTAATTGCTGAAATGATGCATGCAATAGATGCGTGGACGAGGACAAAGAAGTGCTAGAGGTCAAATCCGGCGATGCCAAGACTCGCTCAACTCGCATTTCAGGTGATCATACCAGCCAGCCAGTTTTGATTCCAATGGCTCGGTGGCCTCGTTTCGTCGGAGCTACCTACGCAGAAATGATCTATGCACGGCGTCCCTTCCTTGCCTGCGGGAATTGAAGGGGCAACTTCAAGCGTGCCATCCGGGTCGCAGCTGCCTGAGCTTTCGTCATCTCTCTTCGAGTGCGCTCCGCCTCAGTGACAGGTCCCACGCGTGCGCCTAGTTCTTGGAAGTACTGAGTGAGAGCGCGAATCTCGAGCTTCGTGTCTTCCTTGAGAAGCCAAATATCGACTTCCATGTTGTCGATAAACAGGGCAAGGGCGCAGATGTGAGTGTATCTGCAGGACAAATTAGCATCAACTCGGAATTGAAGCTCCGGTTTTGGAGCGCTCAGCGCGACGTCGCTCGCATCGTGACAAGCTGCCGGCGGAGCGAGTGTTGACTTACAGATTATCCATCTGCCATTTCCCGAGCTCCTGACCACTCTCATTCGTAAATCGTCGCCGTACTGAATCCACCAGCTGTTCCGACCAACGCGATGCAGGCAGTCGCTTCTGCAATACCTCCTTCTTCGGCACCTTCTTGCCAGCCTTCCCTGCGTTCGACAGCACGTTGTGAAACTCGAGAAGCAGCGTAAGATATTTCAGCGCCTTCAGCTTGCGAGGATCGTCTGCCACAAATTTGAGCCGTGTTGCCGGGTATTGAATGCCTCTGAACTCCACCGCATCACCCGCCTTTGCCTTGTCCTGCCAATCCTTGATTTTGATATACTGTTGAGCATCTCCTACCAGCGCTTCGAATGTGTAGACCTGCTCTGGATGCTCCGCCTCGATATTCGGTCGCGGGATCGGCTTCGCAGCAAGGAGCGCGTCCGCAATTTCCTTCTCAGAAGCTTTCGATGCGGCACCAGCTGTCGTCTCGCCCACAGATTCTAGTATAGCGCTTTCCACGTCTGTAATCTTGCCCTTGCCCTTGCGATCACCAATAATCGCGTTTTCTGTCTTGGCTGCAATTGCCTTCTTTGCTTTCTTCGTACCAAATTCGCTTCCGAGGGCTTCACGCTGCTTGGCATAGCTCAATCGCTCTTTCTCGGCTTCGTCTAAGTCGTAGATTTCGGAGCGAAGTGTGCTCGTCAAGGTCAAATGGTGAGCTTCTGCGACTTCGAGGGTATTTGAAGCGGGGTCGAATATGCAGACATAATGCTTCAGATCGTCCTCGCCGAGCGTAGGCGTTGCGGTATAGTCGAGCTTTGGATGTTGCGACGAATGTAGTAGGAGGTCGTGAGTGCTTGGCTTGACAGGCGCGTTGGCATGCTTGGACGATCTCGGTTTTGAATAGGCCTTGAAAGGCACCTGAGGGGTTTTCACGCCTGGCGCAGTGAGTAGAACTGGATGAGCGCCTGTTTCACCATCGAGGTGTATGAGCTTGATTTTCTCGCCAGCAATGCGCTTATTAGGACGATCAATGCCATTCGATTGTCGCTTCCGTTTCTTCGCTTCCATGTCTGCCATCGTCGGTGGAGGGTCGCAAAACGATATCGATTGCTTGGTGTCTTCAATTTCGCGGAGCTGTCGCCAAAATTTCCAGGCGAGGTACGCTACCCTACCACGAGCTTAAATAGGGAGCTGTGGGAAGGTACGTCAGAACGCGCACTTGTCCCACGCGTTGCATGTGCATGTGAACAAAACCTGTTTAGGTGGAGTCCAGAAGGAATAGTGCACTGCAGGAGTTTTGATTTCTCGCGTTAATAAGTATTGAGCGTTTCTGTTTTGTTTCAACATTCGAGCCTCGTGCCTACCTTCACCACGGCTTCCTCTACCGCATCTGGTAGAGCTTCTCCTAATCCTCGAAAACTGCAAGTACGAAATTCTGGCCACCCAAATCGAGCCGATATCCTACGCGAGACCTCGAGATCTCCGAATCGAGTGGCCATGACGGATCAGTTGAAGAATGGTGTATCTGGCGTGCAAGAAAAAGCCCAAGATGCTGCGAAAGGCACTCCTGTGTCAGGTGTCCAGGAGAAAATTAAGGCCGGAACAGACAGTGTGCTGAGCACTGTCGATACTTGGGGAGGATGGATAGCAGGGAAGGGCAAGAGCATTATTGATGGCATCTTCCCTCCAGAAAAGCGAGCTGCCTTCCTGGCCAAGCTGCAGGACTTCATGCTTAGGAATCCGAAGCTCTCTGTATGGCATCCGGTCGCCATTGAGGTCAAGCTACTGACACAGGTATCTAGGCGTTTTTGGGAATGAACCTCGCTCTCACTGGTATACCACTTGGTCTCTTCGTCCTCTTCAGCCTATCTGTCTTCATCTTCGCTCTGGTCGTGGCACTCGTCGTGGGCTTGCTGGCCGCTGTTCTTTTCACAGTCTTCATGGTCGGCGTCGCTTTGATCGTGGTCTTCCCTACTGTCATGTTCACGACTGGCGCTGCCTGCTTCCTCTTCCTCTGGGGACTCGGTGGTTACTACATCTTGAAATGGGCCAATGGCGAAGGCGGTGGTGAACCGAAGCAGGCGCCAGAAGGACAAGCCATTGGCGATCAGTTGAACAATCTCACAGGTGGACGTCTCGGAGGACTCATGGAAGGCGCCCGCTCGCAAAATGCTGCCAAGAAGGGTATCGAAGGATACAATGATCCTTACACGAAGCGTGCAAGCCAGGAGTCGAAAGGCGAGAAGGGATCGACTGCGTCGACGACTGGCTCAGATGCTCAGAAAAATGTGGGTGATGCCGTGTCGAATACGACGAATGCCGCTGGCGGAGTTCACAAGACAGCTACTAATGCTACCGACACAGTGAGCAACGCCAATACTGGTGTAGCGTATGCAAAGGGAGGTCTGAAAGGCACGACTGGGCTTCCCATTCCTTGACTGGATCTGGCCTCAAACGATTTGCATGGCAAACGGCGTTTGATTTGAATCATGCAGTATGGCCTTGACGAGCGCGGCGTTTCGCGGGGCCAAGGTCGCCTGCGGTGGGAAAAGGGTCTGATATTACATTACACTTGGGTTCAAATTGTATGATCTAAAGATATGGAGGACAGCGATCACATTCTGTACATGTAAGTTCTTGGCCTGGCTCATTCAAAACTGACGGTCGTCGCTCCGCTGTTTGATGCCGCCAACGATGTCCTGTCTACGACACTGGTCGCATGGACATGTGTTCATCGCAGAGCGAAGGCCTATCAATCGTGTACAGTCTGTCAGCCAAGCCAGGAACAAACCAATTCATCTTAGCAGACTGGTATCACTCGGCACCCGATGGTAAGCACCACGATATACAGGCTGAGCAGGGTTGAAGCCCCAAGTGTCTGACAGCGGAGGTGACAAAAGACTCAGCTCCGATCCGTCGGCTTGAGCAGTAATGCTGCTTGATTTGTGCTCGAAGGAGCCGGCCTTTGTCAGCAAATCGCGTTGTTCTGGGAGTGCAATCAGCAGTCGTCTTCCGGATGTGAGCTCTTGCTAACTTACCTATGTACGTCTCCCATGCCGACAGCAGAGGAAGCAGGAGCAGTATCATTGGCAACATCTGCCCAAACGACCATGTCTTGTAATTCGCCGAGGCCATGTGCAGGGAACAGACTGGTGCAATTTTTGACAAGAAACCCGGCGCAGACGCGAACCTCTGAGCGATCGACAACGCCACGGAAGCGCATGCGAGCATAATCTGAAGCGCAAACACTATGACTGCGTTGCCCAGAATGATCGTCCAAAAGCAGAACTTGATGAAGCGGCTGAGCTTCGTTCTCCAAGTGTCCTTCAATGGCCAAGAGAACATCTTCCAGAGCAAATTGATACCAAGCCACTTTCGCAAATGGCCCAGAACTTTCGATCTTAGCCATTGCTTGATGGATTTTCGACGATGCGGCACGACTTGGAGACCACATATCCAGAAAATCCAAAGCATGATGAGGATGGGAAGACCAATGACAACTCCTCTCGCTATGAGGAGTGTAGTCCGAGACAGGTGAATCCTCAGAATCGGCGTCAAGATCAAGACAAATGGTAGTACCAGGTACATCGTCATACTGGAGGCGAACATGACGCTGCCAGTCAACAACACGGCGAAGATTGCCACCAAGGCTAGTCTGAGCCTCGAAGTCCATTTGTGTTCGGCCAGGTACTTGCGAAGAACCAGCAAGCAAGCCAAGTGTGCGCTACTGGAGCCGCAGCACAAGAAGACCACCAGCGAGAAGCCAGCCAAAGGGATATAGAAGATGCGCATCCAGGTACTGTTCAAATTGTCGTTGTCCGGAAAGTGCCTGGGAAACAGCTTGATCCAGGCCACGATCAGAAGAGCAAAGCCTGATACCAATTGTTGGTCTGCGAATCCGAGGACCAGCTTCTCTAGTACATCTCGCCACATTTGAAGACGTCCTCTTCTCACACTTGGACCGAATAGCACAGTCTTCCCATCAGACCGCCTCCTTAAGGCGTACTCGCCATCTCAAGGCGATGATCAATCACAGCTGCGGATACCGATGCGACAGACGTGAGAAGGATGGATGCTATGAATGAGCATACGACCTGTTGCCTTGTTAGCAATTCATCCTTTTCAACCAGTAGAGAATTCTCGGTCTACCCCAAGCCCAGCAACATCCGGATCAAAGAACTTATGACAATCGCCAGGATGTACCGTGACATTATTTCTCTCAGCATCACACGGGAGCATGTCGAAAAGCACACCTAAACAACTGAACCCACTTCCGGCTGGCGCACACCATTTCGAGTCGATCTCCCAGTTGCTGGTACTCATCTTTGTTGTCCAGTAAAGCTCCAAAATGCATCATTGGGAGATATCGGAAGCATATCTATGTCTGCACGAGCGGCGGCAATATAGTCGAGTATGTCTCAGCCTTGCATCCGAAATAGTAACAACTGCATTGTTCACCGGAGCGAAGTGGACTCTTATCAAACCCCACTGATGCAGCATGAGCGCTTCTAGACCCCAGCTCGCTTCGCGTGGATGTTGTGTAACCTATGCCCACTCGGCAAGCGCGTCAACAAGACCCGAAATCGCGGCAGGAGAGCCGGGACACCGTTTCGTTGTTCAATCCTCTCCGCATAGGCCTATTACTTCGCAGCGTAAAAACAGATACCACGTGGAGTCACCCATTGCGCAAGCGGCAGCCTTATCTTATTAAGCAGCCCGTATCCTCGAACGTATTGAGACGATGCATCGCAGTCTTACCTTACCAATCGCCCTCCCTCTTATGCCATATTTCCAGGTAGATAGTGTCGACTTTTCTCTTTTGTGGTCGATACAATTCGTTGAAGTAAAAAAATTTGGAGTTGCGGGGTTTTTCGACTGCAGATGAAGGAGGCTCAGGGCGATCTGCATTACTTCCCGATTGAGCTCGTTGGAGACTGATCCTTCACCGAGTGGATGTAGCATGAAAAAGACGAGCGAAGCATCATGTCATCCTTTGTGTATCTAGTAAAATGCCTCAAAACGCCACGCTGATTGTCAAATCCCATCAAGGTCCCAGGTCATGACTGAGGCCGAGGACCATCATGACTAGTCTCCCGGATCGTCCTCAAGCGTAAGCTACCATTTTGATCGTTGTCATTCCGTTGTCGATGCTGTTTCCGCTTATCCCTCTCCTCTGCCTCACGCATCTCCTGTCCTGCCAGTTCCAGCTCAGTCATGTCTTCCTTGCGTTTGGAGCCTACCAGCTGCGGACTTGCGTGCTGAGCAGCCCAGTCTCTCGTTCGCTGTTCAGCAGTAGTCTCCGCTGTGCCTATATTGAGTCCTTTCGGTTGCTCTCGAGCATCGGGTGGCATATTTGTAGCTGGCTGTGATGTTTTGGTGTTGAGCGGTGCAACGCCGTCGAGTTGGGTGTCGTCGTCTGCCACTGCTGTTTCATTTTCTGCGCCGCCTCGAGTGTTCTTCTTTATCGGCCATAGTGATGGGAGGACGATTTGTTGGAAGCGGGGCTCTACTACTCGGTCATCGAACCATTGGTGTATTCTGCTTTCCACGAGTTGCGCGATTTTCGGTACGTCTTGTAGTCTGCTCCGTGATCCGACTAACGAATGTACGCTGAGGTCTAGTCGATAGTCATCGAGGAATGTGAATGTCAAGGTTGTTGGACTCCTTCCAGTTGGGTTGAGAGGGTGGCCTTCGTTCTTTGCCGGCTGGCCTGCTGGAGTTCCGTTTATGCCGCCAGTGGCTTCCTTCAAATCATCCATCGGACTGCTCACATCCGGTCCATCAGTGGGCATAGGATTCGGCTGCGAACTAGGCGAAAAGGACAGACTCAGGGTCCCACTAAACCGCACCACGCTCACCGCCAGAGCGACGGGCAGTACCATAACGAAAGGCTTCGGATAATTCAATACCAGCTTCGTCTCGATCCCCAGCGTCACCACATCACTGAGATCGACATCCATTCTCGCCTGAAGTCTCTCGCCTCGCTGACCTGTGAGTTCCTTGAGCGGAGTGCCATTCTCATCAACAGGAATGACACGGCAATTGCTGAAAATGGGAAATTCTTCGCCCAGACTTATCTCTGTGACCTTAATCTCGTCTATGAAGTCTGGTTTACTCGATCCATTGAGGACTTGTGTCAAGCTCCCAAGCACAGCTTCGTCTTCCTGCGCATCGGCACGAAGCTGAGCTATGGTCTGAGCGACAAGCACATTGAACCAATCCAGGCTTTCTGGCTGGTGTCCGCGGACATTGTAATATGTCTTTTCCAATATTTTCTGCACGGTCAGACCTCCTTCTAGTCTTGGCTTGAGGATTGCTGGCATGGATTGGCGAGGCTTGAGGGCTGTCGACAAGGCTCTTGGGCGTGTGTGGGAGAGGGTTCGTTGGCGGCGGGCTGCCGCTCTGGAAGAGGCACGTTCATCTGCAGAAGGCGCTTCTCCGAAGATGAAGAATTTGACGAACATGAACAGGATCAGGGCTAGAATCGACTGCCCAACCAAGAACCCGCTTGCGAAAGAGGCAGAGCTATAGCCGGAGCTTGGTGGTGGATATCCATACTGCGTGGCATGTTGCGATTCTGCAAATATCGCGTCAGTCCTGGTTGCCGAAATGCTGATTGCTTGATATTCATACGCTGATATGCCTGCTGCTTGGCCTTGGACATCGCGCTGACGCAGCTACCAGCGCTGTTTGCTCTCTTCCCGTGCTTCCTGGCGTCCTGACGAGGTGATGTTGCTTTTGGGGTCGAAGATGTTGTGCGATTGATTGAGCTCCATCAAATTTTGACTGCACGCGTTCGATGACGCGCATGGCTGATGAGAATGGAACCTTTGGATCGCGACTTTGCTATCTGCATTACCAACAATGAGATGACCAGAATCCTAGCCGGCGGGCTGTAAGCGTAGGATAAGATATCAATGTCCGGCAAGCGGCTGATCGATGCCGCGCGACTTGCTGGAATCGGTCGAAATGTGGTCAAGAACCATTTCAAGATTCGCCAGGAACAATGGCAGCTGTTGACCAAGACCTCGTCTGTGGCCAGAGCCGTGAAGAATCAGACGGACAGAGTAACCGTGACTGCAGCGGCCGCATTTGAATTGGCCAAGAGGGTCAATGAGACTGGGCCACAATGGAGGGAAGAAGGAGCAGAATACATGCGTCAGCAGGGAAGAGCCGCTGCAAAAGAGGCCGACAACTTGAGGAAAGATGCAGCGACCATGGCGAAAGATGCTGGCTTCGAGCAGACTGCGGAGACATTGAGAAGTGCAGGTTCTCAGCAAGCACAAAAACAGGACCAAAGACAAGGCGACGATGGCACGCTGGCGAGTCTGAGAAAGCGAGAGCTCCAGAGGCAAGCAGAAGCACAAATACCTGCTCAAGCAGCAGATACACAGACGGCAGGTAGTGGGCACGATACATTCAACGAGCGTTCAAAACACGTATCGCCGGAGCTGTCATCATCATTGCCCCGTACCACATTGCCAAAGCACGCAGAAAAGGCACCAGATGCAGGCGAAGTACTGCAGGATAAGAAGCTGAACCAGGAGACGTATCCTGTTCCCGGTGAAGGCGATGAACAGCTTCCGGAGGGTGTTAATATAAATGCTTTTCACAGCCCGAGGGTATCGAGAATGGTGGGAGCCACTGGGCCTCAAACGCAGAACCCGTTTGCGGCACGCAAGAAGCTACCGCCGAAACCGTTGAAGGAAATGGAGGACGCCAGCAAGCGATGGGAAGAAGAGAGGCGAGCAAAGGCGCAACAGGGTGTCAAGGCTACGGAAGTCGATGAGCAGGCGACTGAGGCTCCACAGCCATCTGCTTCTGCAATCACTGCATCGAAGACCACGGATGAACCACTCCGCTCGAATTCCACGGATTCTGAAACGCAAGACCTTGCAGCTGAGATTGCGCAAGCACAAAATGTGGTTGCTGAAGAGCAGCCTGCGAGCAAGCCATACGAAATGCACGAGTCCCGAGTACCTGCGACGCGCTTTGGCAGAATATGGCAATACGGCGGGCTCGCTACAAGCATGGCGTTTGGAGCCGTTGGGGAGAGCTTTCGTCGCATGACAGGCGGCACTGGAACAGGAAGTCTAATGCTGAGCGAGGGCAACATGAACCGACTGGTAGCAAAGCTTAGCCGGATGCGTGGTGCAGCGTTGAAGCTTGGCCAGATGATGTCGTTTCAAGACTCTAAAATCTTGCCACCAACAATCAATGCTGTGCTGCAGAGGGTACAGGACAGCGCCGACTATATGCCATCTTCACAACGCGATAAGGTTCTGAGTAGAAGTCTCGGCTCGGAATGGCGGGAGTTGTTCTCCAACTTTGAAGACAAGCCATTCGCCGCTGCTTCTATTGGCCAGGTCCACAAGGCTACACTGAAAAGCAATGACAAAGATGTTGCCGTGAAGGTTCAGTACCCCGGTGTACGAAACAGTATCGACTCTGATCTGAACAATCTGTCCTTGCTCTTGACTGCGTCTCAACTTCTGCCAAAGGGTCTGTTCCTAGACAAAACCATTGCCAATGCCAGAACAGAACTTGGCTGGGAATGTGACTACGAGCGCGAAGCTGCAGCTTGCAAGAAGTTTAAGAACGAGCTCTTAATCGACGAGCAGGACAAATTTCTCGTACCAGAGATCTACGATGAAGCCTGCGGTGCCGATGTTCTTACAGCAGAGTTCATGCACGGTACTGCAGTAACCAAGATTCACGATCTCAGTCAGCAAGAGCGCGACTGGATCGGGACAAATATTCTTCGCCTCTGCTTAAGAGAATTGATGGAGTTCAAATACATGCAGACCGACCCGAACTGGACAAACTTCCTCTACAACCGCAACACAAACAAGCTTGAGCTTTTGGATTTTGGCGCCTCACGAGCCTTCCCCGACAAGTTCGTTGAGCCATATGTCGAGCTCCTCATCGCTGCATCCCGCAACGATCGCGAGGCCTGCCGCGATCTCTCTATTCAGCTCGGCTATCTGACCGGACACGAAAGCCCTGGCATGCTCAAAGCGCATGTTGACAGCATTCTCACCCTAGCAGAGCCTTTCGTGGAAAGTGCTCCAGAAGTTTACGATTTCGAAGGGCAGACTGTCACAGATCGAGTGAGGAATAACATTGGCCTCATGTTACGAGAACGACTTGCTCCGCCACCTGAAGAGACCTACTCCTTGCATCGCAAGCTCTCTGGAGCGTTCTTGCTTTGCGCCAGGTTAAGGAGTAAGGTTCGCGCTCGAGATATGTTCGCTCACGCGAGCGATGTATGGCGAGGTCGTGCGGAGACTGTCAAGATGGACTGAAAGTGTCGATATGATGCTGATAGATGTACAGATAGAAATCCAATGTATAGCACGAAGGCGGACAATGCTGCCGCTTTCTCGAGAACGTAAATTTCATACGCAAGCGCATACGTTCCGAGTCTCAGCTTCTGAGGTCCTGGGCAGCCCTAGCTCCTAGCCTTAAAGTCTCACACCAGCCTCATCCACGTCACAGGTCGCACCCATCGTACCATAATAGTGCCTCGGATCCCTCCACGCCGAACCGTCCCCCTTTCTCCCTCTCCACCAGAGCATTCGATCCATAACACAAGCCACACCAAGACATCCAAACCCAGCCAAGAAAACCCAACCAAGCCTTACCAGAACCTCCCTCACGTCACGCTTCTCCATCACCTGCACCTCACCCCGACGATCCTGATCAACTCTAAAAACCAGCCAAACCCAAATACAAATCTCCGTGAGGCAAAACGCGAGAGCAGGGAAGATTATGTCTTCTCTATACCTCAACCCCGTAATTATCCAAGCACTTTCCATCAACCATGCCATGAAGAAAGTCAGAACGTATCTGAGACTCCAGAGACTTCCTAGCCAGCCATCGAGGATGGGAGTGTCGTCTTGAGAGCCGAGGAGTGCACAAATGTGGAGGAAGAGGAGTAGACTTAGGGTTTTGTATTGGTCGATTTCGTGCATGGGGTGGTGGTAGTTGGCGATTAGGAGTTTGAGGATTAGGAGTGTGGTTATGAGGATTGGGAGGAGGGTGAGGTCGGTGAGGGACATGGTGGATGTTGTTGAGGTTTGTGTTGTTCTGGTGCAGGTTCTGGGATTGAAATTGCCAGCGACAACGTATTCCATGTTGTATATGGCCCATGGGTTCGAATCACATGTAGCTGATCAGCGGGTTTGTGGCGCACATGCTAAAGTCGGTTAATGGATCGCGCGGCCTTGCATGTGAGGTAGGATGTTGCGAGGATTTCTTTTTGGGTCTACCCATCACTCGTGTCCTCCGGGAGCTCGTCGTGCAGCGATTGCTCGATCAGTTCCCAGAAGTTACGAGACCACAATGCTTGGAAAAGTCTTTGTCGGACTTCTCGGACCCAGCAAACTCGCAGTTTACTGATTAAGAAGCTCTGCTCGTCTGCAACACTTCACAGCTCGACAAGACCTGCATCAAAGCACCATGGCAGAAACCAAGAATACAAGCTTAATCCTTTACGAAGAACCTCGTCATCCAGCAAATGACCCTGGTATCCTGAACCTCGCGACAATCATCACGATCACCGCCACCTTCGTTACCTTCATCGATCTTCTCTTCCTGACTTTTCTCAAACCCCTCGGACCTCACCAAGGCCACCCTCATTCGCCACGACTAATCATCCTTCGTGTCGTCCAACTTTGTCTTGCTTACCTCTTGACCATTGGTTTCATGGCGAGGGGAGACATCAACAGCTTCGTGGAAGGAATGTGGAGGAGTATTGCCGGTGCTATGATTGCGGAAATCTTTGTCATTGTTGTCGTTGGAATGATTGAGTTGACGAGATGGGTGACGGATTTGGTATTGGGGCTTTTTGGCAATCCTCTTATGGGCGGGATTTAGATGGCGGTAATGTGAGAATAAGAGGGGGAAGAAGGGGGCTTGTATTGGAGGAATATCATCGCATGGCATGCTTCCGTGAATACCATGAAGCTGGGTCCGGCTGTGATTGTGGCTTCTATGAGCGAAATATTCCCGGCAGTGTCTCAAAATGTGTGGAGAACGCTGTAAGAACGATTCCACAACGATTAGACTGTGAAACCAGAGTTTTGTACAATACTGCGTACTTTGACTATCATGCCACTCCCTCATCGGACGCTCAAGTCTCGCCATTGCACTGTGACCATGGCGAATCACGAGATGCTCAACAATGTGCAAGAGACTATCGAGCACACTCTTCTGCTTCAATCGGTGTGCAACGAGAGTCTTGCACAATGTAGGACACTGTACAATTAGTGATGTCCATGTCCAGCTTTACGAGGCTGAGATCAGCATCATGACCATAACAATGTACGCAATGCTTAAAAACGTGTATGAATCAATTCGATAACATTAAAAGAGGACAAGAGAGCTATCTGCATCGTCTTCCACGTTATTTTCAATGTTTCGACATCTTCTTGATTGATACTGACTGCCAAGGCTGTGTGTAGCATTTGTCGCCACAGCTATGCACGGGATGCTCAAAACGTGCAAGAAACAACAGGTCTATGAGAAGAACGATCGAGCAAATGATACTGCCCTTCTTGTACATCTACTGGAGCGCTATACTGCGCAGTGCTTGCACATTCCCGAATAATGCCCTCGTAGCTTGGACCAATGACAAGGCCATGCAGATGATGTGATAATGTGCAACTGCCTGGAAGTAGCCTCCTTAGGACACAAAGACTCATTCACCGAGAGTCTACACATTTTTTATGGCGTCAGCACGATACTGTGTTGATACATGCTCCTCCCGCTTACTGGCGGCTCCTCCGTATCACAACTTTGTGCACCGTTCCTCAAAACGTGCAAGACTGGGTCTTTCGATTTCTGTGACCATTAAGAGCTGATTAGGTGAACATTGCACGTTTTTCGCCCCTGTGGACGATGTTTTGATATAGCTGGTCGATCAGGCTGCGAAGCTTTATCAGTTGCCGACGGAGTCCACCACAACTTTGTGCATGGGCGGCAATAATGTGCAAGCATGGCTTTTCTCGCAATCTTAGAGCATTGGACACATTATCTGCCTGTTTCTGCACGTTATTGGTCCTTCTGTACGAAATGCTGGCTGCCACGAGACTGATGCGGTCGAAGGCGTGCCAAGGCCACCGCAACTTCGTGCAGCGGCAGTAATAACGTGCAAGTACAATCGAACCCAAGGCTTTGAGACTTTGCGAGAATTCTAAGCCTACTTTTGCACATTATTGAGAGCGCTGCACGATGTGCCAGGACCGCGAGACTGGAGGGCTCATATTCATGCCAAAGCCGCCACAACTTCGTGCTGCGGCAACGATAAGGCGCAAGGGTGCATTGAATCTATTGATTTTATCTATAGGAACGTCAAATGCCGACTCATACACATTATTGAGGAATCTCAGCTATATCCCGATCGTTGCAATGCGAGTCGGCTCAGGTCTACGCTAAGACAACAATATCTTTGTATAGTAGTAGTAGTAATTTGTAAGTATAGATTAGAATTGTATTATAGGGCTATTGAATTATGTTTCATATGTAATTACACGTTATTAAACGATGTTTATACTATATTCGCTACTATAAGGCTAAGATACTCGAGCTTAGCTAATATTACTATATCTTTATATAGTAGTAGTAATAATATATAGATATCGATTAAAGATATATTATAGAACTATAAGATCGTATTATATAGGTACTTATATATTATTCTTAATTTTAAAAATTCTAATCTTTTAAGCTATATTCTCTTAGCTCTATCTACTATACTAATTAGTTAGTAAACTAAGTATTTACTATCGATCTATATTATCTATAGTTCTAATAATTAATATTATTACTCGTTAATATCGTTACTATCGCTCCGCTAAGTATATATTACTTTAGGATATATCTATAGATATAGTATTTTACTATTATATCTATTATATACTAAATTTCTAGCTATAGTACCTCTTACTAAGTAAGATAAGGCTATTATTAAGTAGCTATTACTTAATAGTATATTAGTAAAGGATATATAGTTATTATAGTATATATAGTATAGTACTAGATCGTTTATTATAATAAGATAGTATAGTATATAGCTATTAGAACGAACTAGAGCTACTAAAGAAGATATTACTATATATAAGAGACTTTATAATAGATATTCTTACTACTAAAGGTACGACCTAGATAGATAAGATATAGAACTAACTAGTTCTTAAATTTAGAATATATATTAGTAAAATAACTATTTAGAGATATATTAAGAATAAGGACTTTATATATAAAGTAGTATAGTAATAGGCTTCTAGATAAGATCTATAAGCTAAGCTAGTATATTTAATTAATATAGAATACTAGATAGATAAATAGATAGTATTTATAGACGAGATCTATACTAGTAAGTACTCTACTATCTAAAGGTATAGATAGGTATCTAAGGGCTTCTCTTATATTATAAAGGATTATTTATACTATCTATAATAATATAGTATTCTTCTAGTATACTTTATCGATAGCTAGCTTCTAGAAGCAATTCTTATTAAGTAAGATAGTATTAATACCTAGATATTCTTAATATAGCTCTAATAGAATATACTATTACTTTATAATCTATATCTAGATCTATAGTCTATTATTATTATAGATAATTATAAGATATATAATAGGAAGCTTATATATAATATATACTATTAGTATAGTATTATTACTAACTTTTTACTACTATATTTACTATATCTAAATCTAATAGAGCCTTCGTTTAGCTTATTTAAGTACTAGATAAAAAGATACTAGAATATAATATCTAAATATAAGTATAGAGATAAGTAGTAGGCTATATTTAAGTATTACTTATAGCTTATAATTAATAGTTAGAGTAATAGTATAGACTATAGTAAGCTATTCTATAAAGCTAGTATACTAAGATAGCTAGATCGGCTTAGTATAATACCTTCTAGTAGGCCGATTTTAGCGCTTAAATATAGAAATAAGAGTACCGAGTCGGCGCTATAATAGTATATAAAAATCTTATTAATTAGTCTAGGTTTAGTTAAGTAATATTACTATAGAGATAGGAGGCTATATACTATAGAGAATACTAAGGCTCTACTTTCTATACTTTCTATATCTTATTATAAGCTTATTATAAGAAAGCTAATTCTATATATTTTAAATACTTAGAATATAGTATATAGAGTATATATTAATATATAAATTTTTATATAAAATATTTTAATATATAGAGAATCTATTAGGAAATATATTTTATATATTAGATATAGTTCTTATAGTATTATATTAAGGAATATTAAAATATATAATAAAAAGCTAGAAGGATTTAGAATCTAGAAGTAGGATCTTAGTAGTAAGATATAGAGGACTCGAAAATCGAAACGTATATAGTATATACTATATAAATAGAATATAGAAAAACTAAATAGATAGGATCTAAGTATAGTATATAGACTAACTTATCTATAATTTTTATTAGTATATCTTATATAGTAGTAGTATTATATTATAATTATAAATCCGTTTTTCTTAGCTTACTATATTCTTAGCTTTATATCTTCTCTAGTAGACTTAATATATCTAGAGCTACTCGATTACTTCTATAGTATCTTAAGAAGTAGTCTATCTTAATCTTTATCTAGTAATAAGCTCTATTAGTTAGTATCTTCTTCTTTAGCTCTTCGATCTTCTCTTTATTCTTAAATATATTAAGACTCTAGCCTTCTTTAGCTATATAATCTTATCCTACTTTAATACTAATAGTATAGATTAGATAGAGTCTATAAAGCTAGTAGTAGTAGATAATAAGAATATCTAGATCTATCTTATTATCTATAAGAAGTAGACTTAACTATAGAATACTTAGTTACTAAGCTACTAGTAGAGTAATAGATAGCTATTAATAATAGTTATATAGTAGTAGTAGATACTATAGATTAGACTATTAAAGTAGTCTATAATAATAGTACTACTATTATACTAATAGCTCTTACTAAGCTTATTACTTCTTATCTTTAGCCTTATCTTAATTATTATTATTAGGAAATCTTATCTTATAGTACTATATTATCTCTTTAATAACTCTCTTATTTAGTATCTTAATCGAGTACTTCTTATTAAATACTATTTAATCCCTCTAGAACGTTACTACTATAGCTATTATATTACGAAAAATATTCTACTAATTAAGTTAATTAAGTTAATCGAGTTAATCGAGTTAATTAAGTATTAATCGAGTATTAATCGGATTATAATAGAATTAACTCGATTAACTTAATTAACTCGATTAATATCTATTACTACTCGATTAGTACTTAATTAATCTAATTAATATTTAGTCGCGTTTCTATTATAGTTCTATTAGTTATACTATACTAACTAAATTTAAGTCGAGAAATACTACTAGTAGTATTATATATAATTAGATACCGAGTTATAACTCTACTTAGCCTTAATTTATATATTTTCTATATACTATATAAATCTATTATCTATAGTCTTACTATATAATCTATTTTAATAATAAAGTTATTACTAGCTATCTTTATATTATTATTAGATACTATCTAGATATATAACTTTATAGTACTCGATCTAGCTCTCTATACTTTTATCTTCTATATCTACTTCCTTATAGCTTATATTTCCTTCTTTTTCTACTCGTTATTATATATAGTATTATATATCTTAAAGTTAGTAGTACTATTAATATATCGAGCTCTATTTAGATTATACTTATCTACTAGTACTATATATAGAGTATAGTAGATTAATAGTAGACTATATAAATACTAGCCTTAAAATATACTATTATATAGTAAAATTCTCTATAGTCGGATTATTATTAAGCTATATATATTATAGGTTTCGCTATTATCGATAATATAGTTAAATAGTTTAATAAATATAGTAGTAACTAGCTTATATCTAAATACTAGTTTTCTATATTATTTAACTCCTATTATAAGGTCGATTAATATTATATACTTTAATTATACTAGTAGCTTTCTATTAAATTAGATAGATAACTAATCTCGAACTAGCGAAGTATTTATACTATATCCCTATATCTATATAAAGTTATATTATTTATTATCTTTAATCCTATTCTAGTTTAGTATATATTATATAAAGTCGGCTATTACTATATTAGAGTATTCTATATTCTTACTAGTTAGTTTCTAGTATTTAATTATTCTATAGAAACGGATCTCTATATCTAGTATATATCTAGTATCTTTTACTATAGTATCTAGATCTATTAAGTATACTAGTATATTATTATAGTTCTTCTACTATTAAATAAAAATAGCGATTACTTAAATAAAGTTATAACTAAGATTCTTTTCTATTAGAGCTATTATATTCCTTACTATAATCTATATTACTAAGCTTCTTATAGATATCTCTTATAGATATTCTAGTACTTTTTCTATATATATTACTCTAGTTAGTATAATAGGTTATTAAATATATTCCTTAATCGCGCGATCTATTACTAGAAATAATAGATTTATAAAGTTATTCTAAGCCTATATATTTAGTTTATTACTATTATCTTCGAGTATATTATCCTTCTATCCCGTTTTCCTATTTATTAAATAGAATAATAGCTTTAGTAGTTCGTAGTACTTATACTCGAAATAGCTAGTATTTAGACTAAGAAGATTACTAAATATCTCGATTAAAATCGGTATATATATTATACTATAGAATTTAGGTATATTAAATTATCTTTCGATATATATTATTAGTAGCCTATCTACTAGATTATTATTATTAGAAATATTTATATTATCGTTATCCTATATTTATTTAGTATTAGTCTAGTATTAGGCCTTCTTCTATATCTTTATTACTCTATATAGATAAAAAAGATCCTTCTACTAGTTTATCTAATATAGTACTATTCGGAGATATTTAACTATCTTATTATTATAGTAGCTATATATTACTATTATAATAAAGTCTACTAGTATATATAGAAATCTAATTACTTCTAGTTAGTATATTTCTTCTAGAAGTAGTATAAAAACGACTAGTAAGACTTAAAAAATATTTTTTTATTCTTAACCTATCTATTATATAATAGATAAGAAATAGTAGAATTTACGAAGATTACTATATATTAGTATATATATAAATCGTTTATTAAGTATTATCTCTACTATTACTTATACTATTATTTTCCCTTATTTTTTAACTTTCGCTATTCTTTTACTATTTATAGTAGAGTTAGCTATAAGTTAGAACCTTTTCGTCTTTATTACGACTATCTTATCTATAAGTAAGTCGATTAGCTATTAAATTATATATATTAAAACTCCTTTTAGGAGCTAGTATAATATATTAACTACTATTATCTAATATATATTAATATACTTCTAGTTCTATACGAAATATAGAATATTATATATATTCTAGATATCTTTTAGATAGTACTTACTATTATATTACTTATAATATTATTTCCTTATATATTTATATAATCGCTATTCTATAATAATATTAAGTTACTCTCTTTCTATAGAATATATAAGATAGCTTAGATAGTATATATTCGTTTTTATACTAGTAATAGTAACTTATTCTTTATAATCTACTAATATTACTACTAGAATCGGAAAGTATTAGTATATAGCGCTATCTATATATATAATATTCTAGCCCTTATTATTAGATACTCGTATTACTAACCGAAATATATATTTTATAGCTATATAGTATATAATATTCCTTAAAAAACTATCGCTATTCTTAATAATTAGTAATAGTCTAAGTAGTATAGTACTAGATCTATTATTAGTATTATATACTTAGATATATAAATTTCTAATAGTAAGATATACTAGATATATAGATATATTATCTTAGTAGTTTATTATCTATATCTTATTAGTCGATATAATAAGGGAAATAATTATTATACTATCGATATCTATCTTACTTTATATCTCCTACTACTAGTCTATTAATATTATATTAGAATATACTCGTCTTAGTAGATTATCTATTATCTATACTCGATATAGCTTATATACTAGATTGTTCTTAAAACTATAGTAGCCTATTAAGAATCTTATAGCTAATTTAATACTTTAGTATTATAGTATATATTTTACTTTACTACCTATTATTCTATTAATATTAACTAGAAGCTCTCGTATTCGCTAATAACTTAATATCTTCGAAAGTAGTATACTATCTACTTATAGTTTCGACTTTATTATATATATACTAGTCTAGCTTAATAGATTATATATTAGAGCGAATCTTTTATTCTATAGGAATCTTATAATCGTATATCCTAATAATTGTTTTTATACTAAGAATTATATAAAGGCTATATCGAGTACTATTTTAAAATCGCTATATTCTAGTATAGTATTATTAGTAGTTATAGTAATACTATATAAGTATTAGTTAGATATCGGATTCCTTATCTATATAGATAATAACTACTATACTTATTTATTACTTTACTAGTAGTATAGCTAGTATATTCGCTATATATATCGATATTATCTATAGTATACTAGACTTTTAATAATAGTCGCGTCTTTATTGTCCTCTAGCTTACTATAGTATATACTATTTCGCTAGCTACTAGTTATATATTTTCTACTTTATCTTTATCTATAGTTTTGTCTAGTATATTAAATATCCGTATTCCGAGATAGCTATTTATATTAATACCGTTATCTTCTTAGTTATATACTAGTCTAATATCTACTTCTTTTAGTAATACTACTACTTCTTCTATATCTAAATCTTATAAGAAGTCTCTAGATATAGATACTTTATTAGTAGAAATTAGAATCTATTCGATATTTAGATTATAATATAGTAGTTAACTTAATCTAATCTATTACTACTTAGTAATATAACTATCGTTAATTACTATAAATTCGTCTAGTATAGAATACTTAGGATATTTGTTTTTATACTATACTATACTATATCCGCTACGAAGTATCTACTAGTACTATAAGTATTATAGATAATAAGATATTCTAGTATAGTTAACCTAAGTCTAAAGGTATAATATTATTACGTTAGTTATATAATTATTATAGAACTAGATATAGAGATCTAATTTAGCTTAGTATAAGACTTATTCTATCTAGGATCCGACTTAGTCTTCTATTTAGGGCCTAATTTAGTAGCTATTTAGAATTGCCCTAGAAATATAGTCTAGAATATTATTACTATCTATAGTTTTTAATCTATAAATATAATATATAACTAGATTAATTTTACTATCTATAGTATTATTCTATATATATTCTATCTATAGACAACTATATATAAGTAATATAATATCTATTATTATTATTTATACTATATATAAACTATCTCGCGCTTATATAATATATCTAAGTTGTATCTTATTCGTATATCTTATCTATAATATACGAGTTATTATATAAATAGAATAGACTAGAGCCTTATCGAATTAGTATAGTAGTATAGCTAAATAATACTACTTCTTATAACTAATCTAAGTAAGTATATACTAGTAACTATTAAACTAGACTATATATCTACTTTAAGAAGCTTTATTAATTCTATACTAACTTAACCTATTTCTTTATATAAATATATACTTAACTATCTACTACCTTCTAATATCGATATATAAAATACTATAGTAATATCTCTATAATTTAGATTACTAAAAGTAACTATAGTCGATAAGAACGATTAGCTAACTAAGATTACGATTAACGATTACGATAGCTTATAGTACGTTACTAAGTCGAGTCTTTAGAGCCGCTACTCTAGGACCCCTAATTCTAATAATCTACTAGTAATCTTTAGACTAGAAGCTATAGACTTAGTCTACTATACTATTCTAGAAATTAAGATTAGTAAAGTAAGCTTCTTATTCTTATAAGTATCCTTATATACTAATAAATAACTATTTAGAATAGCGAGAAATATAACTAATAGTAAATTTATAGATACTATATACGAATATCTAGTATAAGCTTAGCTATACTAAGAAGTTAGTTAAGGATAGTAAGAAAGAGTTAGTCGGCCTTTTCTACTAGTAGTCTAGAAAAGGTAATAATACTTATATCTAGTACTTTCTAGTTAGTACTAGTCGTACTACTACTAGTATATACTTCTAATTTATAGGCTACTTCGCTACTTTTAATAAGCTAGTTAATTATAAGTATTTATCTAACTAGTACTAACTTATCTATACTAATCTAGCTCTAGCTAATACTAAAGTCGGTAATTATATTATATTTACTAAT
The DNA here is from genome assembly GCA_014298035.1 of Pseudocercospora fuligena. Taxonomy (NCBI): domain Eukaryota; kingdom Fungi; phylum Ascomycota; class Dothideomycetes; order Mycosphaerellales; family Mycosphaerellaceae; genus Pseudocercospora; species Pseudocercospora fuligena. Next base: position 25,222 of record JABCIY010000338.1, on the reverse strand, counting down.
AGAACTATAGTAGATTAGGATAAGAAGTAAGAATATACTATCGAAGTTGTTTATAGTATTAATAAGTACTTTATTAATTATATTCTAAGTAAGTATAATATTATTTCTACTCGTTCCTTTAGTTATTACTTACTATAACTAGCCTATCCTAATTCTCTAACTATCTTAGCTAAAGAGCTTACTATTACTTTCTTTAGTATATACTAGAATAATTATATAGTATTATAAGATAGATATATATAGTATCGATACTTAGTTTACTAGAACTAAGGTAGACTAAGAAGATATCTTAGTTCTTCGAAGATAGTTTTAGCCTCTTTTAGTAAAACTATTAATATATATAATAATTATTATCTATACTATAAGTCTCTTCTAACTATATATTTATTACTTAATATAAGTCCTATAAGATATACTTAATTATAATAACTACTAGAACTATTATTATATCTAGAATAATACTCTATACTATCGAATACTAATATAGTAGTACGAAGTCTATCCTTACTATATTCGAAATAGGCGAAGATAGATTATAGCCTAATTATAGTATAGAAAGTATATATATTTTATATATATATATAGTCTATTCTCTAGATAGACGGCTCTACTTAGGATATATATTCTATAAATTAACTATACTAATAGACTAGATATTAGTCGTTTAATATCTAATATATTAAGAATAATTAGCTATAATAAACGGTTAAAGCCTTTTTTATTAACCTTTATTACTATACTTACTATCTAGTACTATAAACCGATACTTATTATCTTTATACTAATTATTATAACTAGTAGAATATACTTCGGCTTCTTATCTAAGTCGGTTATAGATTTAGTAAGTCCTAACTAATAACTAATTTAGAACGCTACTAAAGCCGATATATATTTTAGTATTAAGATAGTATATATTATATTAAAGATTTTAGCTTATATTAGTAGAATACTAATAAGACTACTACTAGAATAGAGGTACGTTTAGATATTAGTCTAGTATATAAGATATTATAATATATAGTATCTCTTTAATAGATTAGAGGCTAACTCGAAGTACTACTAGTATAGATACTAGAATAGCTATAAGTATAGTATATAGGAAGTCGAAGTAGAAGATATCTAGTAATTAATATCCGACTTATAGTATTATTAGTAGTTAAAACTAAGGCTATTACTTCGAACTAGTTCTATTAATATCTTTCTTATATTAATAAACTCTATATATACTAGTATTAAAGTTATAAAGGATAGGTTTAAAGCCTAGTTTCTATAGGCTTAGATACTATTATAGCTTCGTAATAGTATAATAGATAGAAATATAGCCTTAAGAATAGTATTCTAACTAATATACTATATATAGTCGATAAGCTAAATCTTATATATAAGATAGTTAATTCTACTTATAACTAAGGCCTAGTTTCTAGTTTCTAGTATATAATTGTAATAATTAATAATTACGTCTCGTATATTTATTAGTAGGCTAGTTATCTTAGTAACGTTTAGTCTATTAGCTATTTATAGTATACTATTCGTAAGCTTACTCTTAAAGCCGTACTTCTACTATATAGTAAGTAGTATTATAATATCGTTTAGTTATAGATAGTCTTTATCCTTTATAATAATTATAGATCTAAATACGAGAAATAGGAATATATTTTCTATCTTCTACTACTATTTATAGTTTACTCTAGTAGTATATATTACTATATAAGATTATTATAGTTAACTATAGAAAGAAAGCTATATAATAAAATACGGATCGCTAATAATATTATATCTAGAATTACTTTAGTATTAAGTATAGATAGTAGTATAAGAACTTACTAGTAGCTATTTCTAGAAGTAGCTTAGATTAGTAGAAATATTACTACTAGTATAACTTAAACTATTATATACTATATAACTTCGTCTATTAACTATATATACTTTCTAGTTAATAAGATAAGAGCTCTAGTAAGTAGCTAGTTACTAAGTATATTAACTTTAGTTAATAGTAATTATTCTTCCCTTTTTAATAATAATCGTTAATTAGCTAATAGTAATCCTTATTCTCTTCTATAATAATAATTATTAATTACTAAGCTAGCTATAATATCTAGGCAACGTCGACGAAATATCTAATAATATATAGTAGAACTAGGACTCGTAGTTCTAACTTAATTATTTCGAAGTAGATTATAGTCTATTTTATAGTAGTTTAGGGATAGTAAGTATATACTATTATCGATTTCTTAGTATAGAAACTAATATTTAAAGAGTATTAGTATTAGCTTAGTCTAGAATAGTATAGATAGACCTTTTCTAGATATACTCTATTTTACTATAAGATAGTACTAACTACTAAACAATAGCGGCCCTATATTTATAAAATAGTTAGTTATATAGATACGAATAGGGCTACAAGTTAGTACTATCTATTAGTAGAAGCTTAGAGAGGATATAGAAGTACTTATCTAAGGCCTACTAAATTAGATAATACGAATATCTATTACGCTCTTTAAATATTATTATAGTCTTAATAAAGATCTCTAGTAGATATTAATAATATAGAATATAGATATCCTATTTCTAAATAGTTCTACTTGAAATCTAGTATAGTTCGGATATTAGTATAATAATAATATTCTAAATAGTATAAACCGAGTAAGTCTATAGCTAGTATTTAAGTCTACGTTTCTAATATAGTATATAAGTAAATAGGCCGCTAATATAGCTAGTACTATCGACTTATTAATAAGTAAACTAGCGAAGTAACTAGAATAGATAAGGAGATTAAATTAAAGATTCCTTCGATTCGGATAGATAGTAGATATAAAATAGACGTATCTAATAGGCGAGAGTATTAAGATAGAGAATTAAATAAGCTAGTATCTTAAAAGTGTTCTATATTATAGCTACTATCTAGATCTCTTAGTCTTTAAGCGAGATATTAATATATTCTATAGCTTTAATATTATAGCCTTAATATAATAACTATAATCGATATTAGTATATATCTATAGTTTATCTTCTTCTACTATTCTACTACTATATAATAGTCTAATTCCTTCGTATCTTTCGTTATATAATATATTACTTATAAGTAGCTATTAGGCTCTAGATATATACTTAATTTAGTAAAAGGTAATTATTATCTATTTATTCGAATAAGTTAAAATAGCTATAACTACTTATACTAAATTATTATAGAAAGATAACTATTAAGTATTATTAAAGAGAATCGTTAGTCTATAAAGCCGATAATCTTAGATATAAAGAAGGTCTCTAAAGAGCTTTCTTATAATAACGAGTTCTATATATACTATTATTAATACTACGAATTATATAGCTAATACTCTATATTCTCTAAACTTATATACTACTAGAACTATCTAGTTATATACTATAAGTAGTATATTAGTTACTATATAAATCGTAAATATCTAGTAACTAAAGTTAGTAAGAAAAACTTCGTCTTATAATACTAGTACTATATTATCTTTCCTATAAAGAAAGATACGATTATATTATATTAGGTAAATATTCTAAATACTATCGTTATAGTAGTATATACTAACTATAGAGATCTCGTAAGACTTCTAATTAAAAGTAAATAGATCGTAACTAGAATAATAGTATTAATCTAAGATATTTAGTTCTATCTAAGATAATTAATAATATAGATAATATTTTATTTTACTATACGAATTATCTCTATAGCTAGTATCTCGAGTATCTATATTCTTATATAATACTACTATTCCGTAATAATAGTCTAGTCTAGTAGTATTACTATAGTATTATCCCTTTTAGTAATATAGATATAACTCTATCTAGTTAAAGTAAATACTTCTAGTATTACTATTATAGTAGTATATATAGGTCGTAAATTACCCGTAGGCGTATCGATCTATATCTAGCTTATTATAGTACTACTTTAGCTTAAAGTTATAGTCTTTCTATCTCTAAAATAGCTATCTCTAATTTATAAATCCTTACTAAACTATATATAACTTACTATAGTACTACTCTAACTTAGAGTTATAGTATTTCTATTACTATAATTAGTTCTTTCTAAGTTATAGTATCTTACTAATTTATAGCCGACTCGCTATAGTACTATTCTAACTTAGAATTATAGCCTTTCTAATTTTATATATTATTCTTTCTAACTTATAGTTTCTTACTAATCTATAGCCGACTTACTATAGTACTATTCTAACTTAGAGTCGTAGCCTTTCTAATATTATACTTTACTTTTTCTAACTTATAGTTTCTTATCTATCTATAACCGAATTACTTCTATATTATTCTAATTTATAGCTATAGTCTTTCTATTACTATAATTTACTCTTTCTAACTTATAGTATTAATACTATTAAAGCCCGATTTATCTTAATATTACTCTAACTTATATCTATAGTTTTCCTATTTCTATAATTTATCCTTTTCTAACTTATAGTATCGATACTATTAAGATCTAACTTACTTTAATATCGTATCGTATCGTTTCTATATCTATATCTTTATATATATACTAGATAGTATTAATATAGGCTAGTATATTAAGCCTATATATAAGATTATACTAGAATCTCTAACTATATAGAACTAGGAATATAATAATTATTAACTATATAATATCTTCGTATATATACTAGATAGTATTAATATAGGCTAGTATATTAAGTCTATATAGAAGATTATACTAGAATCTCTAACTATATAGAACTAGGAATATAATAATCGTTAACTATATAATATCTTTATAAAGACCGAATATATAGATATTAGGATTCTCTTTATTATTATTCTAGAAGCCGATAAGTAGTTATATACTCGTATTAAATACTTTAGTAATATTAAATATAGTATCTATTCTATCTACTTAGTAGGATTAAAGCTTTAAAAGCCTAGTATTTAGAATATATATATTAGTAATCTAGCGCTTAAGTTTAACTTAAATAGCGGTAGTATTATATATAATATATCGAATATATTTACTAAGCTACTAGATAATAAAACAATATTAGTTAGTATTAATATTACCTATCTATCTCTAGACTCGTTAGAAGGCGTACTATTAATAGCTATTATTATTACTAGTATTAACGAGTATATCTTCTAATAGCTAGACTCTATCTATATATAGACTAGCTATTAAGGAATAATTAATATATTTAAAGAAATAATTATCGAACGTTTAATCTTATAGTATAAGAAGAATAGCTCGCTTCTAAATAATAATATAATATTATATAAACTAAAGTACTTACTAGAAGTATAGCTAGTAAGTACTACTATTAGTTATAGTAGTTATATTAGCTAGCTCGACTAGAATAGATTAAATAGAAGCTAGAGCTACTATTAGCGCTATTAAAGCTAATACTACTAGTATCGTTATTAGAATCTAAAATATTATTCTTATTTATCTATAGACTAGCTCGAATATATTATATTATACTATAAATATCTAGTATTCTTATTATAATATTCCGTCTTTTTAAGTCGCGTAATATATATATTTATATCTAATCTTTATATCTCTAGATTATTTAGTAACTTAAATATTATTATATATATATAGAGAATTAGACTATTCGAAGTTTAAATATTTAGATAATTAGTATCTATAGTATATATAGATAGTAGTTACGATTATATATTATAAAGAAGGTAGATCTAGAGCTAGAATCGGCCTAATATATCGCCTCTATTACGCTATATAAATACTAGTAAAGTAGCGGTATAGTAATAGATATTTAAATATATCGAATATAAGAATATTTTATATAGTATCTAGTTATAGACGCCGTATAAGTATCTATTTACTATAGTATTATTAAACGAAAAATCGCGGTTATATTATATATAATATATAAGTCTTAGATATAGCTTCTAAGTAGTATAGTACTAAAGCTAGTTAAACTATTCGAATTAGATCCTAATCTAATCTAACTTATAACTAATTTATAGCTCGAGTCGTTATAGAAGTATATAGATATCTTCTATTATAAATAATAATCTATAGCTATAATATAGTTTTACTAGTTCCTAATTACTAGTTAGCCTATTAAATCGAGTAGCTATCGATTATAATATATATATAATATATACCTAATATTAGTATTTATATAGTTTATATATAAATAGATCTTATTTAGTAGTATAAATATAGAGAATTTCGATAAGATCGATAAAATTAACGATAGCTAAGATTTATAAAATACGATCGATAAATATATATCTATATATCTAAATATAAGTAAGAAAAGGATAGATCTTCCTACTATAAAGTAATCGAAGTAGACTATTAAAAAAATATTTATATTTCTAATAGAATAGTATTCTATATCTAGAAGTATAGACTACTACTATTTATATAATAGAAGACTAATAAAGAACTATAGGACAAAGTAGACTAGTTATTATATAAAATAGAATAGCTATAGGAATATATAAAAGAGATATTATAGTAACTAAAAATATAGGAGAATAACCTTATAAATAGACCGAATTATTAGTTTATAGACGTATAGAGGAAATAATAAATTACGCTATATAATAATAGGTCGCCGTTTTCGTATATAACTAGGGAGCTAGTAATAGATCTAGTTATAGAATTTAAAACTACTATACTTATTCTATAAGCTATACTTCTACTACTAGTAGTTATATTATAGCTATCGATAAAGCTACGATAGTATATTTAATAAATAATTACGAATATTATAAATATAACGGATTAGTCTACCTAATTATAGGCTCTACTAGTAGTAGTTCTATATAGTAGACTATAATAAATATTTAGTAGAGTTAGTATTTAATAGCTAGTTTGCTTTTATTAAAATAATATAGAATAATCTAGTTACGTATATATTACTATATACGAGATCTACTAATCGTAGTTAAGCTCTTTAATATACTATTATAGAACTCGTCTTAAAAGAAATAATAACCGGATCGAGAAGAATTCTAGTAAGAATATTATTTTACTTCTACTAGTATTTAACTATTCGATTAGTATACTAAGGCTACTTCTATCTATCTAGCGCTAAGTTTATACTATATATCTCGTTTATATATATAATACTATATCCTACTTAATTAAGTATTCTATTTAACTTACTTTTTCTTAATCTTAAATCTAAGCTTAACTTAGATATTCTAGATACGGTTCTATCTACTAGTAAGCTACTATATAAAGAAAACCTTATCTAAGTAGAGAATAAAGTAATATAACTCTATAAAATCTATCTTCTAAATACTAGCTATATAAGAGACTTATTTAGTAACTTAGATATTCTTCGACGAAGACTAGCTATTATTAATAATAATAATAGTATCTATAGGAGACAAGTTTATACCTATAGTAATCTAACTAGTACTTACTACTAGAAGCTATTTACTATTATTATATTCTTTAACTTAATTCCTTATAGAAACGAATTAATCGAATTATTCTATATAGTCGACTTTACTATCTAACTAGATATCCTATAGTATTATAAAATCTAAGTTAGTACTAGTAAAGATATCGTTATAATATAGATAGTCTAGTAGCTATAAGTATAGCTATTAGAAATACTAGATATATATATTAGTATTATATAGATAGTTCGAGTAATATTAGTATTTATATAGACTACGAGCTAAATATTCTATAGCTTATAGACGGTTAGTACGATCTTACTACTATATCTATACTAGTATCGCTTTTAGCGCTTCTTATATATAATCGCTTAGATAGAAGTAATTACTAGTTCGTTATATAGGATCTTTATATAGTACTAGAGATAATAGTTTATAATATCCTATAAGTCTTTAATATTAGCCTTAATCCTCTTAATATTATTAATACTAAAGATACTAACTTCTTTCTTTAGCTAACTATCTTCTACTATAAGATAGATAAGTAATAGAAAGATACTAAGTACTATTATTTACTTAGAAAAACTTATCTACTTAGTCTTTATACTTTAATAATTCTTAACGAAAGCTACTAATATAGCCTCGTTTTCCTACTTAAACTATAGTTTAATATTATAGTATAAATAAGGTAGATAGGAAATAGCTAGAATAGTAGAAGTATTTTTTATTAGCTTTTAAACTAGTATCTTTTTTAGCTATACTATTATAGGCTTTAGCTATTTATAGAGTATATCTAGTATATTCTAGTTCTTAGTAGTTTCTAGATCTATTATCTTAATAGCTTTATTAGTATTATTATAGATAAGATTATTAACCTAATTACTAATAGTATTAGTAGCCTTAGTAATTAGATTATACTTACTATCTAACTAGAATATCTTAGCTAGCTTATCTATATACTTATTACTTAACTTAGTAGTATTTCCTTAGCTACGATACTAAATATCTAGATAGTTTAGCTTAGATCTTATAGATATATGTTTTTCTTTTCTATTATAGACTATAAAATACCTCTCGATAGAAGCTATTATAATTGCCTATAAGTCTTTTAGCTTAATAAATAGTATACTACTAAGTCCTATAATAAGAAATTAGTCTAGAATACTAATAATAGGCTCCTATTCTTTTATACTAGAATTAACTAATATATAGAATTTATTATTAATAACTATTATAGTAATAATAGTAAATTACTTTCTAATCTTCTTTCTATCTTTTATTAGAGTCTTCTACTCTCTCTTATTATATATCTTATAATTAAGGATATTCTAAATAATAGAGCTTATTATTAAGATAATCTATTTATAGTACTATAGACGTTCGACTAGATTATTATAGTTAACTTCGAGTAATTCTCTAACTAGAATCTTTCGCTTCTATTTCTATTTATTAGCCTTTTCTTTACTAAATTCTATTCTAAGTTTATTATAGCTTAGAGTAGTAATATAAGTTAAGCCGATTTCGTTATTTATATATATAATCTAATTATTCTTTTATAGATTTATTTTATTCTTTCTCTTTCTAGTAGTTAGCTTATTATTTATTTTAAAAAGATAGACGAATATTATATCTAGTTTAATAAAGAATTTAATTTTATATATCTAGTTATTAGTAAGTAATTTCGGTACGTAGATTATATATATACCTTTCTAGATAACTAGTTTTCTTCTATTTAAGATAAATAGATCGAATACTAGAGACTTACTATCTATAAGAAAAGGATTCGTTATAGCCCGAAATTCTTTAAATAGACGAGTATTAGAAGTTATTATCTTATTATAAATAGACTACTATCCTAATATTAAGATAATAAATACTAGTATAATACTAGTTTTACCTATTCTAATATCTAAGCTAAAAACGAAAGTATCTATACTACTAGTAGTAGCCTTTAATTCTAGGATAAATAGATAAGCTTAATAGAACTTTAGTAGTTTTTCTAGATTCTAGTTTAGTAAGTTAATATATATCTATAGTATAGTCTACTATTCGTTAAGATATATAAACTAATATATTAGCTAGAAGTTTTCTAGGATTAGATATTTAAATTCTTTTCTACTTAGATATTTATTAATCTTAGCCTCTAGATCTTCTAATATTAACTTATTCTAATTAGATAAGATAGAGGATATCTAGTTAATAAATTCGATTTAGGCTCTAGCTAGTAGAACTAATAGTAATATATTAATCTTAGCTATTTAAGATAGTAGTTATATAGTATTCTTAGGCTAACTCGGATTTAGAAGTACTATTATCTAAGTTAGTAGCTATTTAATCTAGTACTAGTACTTTTCGTCTATAAATCGATACTTCTCTAGATTTTCGAAGATAGTAGTAGTAGTAGAAATAGTAATAGAGGCTCGGTACTATTCTTAGCTTACTCTCTAGCCTTATATATAAGAGTAGGTTATAATATATAGGCTAAACTATTCTAAGTATAAGATACTCGAATCGATAAGGAAGGAAAAAGAGAGAGTACGAAGGAGCTATAAAAGCTAGAATAGCCTAGAGTAGGCTAAGCCGGGCCCTTCCGAGGCTTAGTATAGCTAATATATAGTATACTATATATAGATCCTTATAACTATCCCCCTTTTAGGGATCGTTATTCTTAAGATCCTAAGTTTCTATATACCCTTACTTCCTAGGTTTTTTATATATAATCTAGGCTACTATATTTTTTAGTATAGTATAGATTTAAGTACTAATCGCGGAAGTAAGGGGTACGATTAGTTCTTCGGCTAATCTAAATTCCTTTCTATAATCTTAATAAATAAGGTAAGCTAGAAATACTATTTTTAGTAGTATAGGTAGAGATACCTATACTAGCCTACTCTAGACTAGTATATACTAACTTAGTATAGTAAGTCCTCTCTACTACTATCGTACGCTTCTCTTAGTCTATCTAGATCTATTTTAGCCTATTCCGCGCCGATCTATACTATAGCGGCTAAGTAGCGTAAGGAATAGGCTAATACCGGTATCTATAATAGTAATCTATATATTAACTATATCGCCCCGGCTAATATTACTATAGTTAAGTAGCTCTAGGTATAGCTCCGTCCTAAAATGTCCTATTTTAGTCTATTCTAATCTATTTAGAACTTCTATAAGATAGCGAATCCCTAGAACGATAAGTATAAGGACGTCGATAGCTCTAGGTTCTATATAAAGTACTATATCTACTACCTCTATACTAATAGCGAGTACTACGAGGTAGATATACCTATCTTAGTTTATTTAGATCTATTCTAACCTATTTTAGTTCCCCGAGTCCTATTAAGGCCGTATCGACGCCTTTAATATCGCTCGCCGCGCCGCTATCGCCCTAAATACCGATAAAGATATCTTTAAGGCCGTATAAGAGGCTACTACGAAGCTCTACGATATAATTAGATAGTATATATACCTAGCTTAGCCTATTCTAGCCTCTACTAATATATTTCTAGTAATAAGCCTTCCTTTACTAGTAAGGATAGCCTATACTTATATATAGGCGCCTCTACGCCCTCTAAGACTAGTCTACTTATAGCTAAGTATATCCGTAACGACTATAGCTTTAAGGTATATAAGCCTATTTTAGCCTAGTTTAGCCTAGCTAACCCTATTATAGCGTAAGGTAGACGATAATAAGGAGAGTACTCCTCTAACTCTAGCTAGTTCGAGTAGAAAGAAGCGCCTAATATCTACTTCTAGTATAGTAGATAGCGCTACGGGTACTACTATCCTCCGTAAGATAAGCTTAGTCTACCTTACCCTAGTTTAGCCTATTCTAACCTATTCTAGTATATTAAGATCCTCGGTATCGCCCTCTATACTATTAAGACTATTATCGCGGCCTAGACTAGGGCTACTATCCTTTCTCGTACTCTCTCTAGCCTATTAGACGATATTATAGTCTCTTCTAACGAGATTAATACTAAGGAGGACTAGTTTAGTTTATTTATATATTATATAGGCTCTATAGGGCTATTCTAGTCTATTCTAGCCCTCTTCTTAGCCCCTTTAGTATAGTATTTAGGAAGATATCCTAGTTAATAGTATATAAATATATCTAATAAGACTTCTAATCCCTTTTCCTAGTTTATTTTTATTTTTATTTTTTATTATAGAAGTCTCTCTATACTCGAAGGGTATCTCTATCTATCTATACTAGCCTATTTAGGCCTATCTTAGCCTATTAACGCCCTTAGCGTCTCTTTATACCTTATCTAATCGACCTTTTATAAGCGTATATTACCGATCTACTAATATCCTTAATATACTTCTAGATATCTTCCTTAGAATTATATCCCTACTAAGATATTCTATAAATCTATCTTCTATCTTTATTATAGTTCTATCCCTTTATCTTCTTAACTATATAGATATCTAGATTATCTAGGATAGGCTCTTCTAGATTATCCTAGGCCCTTATAGCTTTATCTACCTCCTTATATAGCTCGAGTAGTAAGATATAGAATATTAGGTAGATTAATATCGTTTTTAGTAGCTCTAGAATATATACTATATCGCTAATAATCTTCGAGACCTAGTATAGACTAATATACTTATAGTCTAACTTCTTTAAGGCTCTATCGGTAGCTAGATTTCGGATAGATAGATATACTATATTCCCTACTATATACTTCTTTAGTATATAGTAGTAGTTATAGTACTTCGCTTAGTCTTCCTTAGCTTTTAATAGCCTCTATTTAAGGGAAAGCTACGTTTCGACTACTTATTTAGCGAGCTACTCTATATCGGCCGAGTTATTACTCTTTTAGACTATTTCGGGCTATCTCGCGCTTAGTAGATCTCGTACCTAATATATCTAGAATAGAGTAGTCCTAGTAGAGAAGTAACTTAAGTTATTATATACGAACTCTACTATACTAAGTAGCTTTACCTAGTTATCCTACTCGTAGTAATAGTATATCCGTAGATATTACTCTATTATCTAGTTCTAACGCTCGGTCTAGCTATTAGTCTAAGAGTAGTAGGCCGTACTAAGGGCTCTACGTACTCTAAAGTAGTAGTAAAAGGAGCTCTAGTACTTAGATATTAGAATTAGCTCTCTATTAAAGGTAATTAACTTTAGTATCCTATATAGGTATATAACTTCCCTTAGGAACGTATCTATAAGATCTTTAGCTAAGATATCCTTCCTTACTAGGATATAATAGGCTATCTTAGAGAATCTATCTACTATTATAAGGATTAAGTCGTATATCTAGCCTAGATATATACTTAGTAGAAGGTCTATAATAAAGTCTAGTATTAGATCCTTCTAGGATACCTCTAGTAGGGCTTCTATATAGAGTTTACCGTATAGCTTATAGCGTCTAGGCTTCGCTCTACTATAAGCTTTATAGCTCTTAGTATAGTCCTTAATATATCGTCGGATATCTAGCTAGTCGTATATTCTCTATACTAGCTTAATAGTTCTTTTAAACCTAAAGTAGCCTATAAGAGGATTATCGTAGTAGGTTCGGAGTACTTTTAGTCTATATAGACCTACTAGTATATAGATATACTTATTAAGCTATAGTATACTACTCCTATCCTCCTATCTCGTTAGCTAAAGATCTTTCTACTAATCCTCGATCGCTTTATAGATCCGTTAGGCTATCGGATCTTTCTACTAGACTACTTAAATTCTCTAGAGGATATCGGTCTTATCTTCTATCTCTATCCGTACTATCGAGATATACTTAAAGGATCCCTTCGGCTTCGCTACTATCTTTATAACGTTAGTAGTAATACTCCTATCTATTATCGGGCCTCCTAGCTCTAACTAGGCCTATAAGGCTTTTAGAACCGATTTAGAGTCTTCTTAGACTATCTAGCGGCTAGAATAGTCGACGTCTATATAGTCCGGCCTTCTACTCGCTATATCTACCGTACTATTAAGCTTACCTAAGGTATATATAATTATAAAGTTAAATACGGAGAGCTATTCTATCTATTTTACTTAGCGCCTTAATAGGAACTTAGTAGTTATAAACTATTATAGGTTATTATAGTCCGATATTAGCTCTATCTAATATCTCGCGCCTTCGAGATAGTATTAATAGTACTTAAACGTCTCGACTATAGCTAGTAGCTTAATATCGTATATATCGTAGTTCTACTCCGTTATATTTATCTTTCTTAAGAAGTATATAACTAGGAACTACTATATCTTAGCCTTAAACTCGTACTATTAGTATAGGATATCTAATACTATATATTCCGATACGTTAGTTTCGACCTATATAGGCCTTTCTAGGTCGAAGTACTTTAATATAGATACTAAGTAGAACGCCTTCTTTAGATCTTAGAACGACTTAAGCGCGTCGGACGGAATATAGATTTCCCGAGATTCCTCTTTCCGCTACTTATAACTACTATAGACTATATTAGGCCCCCTCTCCGTTAAACGGTTTAGTAGTACCGCGATATAGGAGAATCCCTTAATAAAGTAGCGGTAGTAGTTTATAAAGCTAATAAATACGCGGATATTATATACTAATTTAGATACTAGCTAATCTCGTATAGTATTAATCCGTTCTAGCTCTATCTCTATCTCTTATAGACTAATCTTATATCTAAGGAAGGATACCGAATCCGTATAGAACTTATATTTAAACGGTTTATAGTAGAGCTTATACTATTCTAGGCGCTTAAGGACTACTAAGATATATTACTCGTATTCCTCTTCGTTTTTAGAGAAGATTAGTATATTATCGAGATATACGATATAGAATATATTAATTAGATCTAATAAGGTACTATTAATATATATCTAGAAGATTCCTAGGGTATTCGTAAGCCTAAATAGGACTACTATATACTTAAAGAGGCTATAACGGATCCTAAAGGCCGTTTTCTATTTATTATTATCCTTAATATAGAGCCTATAGTAGGTATTATATATATCGAGCTTAGTATATATATTCGAGCCTACTAACCTATCTAAGGACTTCTAGATAAGCGGAAGAGGATAGCGATTCTTAATAGTAATAGCGTTTAAGGCCCGATAGTTAATATATAAGTATAGACTACTATCTTTCTTCTTCGTAAAGAGGATACCTATACTAGCTAGTAATCTCGAAGATCTAATCTAGCTCTTCTCGAGATACTCTTCTAGGTACTTCCGTAGAACCTCTAGCTCTATCTCTAAGAGGTTATATAACGGATCCTATAGGGATAACTTACTATCTACGAAATCGATACTTAATTCGTATAGCCTATAATCCGGTAATAGTAATATATCCTTATTAGAGAAGATCTTCGAGTACTTCTTATACTACTCCGGAATAACCTTTATTAATAAGGGGTTATTTAGCGCTAGCGATCCTATATATAGTATAGTCGAGGGATCTAATATATCTTATAGTATAGTTACTATAGTAACGAGGGCTAACTTATACTATTTTCGGCTATTTCGGTTTCTCTATACTACTATATAGTAGTAGAAATTAATAGTAGGATTCTATTAGGATAACTAGGATATATCTAGGACTATATCGAAATCGTAAGTCCTATCTATAGTAAAATTATCTATATATCCTCTCGCTATACTATTTATATCTAGCGCTAGAAACTTTACGCGATAGTAGCCGTTAATAGATAGGCTCTAACTATTAAGAGTCTTATATCGAGTACTAGGCTTATACTCTAGATATAAACCGAGCTCTTTAGCTAGTATATTACTAATAAAGTTATCTTAGATACTATAATCGAGTAAGCCCTTTATCTTTCTAGATCTATCTAGCTTAGTAAACTCTAGATCGAGCCTAATTAGCTCCTTATAAGGCTTTAATAGCTTAGAGTTCGGCTCTATAGATTATCTCTACTCCTTTATATACGAAACTTCCCTAGCTATAACGAGGCGTTCTATAGTATAGGGCTATCGTTTTTCGATCTCTTCTACTTTAGAGCTAGATATTCTAGTCGCTTATAGCCTATCTCTTAGTAGTAGTAGTAACGAATCTAGTTATTATTAGCCTTCTAGGATAGTCCGCGATCCGAATTAGGCCTCGATAGACTATTAGGCTACTATTAGGATCCGGATAGTTGTTTATAGTCTAGTATATCCTTATCTATATTACCGTAGGTTATATCGGAGTATAGGCGATCCTTTCCCTTCGCTCTACTACCTTCTACTAGTTTTATATATCTCTATTATTCGTACGCTCTATTCTCTACCTCTATTAGAATAGCTAGTAGCGGCTTAATAAGACTTAGTCTCTTCTAGAGATCGTCGTATAGCGCTACTATAAAAGTATATATCTATTAGGACTATCTATTCTTACCGATCTCGTTCTACTAGATCTTTATATACTCTATAAGCTCTAATAGATCTTAGAGGCCTTATTTAGTATAACGAAGTCGTATATAGGCCTATTAGGCCCTTTCCTCTATAGATCCTATCGAGTCTAGTATATATATCTTTATTTCTTTCTATATAGATTAGGTTATCCTAAGCGACTTAGTATAGTACTTCTATTTCGACTAGTATTCGTAATCGATCTATTCCTCGCTAAAGTCTACCTTAATAAGCTTAGTAATATAGATAGTTAGGTTTCTATAGAAGATTCTCTCTATCGAGTCGGCCTATTACTACTATTCTACTCGGCTTTTACCTATAAAGACTATTAGATTACGAGCCTTAGGGATTATAGTCGAGGTTAGTATAGTATAGCCTAAGGTAGGCCGACTAATAATAGCTAGCGGTCTCCCGGCTACTAGTTCCGTAATCGTCGCGTTCGCTATAGTAGTTCTAGCTTTAATTTTAGCTAGTTTAGCTCGTTATTCTATCTTCTTAGCCTCTTTCTTAGCTATAAGGATCTATCGCTCTATATTATCGTCGTCTAAGCTAGATTAGTTATCGACCGGCCCTTTCTAGTCCTTTATAGATCTATCCTTATTAGGCGGGGCTAGTCCTTTATCTTCGTTGCCTTCTATAGGTATATTACCCTCCCCTCTTAGAGATAGTATCTAGTATTACTAAGCCTTCTAGCTCGCCTCTAGATTAGGCGGTTTATTTACCGGCCTTCCTTAAGATAGGAGCTATTACTAAATAGTTCGTTATACGTTAGAAGATCGATTCGTATATAAGAGTAGGTTATAATACGTAGGCTAAACTATCCTAAGTATAAGATACTCGAATCGATAAGAAAGGGAAAGGAGAGAGTATAAAGGAGCTATAAAAGCTAGAATAGTCTAGAGTAGACTAAGCCGGGCCCTCCCGAGGCTTAGTACGGCTAATATATAGTATACTATATATAGGTCCTTATATTATAGTTATACTTTTCTACTTCTTTATATATAACTCGCTTATAGTCTACTTACTTATCTACTTATTACTAGTACTCTTCGTTCTATTAATATTCCTATTTCTAGTATAGCTACTACGATTCGTATCTAAGTCGTTTAGTATTATTATCTTTAGTAGTATTATTATCTTTAGTAGTATTATTAGCTAGTTAAGAGAATAATAGCTTAATTATAGTATCTATCTATAATATAGATAGTCGATAATATTCTATAGATACTTTATTATAGTTAGCTTTAGTTATACCTATAATAAAGTCTAGACCTATATAGCTAGTAATTTCTAGTTTTAAGTTATTATAGAGTTCGTTAGCGATACTAGTAAAGAATATATCTATCCTTACTTTAAGAAGACTATTTAGACTAATACTATTATTATCTATACTAAAAAGTATATAATATTAATAGATAGTATTAAAGGAGGCTCTAACTTCTACTAATCTAAGTAATAGTCTAGTATCTATAGTAGAAGATACTTCTAGTAATAACTAGATAAGCCTAATTATCTCTAAATATTTCTTAGTAGGCTTATACTTATTCTAAGTAATAATACTAAACTATAGAATTATATTATATTTAAGAAGCTTAGTAGATAGTAGTACTAAAGTATCCTATATCTTAATATCTACTAGTATCTCGCTAATAGATAGTCTTACTATCTTATTATATATAGCTCGATTAAGAATTTAGGCTTTCTTTATATTTTAGTATAGTAATAGATAGGATTCTAGATCTATTCGTTTCGATATTACTATTATCTACTAGTAGAATAGTTTCGCTATTATAATTTATACTACTTATATACTATATAAATTTACTATAGATATAAAGATAGAACTACTTAACTATATCTTACTTAATTGTTTCCTCTTCTAGCTAAGATATATTCTATAGTATTATATCTACTCTATACTAAGATAGCTATTTCTAGCGATTATATCTATACTAGTTATAGTAAGGCTAGAGTAATAGTAGATTTCTCTTTCCGTTAGACAAATTAATAGTATTAGAATATATAAGAGCTTTATTAGTTTTCCTATTATTTTTAGAAGGCTAGTATATCTATTCCTTCTAATTCTTATTATCTAAAAGGCGCGTTTCGAAGCTCTTCCTTATTCTAATAATAGTATTATCGAATATAGTCTTATCTATATTAAATAGATTAAAGAAGTAATATTCTATAAGAGATTTAGTACTATTTAGAATAAGGATAATTGCCTTTCTCTTCTTAGTTTTCTAGTCTTTTATCTTCTAAAAGAATACTATTATAATAATAGCTAGAATATAGAATTATTAGATAGCGGCTATAATATAGTTAGTATAGTATATATTAGAGTAATAAATAATACTTATATTATAGCTAATCTAATAGTAAACTAGTACTATCTTATACTATTCGATAAAAATATAAAAACTAATTCGAAGTAGCGAATTTAATAGTAGATAAGGATTAGTATAGATAAGAATAGTAGTAGAGTACTACTAGGACCTATCTATTATATAAACCGTTTTAGTTATCCTATATAATAAGAATACTATATATATAAAGCTAATATTAGTTAATCCTATAGATAGGAATAATATCGAATAATCTATATAGATATAAGAAAGATATATTCGATATAGTAATATCTATACTTACTATAATAATATAGATAGAAGATATATATATATATAAATATAGGTATAGTTAGTATTATAGAAAGTAGGAAGTATTAGAAGAAGATACTTACTTTAAATCTATAGATTACTTATAATTTAGACTCTAAATCGCTCCTAATTTACTAGTAAAATAGACAAGTAACGAACTAGTATATAGATATATTAGACGAAGTATATCGAGTAATAAGCCTATAGATAATTAGTCTAAAGTAAATTTTCTATATAATAGGTAATTCTAATAGTAAAACTAGGATTTAAGCTAAAGCTTAATACTAGATCTCTAAGTATATAAGTAGAATATATATAACTAATATAAAGTAATATAATCTCGATACGAATATAAAGGTAAACTAAAAATATTCGCTAATATAGTAGCTTAGAAAGTATAAGTCGTAAAGCTATAGTATAATATAAGTAATCTACTTAGTCTATCGAGTAGAAAGAAATAGTATATAGTTAGTAAAAATAGCTATAAGATTAAGCCTATAGAAATAATAAGATATATAAAGAATATAGACTTAGTATTCTAACTAGAGTAACTTATAAGTAAGTTAGTCTATAAGTCGAATATAGTAAATTATATTAATATATCTAGTACTACTATACTTTATATTCCTAGTATTACTATACTTCTTATCTATACTTACCTATATTAACTTTTCCTTCTTATCTAGTATATTATAGATTTTAGGATTATACGAATATTTATTCTATATCTAGTATCTAGTATACTATAAAAATTAAGCTTAACTCGAAGGATAAATATATAATCTAATAATAATAAAGTACTACTATACTAAGGATTATTCTAAGAAGTATAATAAGAAGTAGCTATAAGAATAAGTTAGAAAATACTCTACTAAGAAGTCTAAGGCTATAGATATAATTCCTACTTCTATAAAAGTTAATACTATAGTACTAGAATAAGATATTATTCTTCTAAATAAGATAGTACTTATAGTTAACTCTCTAAAGGTTATAGCTAATAGTAAATTAATATTCTATACTATACTTATAGCTAGATACTACGATATCTAGATATTAGCTACTAATTCTTATATAAAGGATATAGTAATATTATCTTTATTAGTAGTTAATATTACTAAGACTATATATACTAGCTAATAGGTATCGATATATATAGACGAGCGAAATCGTATTAATATCTAAGTAGAATATACTCGAAAGTTATAAATTATATAATATAACTACTAAATATAAGTTAGAGCTAGAGTATATAGATTACTACTAACTAGAGTCTTAATATCTACTAGTATAGTAACAAATATAATATCGAGCTATTATTATAGGCCTTTTAGTATAGTTTAATATACTAAGTATTATAACTAGTATAATTAATAGATAAATATAGTATAGACTAGATAGAGAAGTCGATATTCTTTCTATAAATATAGTAAAGCGACTTAGACTAGATCGGCTTCTACTATCTTTAATAATAATATATATAATACTAATAAGACTAGTATATTATAGCTAGATTGTAAATCCTATTTTTTCTTACTTAGATTACTATCTCTTCTTATATAGTAATAGCTATAATAGAATCTAGAAGGAATAGTAAATTAGATATAGATCTAATTTATACTTCTAAGTATAATATAGAAATAGCTAGTATTTACTATTATAGCTTCTTATCCTTATATAATCCGTAGAATTAGTAGTAATACGATTATATAACTATATAGTTCTATTAGATATAGCGAATTATATAGATATTATATAGATATAATAGAGAGATCTTAATAGCGGAATTAATAGTAAGATATATTATATAGTAATTCGAATATAGTCGAATAAAAGATTCTATTCTAATATAATATTATAAATATTAAGGTTAGTAGCTAATAATATAATCTTATATACTTATATAGACTATAGAGACTAGCTTATAGGTTTAGCCGGATTTAGATACGACTTAGTAACTAACTTACTCTATCTATAGTCTATTAACCTAGATAGACTACTAAAATAGTATCTATTTATATATAATAAAAGCTACGACTATTCTAGTTTCTATATATAATATAGATCTATAGATATTTCTATACTACTAATATATTAATTATTAAGAATACTCTCGAATATACTTTATATATACGTACTCTACGATTAATATTCTATTAGAGGGATTTCTTATAGTCTTAGACTATTACCTATAATATACTAGAAATTCTATATAAATATAGAATAATTAATATAAGATTCAGATTAGATTAGTAGTATATTCCGATTATTATTACTACTAGAATACTAAAGAATATAGAGCTAGCTATACGATATAGTACTAGTAGATAGTAAATATAAGGAGGAATTTCTAGATATAGTAAAGTATATACGAATAGTAGAAGGATAGATAGCTTTTAGATATCTAGTATATAAGATATATTCTAATTACTACTAATAGACGAAACGGAAGATAGTATAAGTAATAGCTTATAGAGAAAGTAATTCGAGTAACTATATAAATATAGTAATCTCTATAGAGATATTACTAGAAAATACTAATAAATAGATACTAGCTCTAATATACTATATATTAGATAATATATAGTATAGTATAGTTATAGTCTAGAAATATAATAAGAGATTAAAACTCCTCTATCGATTATATAAGCTAGATTATTATTAGCTAGCTATTAAGAGCTATCTATTAGTAGAAATAGATAATATAGACTTTAACTAACTAATAGATATATTAAAGATAGATTATATATTTATTCCTAGGATTGATATTCTATACTAGATAAGTAACGAATATAGATAGATTCGTATTAATAATAAGTAGTAGTAGAAAGCTAGACTATCGAATATATTAAAAAGAGGCCTATTACTATAACTTATAATTCGAAAAGAATATAAGAAGCCGGATAATACTCTACTACTATATACGAATTAATAGCTTAAAAGGTAGAAGATATTACTATATTAGATATATAAATCTACTAGGATAGTAATCGTATATAGTCTACTATATAGTTATACTATTTACTATACTAAGAAGTAAGTTAGTACTAGTATAACGACTTAATATATAATAGGAAGCGAGCTCTATAAGATAGTAATATATTTCTTTATTATTAAAAGATATAGTAAGACTAGTAATTATTCTTAGCTAGTATACTACCGAAATAGATAATTACTAGATCTACTATAAAATCGCTATAAGAGATATAGTACTTTATAGTAGATAGCTATTATATAGGAGATAGAATATATATAGTACTATAACTAAGAAATATATATAATTACTAACTTACTACTATCTACTATTCTTCGACTTAGCTATAATCTTAGTTAAACTCGAAACCTATTCTATACTAGTATTCTATCTAACTTAGACGCGAATCGAGAATATACTAACTAATATAGCTAATAGATAATAATTATACTTTAGTATAGCTAGAATTAAGCAATATAGAAGCTAATAGGCGAGAACTATTAGTAATAGCCTAGATAATAGTAGAGTTAATCTATAATCTAATATATCTCTTTTTATAGTATAAATAAGTAAGACTATATATATAGTCTACTATATACTACGTTCTATATATAATAATATTACTACTAACTAAAATATATAAAATAGATAGTAACTTAAGTAATAGTAATAATTACGAAGATAGTTTATTATCTAAGTCTAATAGTATAAGTAATAATAACGAACTTAAGACTAGTAGTAGACTATATATTAGAACTAAGATTAGTACGAAGTTTTTAAAGATATTAGATTATTTCTAGTATCTATAGATAGTTAATATTCGTAGGCTATATATAAGAATAAATAGAATAATAAACTAAAAAGAAAGTAGAGCTAAGACGAAGAATATTAAGTAAATAATATAAAATAATAAGAAGGTAATATAAAATATAGTAAAGACTCTAGTAATATATTCTATAGGAACTATATATTTAAGCCTTTAAGTAAAGCTAAAATTATTATATAAAGAAACGTGTCGAGCTGAGGAGGGCCGACAGGTATAAATGGATCATAAAGTGCAACAGAAGCTACAAGGAGTAGTAGGGGCCAAAGTAGGAACAGCAAGTGTGTTGTTGTTATCTACAGGTTGGAGCTGAACCTGAAAGGTGTCAGCTTGGACTAGTCACATGACCATTATCATGTAATCCAGTCTGCCTTAGCATCCGTTGCCAGGTTACCAACTGGACTGTATATTCTAACACTCCCACTCAGAACAGTTGGTCTCTGAGTCCCATCCGAACAAACATATGCAATTCAGAATTTCAATCAGCCAATCAGATGCAGTGGTCTCCTGGTTGGCACAGTGTATCCAACCAGCAAGGTTCAATTCCTTGATCTGGAATCAATGTGGTAGAACAAATCCCAATGATCTGTTTCTATCACATTCTTTTGTCTTTCCTTTTGAACCACTGTATCCTGCTTGCATTCATATTCAGGAAAGATTCCAGGTCAGCCAATCAGGTGCAATGGCTTCCAGATTGGCACAGTGTATCCAATCTGCTGAGTTCAATTCTCAGGCCTGGTATCTTGTTTGCTCAACGGCGTTGATCGCCTTTGAGCAGGCACTTTTGTTGCCTTTTATGCAAGTTGTAATTGCCTTATGAATTGCTGGAACTGTGGCCCTGTCTTTGGCTTAGTCAGGCCATCAGCTACCATCTCTTTTGTTGGAGTGTATTCCACTGCAATCTTTCTTTGCCACCAAAGATTTCTGACCTTGTTGAAGCTAATATCAATATGTTTTGATCTCTCATGGGTATGAGCATCTTTGACAAGAGTCAAAGCTGCCTGGTTGTCACCCATAATCTGAACAGGTCTGATTTCATTCACTGTATCAGAATTTCCTTTGATCAGTGGTTGAAATGAACATTCTCCCACTAACCATGCACAGTCCATCTCCCTTAGGAGTGCTGCAAGGAACTGAGATTGCTTTGCACATGCATTCATTGCCATGTACTCAGCTTCCATAGTTGATGTAGCAACTGACTTTTGCTTCTTACTCATCCAAGAAACTGGTGATCCACAGAGAAAGAAGATGCTCCAAGGATTGAGACTCTATCAGCTTTGTCCATTGCATAATCAGAGTCTGAATATCCAATCAGCTTTCCTCCTCCCCTTCTGAACATCAAACCCAGGCTTGGGAATGATCTCAGGTATCTAGCCAGTTTCCTGAGTGCTTTTAGGTGTCTCTTGGATGGATCTGATGCATATGATCCAAGTCTTCCAAGGGCAAAAGCAATGTCAGGTCTTGTCATGGTCATTGGCCACATCCATGTACCATTTTGGCTTTGGTACTCTGTCTTGTCACATCTCTCTTCATCTAAGTCAGATTTCCTCAGACTCTCATAGTTGTCAAGAGGTGACAAGGTTGGGTGGGCCATTTCTTTGGTCATTCCAAACTTTGCAAGGCTTTCCTGGATATAATGTTCTTGGTCAAGCTTCAGAGTACCATTCTTTCTGTCTCTGGTGAGCTTCATCCCAAGAATTTTGGTTGGTTCACCCAGGTCTTTGATTTTGAACACCTTGCCCAGTTCTTTCTTGAACCAAAGAACATCTTCCAGTTTTGGTGCTGCAATGGGAATGTCATCCACATGGGTTAAAACCATCAGGTTCCTGCCCTTGTGAATGAGCAAGCATGGGTCTACCTCTGATTGGTAAAACCCCATTTTCTCCAGCTTTGAGACACATAGCTTGTTCCAGTCTCTTGCTGCTTGTTTCAGGCCATACAAGCTCCTCAGGATTTTCAGAGCCATACCTTGTGGGATTTCCACTCCTGGTGGGGGAATCATGAAGATATC
The DNA here is from genome assembly GCA_014298035.1 of Pseudocercospora fuligena. Classification (NCBI taxonomy): domain Eukaryota; kingdom Fungi; phylum Ascomycota; class Dothideomycetes; order Mycosphaerellales; family Mycosphaerellaceae; genus Pseudocercospora; species Pseudocercospora fuligena. Next base: position 1,060 of record JABCIY010000338.1, on the reverse strand, counting down.
TTCCTGTAGGGTACTTTCAGTGAATGCATTGTTCACATCCACTTGGTGCAATTCCAGGTCTTTCTCACATACAGCAGCCATAAACACCCTGAGTGTGTCATGCCTTACTGTTGGTGCAAATGTCTCCTGAAAATCTACCCCAAATTTCTGGGAAAAACCCCTTGCAACCAGTCTTGCTTTGAACTTGTCAATTGCTCCACTGATTAGTCTCTTCACATCAAACACCCATTTTGAGGTAACCAGGTTTGCTCCTTTTGGTGGAACTACCTGATCCCAGGTATGGTTGCTTCCAAGTGCAATCAGCTCTTTCTGGATTGCCTCTTCCCACATGTGACCCCATTTTGGATCTTGTATTGCCTCTTGGTAGGTTCTTGGAATTGGAACCTCCTGTCTTTGTGCAATCCCTGGTGCAAAAGCAGGAATGCAACCTCACAAACACACTCCAGAAGTTCATCTGCCCAATCCATGCTTGGATCTAGATCTTTCATCAGGCAGATGAAGGCTCTGTGATGTTTTGCCTCAGGGAAATCATCATCCTCTGATTCTCTTGGTCTCTTCTGCTACAGTTGATCTTGTAATCATACTGTGAACTCTTTCTTCTCTTGACCCTTCATCAGAGATTGATCTTCTTCTCTTTGAATTCCCCTCCTGAGCATGGACATTCTGGTTGTCTTGCTGAGGTTCCTCTTGGCTCTGATTTGGAGCCTGCTGTGTTCATGTTTTTCTTTTTCTTCTTCTGGATCATCCATCACCTGATATTGGTCCTTGTCCTTTTGGTGGTGGAGGTAGCTGAACTTGTAGTGGTTTCAGGTCCAGTTTCTCCTTTCTTGCTGGTCTGCCAACTGGTTTCTAGCTGGAGCATGGCTTGGCTGGTTGAGTCTGGAACATTCAAAGTCATATCCCCTCCTTTCTCATCCTCAAACCAGACAGCATTGTTGTGTGCTCTCACAGCCTTCATGTCAGGCTCCCAGAACAGCCACATCTTGATGTGTCAGCGTACATATCCAATGAACACAGCATCCTTTCCTCTGTTCATTAGTTTGTCTGACCCCTCCCAACT